>JAWWEX010000182.1:112283657-112294712 GCA_035583215.1 Arremon brunneinucha | reverse complement strand
CTGTCTAACATAGGTGATAGGTATTGGAAAGTAATTGTAAATATTGTACATGTAGTTTTTAGTATAAAAAGATAACATCCCCCTGGGGGCAGGCAGAGTGCCTCTGTCTGACCTGCTGGATGGACCTCGGAAGGGCAGGAGAAGGAATTTTATAGATAAGGAACAATAAACAACCTTGAGACCGAGAAATGGAGAGCTCTGACTCCTTCTTCAAGCACCAGGCTGGGAAAAAGAGACTTTGTGACACATCTCAGGGTCACAGTGACCAGCTAGAGAACCTGAGACTCCTGCTGGCCTCCTCTTCCTCCCTCAGCCCTCCTGCTGCCTCCTCCTCCTCAGCCCCCAGCAGTCAGCTCCTGTGCCCTGGGATTAGGGATCTCCTCCCACACGTTATCCTGCTCTGCTCTTTGCTGTGTCCAGCTCAGCAAGGGCAGGGCACAAAGTGCATCCTGCTCACCTGGGATTCACCTGGGATCCACCTGGGATCCACCTGGAGCTGTCCAAGGTCAGAGCCCACAGCAGAGAAGGGGAGAACCTGCCCTGCCCAGAGCTCTCCATGGTCACTGATGTCACCCGTGTCCCCACAGGGACAGCTGCAGGCAGGGACTGGCCCTGTGCTCACTGGGGCTGCTCTGGGTTCCCTGTGAGGAAACAGCCCCTCACAGAGCTTGAGACCACCTACACCCAGCTCTGAGAGCAATGAACACCACAGCTCCCTAGGACTTGACATTTTCTGAACATTAAAGAATAAACATGAAGATATCACAGAGCATTGGGCAAGGCTCACTGCCTGTTTAATTCCATAATCAATTCTATATCAGATCTCTGTTAAACACAGCAGGTCAGGGCTCCCCTGCCCTCCAGGGGTGCAGCAATGCAGCAGTCATGCAGCAGGGGGGAGGAGAGGCAGGCAGCACTCACGGTTGCACCTCTTCTGCACGAAGCGCAGCTTGCAGGCGGTTCTGTACGTGGAGAGCCGGATCACGTCGAAGTTCTGGGCTCCTGCAACATAGCAGAGCTGCTGTGGGGCTGGCCTTTCCTCTGAAAACCCTCTGAACCTGTGCTGTGGGGCTGGGCTTGATTCTGAGCACCCTCTGAACCTGCTGCTGTGGGGCTGTGATTCCCTCTGAACCCTCTGCTGTGGGGCTGTGATTCCCTCTGAACCTGTGCTGTGGGGCTAGGCTTGATTCTGAGCACCCTCTGAACCTGCTGCTGTGGGGCTGTGCTGCTGTGGGGCTGGGCTTCCCTCTGAGCACTCCCTCCACCTGCTGCTGTGGGGCTGTGCTTCCCTCTGCTCACCCTGTGCTGCTGTGGGGCTGTGCTTCCCTCTGAGCACTCTCTTCACCTCCTGGTGCCTTCCTCTGCACATCCTGTGCTGCTGTGGGGCTGTGCTTCCCTCTGAGCACTCCCTCCACCTGCTGCTGTGGGGCTGTGCTTCCCTCTGAGCACCCTGTGCTGCTGTGGGGCTGTGCTTCCCTCTGCTGCTGTGGGGCTGTGCTTCACCCTGAACACTCTCTGAACCTGCTGCTGTGGGGCTGTGCTTCACTCTGAGCTTCCCCTGTGCTGCTGCTGTGGGGCTGTGCCTCCCTCTGCTGCTGTGGGGCTGTGCTTCACTCTGAACCTGCTGTGGGGCTGTGCTTCCCTCTGCACACCCTGTGCTGCTGTGGGGCTGTGCTTCCATCTGCACACCCTGTGCTGCTGTGGGGCTGTGCTTCCCTCTGCACGTCCTCTGCCCCTGCTGGTGCTTCCCTCTGCCCCTGCCAAAAGCTCCAGAGTCTCCTCCCACCCATCCCAGCCATGGCACACAGGGGGGTCCTGCCCCTGTGCCCAGGTGAGAGCCCACCTGCAGAGCTGCCCCAGCCCTGGGCAGCAGCACAAGGACCTGGAGCTGCTGGAGAGAGCCCAGAGGAGGCACCAAGGTGAGCAGAGGGATGGAGCAGCTCTGCTGTAGGAAAGGCTGAGAGAACTGGGATAGTTCAGCCTGGAGAAGGGAAAGCTCTGGGGGGACCCAAGTGCAGCACCTGGAGGAGCTGGCAGGAGGGATGGAGAGGGACTGGGGATGGAGGGACAGGAGCCAGGGAATGGCTCCCAGTGCCAGAGGGCAGGGATGGATGGGATACTGGGAATTGTTCCCTGGCAGGGTGGGCAGGCCCTGGCACAGGGTGCCCATCCTGGATCCCTGGCAGTGCCCAAGGCCAGGCTGGACACTGGGACACCCTGGCACAGTGGGAGGTGTCCCTGCCATGGCAGGGGTGGCACTGGGTGGGATTTAAGCCCCTTTCCCACCCAGACACTCCCTGATTCCCTAACAATGCTACTCTGGAAACAAACCAGTATAAACAGGTAATTTGCAGTCAGAGCTCCCTCAGTGTGTAACTGGAATTAAGGACAAGCTGGCCCAATCCAGGAACTCCCTTCAGCCCTGACTCCTGCAGGACAGCAGGATAATGAGATGCCATGCAAACACCAATTCTTAACTCTGCTTTTCCAGAGGAGAATCCTGCACAAATCAGCCCCCAAACCATTTCTTGACTCAGCAGCATTGCAGGGCCATTTTTTACCTCTTTTTAAGGCCAAAGCTGCTCTGCCTGCTGTCACTATTCATTGAAATAATTCTCCACAACCCTCAGGCACTGGCATAGATGAGAGATGTGAACATTCCCTAAGGAAGGAGCTCCCCAGAACCCAGGGATAAATGAGCTCCCCAGGCATATCTGACTCCCCCTGGGCATTCTCCTCCTGAGCAGCTCCTGGATGGCTGTCCCTGCATGGGCTTGGGGACAGGATGGGGACAATCTGCTGCAGCTGGCCCAGGGAAGCTCTCAGGGAAGAATCAAGGACATCATGTCTTCACATTTCCTACTTACTCATTTCCATGAACAGCTGCCTCTTCTCTGCCATGGTCCTCCTCCTCTTGCCGCTCTCCTCAATCATTCTGGAGACAGAAATGGCAAACACTGTTTGTGTGTGAATTCTGTGACAAGAGCAGCATGATTCTGTCCCTCAGTCTGATTCTGCTTGGGGACTGGGGGTTCCAGGACAGACAGACACCTCTCATCCTTACCCCATTCCACACACACCCCCCAGGCTTGTTAACACCTTCCAAGGCACAGGAAACATTAATTCAACACTTGAATTGCTTTAGTTTGAAAAGCCCAGAGCTGCATTGATACAAGCAGAAATATCCCATAAAAATTCCTGTGTTCTGAGCTAAAAAAGGGGAAATGCTGCAGTTGGAGACTTTTGGGGTCAGCAGGAACAAGCTCAGCCCATTCCCTTCCCTGGCTGACAGAGGTGAGTGACCCCTCTTCAGAATCCTTCAGCTTGGAAAAGGATTTGTGGGGATGTTGGGTTTGGGAGAATGTTGGCTTTAAACAAAAATTGTTAAAATTTCTTCAACTTTGAGCCCCTGAGGCCACTTAGGATTTTCCAGGGAAGTAGAGAACTTCAAATTAAACTGGAAATAAAACCAGTTTGTTGGCAGAGGCCTCCCTTTCCTGGAAAACAGATGAAAAGAGTGACAGGAGCAGGGAGCAGCTTGTACTGGATCAGAGGTTACTGACCCCTCTTCCCTGCAGCATCACAGAATCCTTCAGCTTGGAAAAGGATTTGTGGGGATGTTGGGTTTGGGAGAATGTTGGCTTTAAACAAAACTTGTTATAATTCATTTAACTTTGAGCCCTGACACCTGAGGTCACTTGGGATTTGCCATGGAAGTAGAGAACTTCAAATGAATTAAGTTGGAAATAAAACCATTTTGGTGGCAGAGGGCTCCCTTTCCTGGGAAATCAGATGAAAAGAGTGACAGGAGCAGGGAGCAGCTTGTACCCCAATAAGGGGGCACAGGAACAATTCAGCAGCTCTCAGGGTTTATTTCACTCCACAGTCCTAAAATATGCTAAATTTCAGCTCACTGCAGCAAAAAAAAAGGAAAGTTAATTCTGCATCAGTGCAAAATTTAATTTATAATTCAACTAATTATTACATTATTTTTTGGTTACCAAATTCGCCAACTTAAAAACCATTAAATATAGGTTTAATGTGTCTAATCCTAAAAAAAAAAAAAAAAAAGACAAAAATCCCAAACAAGTCTCCTACAGTTCCATGCAGACTGCAGGGGGCAGCTGGCTCAGCCCAGGCTGCAGCAGCCTCAGGAGCAGCACAAAGTCCTGCCTGGGCACTGGCACAGCTCCCTGGGCACAGCCTGGCACATCCCAAGGTCCTGCTGGAACCCCACAGCTCAGAACCCTCCTCAGCCTTTTTCCTTCTCAGGAAAGAAAACACATGAGCTCTGAGCTGAAAACACACTGTATTTCCATGGTTCAGAAACCACAGACAGAACCAATGTGCTGCTGTGCCTTTACTGGATTTTTTTACAGGAAAAACCCTCAGTGGCAATTTTTATGACTTGTAGAAGTTGGGGGATTTGGGCACACGAGTTTCCAACCCCATCTCATTCCCCACCAAGCACCTGCCAGTGCCATCACTGCCACCTCTTCCCCAGAGATTCCTCATCCATGGGATCCTGGGATGGGCTGGGTGGGAAGGGAGCTCAGAGCCCACCCAGTGCCACCCCTGCCATGGCAGGGACACTGCCACTGTCCCAGGGTGCTCCAACCCCAAAGTCCAGCCTGGCCTTGGGCACTGCCAGGGATCCAGGGGCACCAGAGCTGCTCTGGGCACCCTGTGCCACCCCTGCCAGGGCAGGGACACTTTGCACTGTCCCAGGGAGCTCCCAGCCCTGTCCAACCTGGCCCTGGGCACTGCCAGGGATCCAGGGGTCACTGCCAGTGCCAGGACACAGCACCCAACAGTGCCACACACAATTCCTGCACAAAGGGGACAGAGTGACAGAGACAGACACAGTTCCATTGCAGGGGAGCTGAGTGTCACCTCTGTGCCCTCTGCAAGGAAAAGGAGGGACTGAGAGCCCTGAAATGGGACCTGAATGAGGGATCTGCTCTCTCCATGATCCCAGAACCCTTCAGCAGGAAAATCCTTCCCAGACCACCCAGTCCAATCTGTGTCCAATGCCCACCTTGTCCCCTGAGTGCCACATCCAGGTGACACCTGCAGGGATGGGCACTGCCAACCTCCCTGGGCAGCCCCTGCCAAGGCCTGAGCACCCTTTCCATGCAGAAATTCCTCCTGATGTCCACCCTGAGCCTGCCCTGGCCCAGCCTGAGGCCATTTCCCCTTGTCCTGTCCCTCTTCCCCCCCTGGCTGTCCCCTCCTGTCAGGGACTTGTGCAGAGCCACAAGGTCCCCCCTGAGCCTCCTTTGCTCCAGGCTGAGCCCCTTCCCAGCTCCCTCAGCCTCTCCTGGGGCTCCATTCCCTTCCCAGCTCCTCCCCCAGGCTCCTGCCTGCCTCAAAAGGAGAAGAAGGTTTTTACTTTTCCCTGGGAGAGCAGCTCAGCCCTGGAGCTGCTGAGAGAATCCAGCAATGGAAACACAGAATTGTTCAGGCTGGAAAAGCCCTCAGAGCCCAACCATCCCCACGTCCCCAAGTGCCACATCCACAGGGCTTTGGAACCCTCCAGGGATGGGGAGTCCACCCCTGCCAGGGCAGCACAGCCCTTTCCAGGTGGGAATTGTCCCCAGTATCCACCCCGAGCTGCCCTGGCCCAGCCTGAGGCCATTTCCCCCTGTCCTGTCCCTGTCCCTGGGAGCAGAGCCCCACTCCCACATTGCTGCCAGTGCTGGCAGTGAGGTTCTGGGAGGAGAACTGACAAACCTGTTTTTAATCCCTGAACCACCAGGCCCAGGAGGATCCCTCGGTGGTGAGGCTGGCAAGAAGGAAGATGGGGAATCTTTCCCAAGTTCAAAACAGCAATGAACCAAACCCACAAGAACTGCAGCTATGTTTGGGATGCAAATTACAGTGCTCAGCTCCCAAAACAGGGAAGGGAAGCAGCAGCTTGGCCTGAGCTGGTTTGGTTTGTTGGGTTGGGTTCTTTGAAGGGGGTGGGGAGGCTGGGTTTGGGTTTTGGTTGGGATTTTTTGCGTGGGTTTTGTTTGTTTGTTTGCTGGCTCCTTGGTTTTTCAAAAATGGCAGCAAAATCTGTGAGCAAAGTGCCAGGAAACACAACATGGGCTGGAGTGATGTGGCAGCCAGCAATTCCTGAGGGGGCTGCTCCCATTCTGTGGGCACATGGAGGGGAAAGCACTTCAATACAGAATCCAGGATGGGCTGGGGTGGAGGGAGCTCAGAGCCCCCCCAGTGCCACCCCTGCCATGGCAGGGACATTTTCCACTGTCCCAGGGTGTCCCAGTGTCCGGCCTGGCCAGGGACAGGAAATCCAGTTATTTGGAAATCCTTATAGAAAATACATGTTCAACTCAAAGCAGAAAACGATGCAGTACCTTAGAAAACTGCAGCTGAGTGTGTCTGATGTGAACTTCCAAAATGTCATCATTTCCCTTCATCCATTCACCTTCTCCCCCTTTCCACAGGTACAACCTCAGCAGCACCCTCTGACAGAGTTAACAGCAGAGCCAATTTAGAAACCCCACACCAATTACTGAGGGAAATTCTACACTCGGTCACCATCTAAAATAACTGTATAAAATATATGTATATATATATATATAAAGAAAATTATAAATACAATATATAAATTTTATATTATTATATATAATATATATAATTGTTTTATTTATATATAATATATATTATAAATAAAATCATATATATAATATATATAATAATATAGATAACATTATATGTATATATAAATAAATAAATAAATAAATAAATAAATAAATATATATATATATATATATATATATATATATGTATGTAAAAAATTCTATAAACTCATATTTTCTTGCTCCCCTTGTTTTTTCCTGTCCCAAAGCAGGGAGAGAACAGGGAGAGCCCCTGCTCTGTGCCAGCTCCGTACCAGGACAGAGGTGAGATTGGCAGCCCCCTGGCAGTGCCCCCCTGGCAGTGCCCCCCAGGTGCCCCCAGGTTCAGGCCAATACTACAGGACCTTGCTTAGCAGGTTTCGCTCTTCTTGGAGCTCATCAGCTGTAGGTAACGGCCCAAGGACAGCCCCACAGGCAGCTCTGTGCTCAGGGAATCAGCCCTGAGCCACACATGGGCTTCTGGGCACAGTCACAGAATCACTCAATCACACATAATAATCAGAATCACTGAATCACACAATCAGAGAATCACACACAATCACAGAATCACAGTCACAGAATTAGAAACACACAATCATACTGAATCTCAGAATCAGAATCACACAATCACAGAATCAGAATCTCAGAATCAGAATCACTGAATCACAGAATCAGAATCACTGAATCACAGAGTCATAGAATTAGAATCACTGAATCACACACAATCAGAATCACACAATCACAGAGAAACTCAGAATCACACACAATCACAGAATAAGAATCTCAGAATCACACACAATCACAGAATAAGAATCACTGAATCACACAATCAGAATCAGTGAGAATGAGAATCTCAGAATCACACACAATAGAATCACATACAATCACAGAATCAGAATCACTGAATCACACAATCAGAATCAGTGAGTAACACACAATCACAGAATCACACAGAATCACTGAATCACACACAATCACACAATCAGAGTCACAGTCACACACAGTCACAGAATCACTGAATCACAGAATCAGAATCACTGAATCAGAATCATGCACAATCACACACAATCACAGAATCAGAATCACACACAATCACAGTCACACAATCACACACAATCAGAATCAGTCACACACAGTCACAGAATCACTGAATCACACACAATCACACAATCAGAATCACAGTCACACACAGTCACAGAATCACTGAATCACACACAATCAGAATCACTTAATCACACATAATAACACAATCAGAATCACTGAGTCACACACAATCACACACAATCACAGAATCTCAGAATCACAATCACAGAATCAGAATCACACAATCGCACAGAATCACTGAGTCACACAATCGCACAAAATCAGAATCACACAGAATCTCAGAATCAGAATCACACACTATCACAAAATCAGAATCACTGAAGCACACACAATCAGAACCACTGAATCACACACAATCAGAATCACAGAGCCACAATCACAGAATCAGAATCACTGAATCACACAATCACACAGAATCACTCACAATCAGAGAATCAGACATTCAGATTCACACAATCACTGAATTCACACACAACCGGAATCAGACAATCCCCAAGTTGGAAGAGATCTCCAAGATCATCGAGTCCAACCCAGCCCCAACCCTGGCACCCAGTGCCACATCCAGGCTTTGTTAAACACACCCAGGGATGGGGACTCCACCACCTCCCTGGGCAGAACATTCCAGAACTTTATCACCTTTCTGTAAAGAGCTTTTTCCTGATATCCAGCCTAAATTCCCTTGGTGCAGCTCAAGGCTGTGTGCTCTGGTTCTGTCAGTTCCTGGAGAAGGAGCCCAGCCCCAGTGAGCACAGGCACCTTTCAGGGGGTTATAGTTTGTTTTTGTAGTTGTTTTGTTTCAAGTTAATTTTGTTTCATTCTGAACTTCCACCTCTAAGGAACGCTCCAAAGGAGATTCTGACATTTAGGGTTTGAGAACTGTTTGCAGACATTCACTGGCCAAAGTAGGAACAGAGAAAGAAAAGTTCATTTACCAATTACTAAATCTGACTTGGTTCACATTCCTGGTGTGGCATGTCATTAGCAGAAATAATATTTGATGTCACTGATTAAACTGCATGAAGATAAAACTGTGCCCATACCTATTTATGGCCAGAAATACCTTGTAATTAAAATAAATCCAAAATCCAGTTTGGGGCATGGGCTGATAAAGTTGTGCCCATACCTATTTATGGTCAGAAATAACTTGTAATTAAAATAAACCCAAAATCCAGTTTGGGGCACGGGCTGATCTGTGCCTGACACAGGGAAGGAGGCTCAGTGACCTTCTGCCATTTTTCTGATCAGAAGGAACAACTATTCCTGCTGATTCAAGGAAAAGCTTTCCTCCCCTGTCAGTTCATTCTCTCTTAAAAATATAACTTTAATAAATAGCAGAACTGAGATTAAAATATTGAATAAAAATTGAGGGCATACCTGTGCTGGCAGAAAAACTTACTGGTGTCCATCTGCTTTGGCACTTCCTGGCTTTGGGCTTCTGAGCTCATCTGGCTTCAACTGACTTTTGATAGAAACCATCTAAAACAATTTCTGAACTCTCATAAATGTTCTGTTAAAGTATAAAATTAAACTTCCTTATGATATAAAGGTGCTTATATTTGTTAATCTCAGACTTCAATAAAAAGATAAAGTTTTTTTCCTTTTCTGTCCTAATTTGAACAATGACTGATTTAATCCCCTTCTCCTTCTGTCTATCCAAAATATCTGATGCTTTTACTCATTTCTTTGCTCTCCTGGTTCATATTCCCAATCCCTTTCCTCAGCATAATTAAGATAATTAATCAGAAATCCTCCTTTGCTCCCCTGTGGCATTTCCCAGGATAGGAGTGACCTGAAGTGATTTCAGGGGGACACATCTGACCCCAGGGAAACACAAACTTTCCATACTTATCCAAATAGACTGGTAACATCTTTTAAAGCACATTTTAACCATTTCTGACAATTCTTCTCATTTAGCATTTTAAATTCTGTTCCCATCAATTACAGGATAAGTGACTGAAGCAAAAGTAACTGTGCATAAAAGGATGAAAAGCACCCTAAAATGTTATTTCTGCATCTCCAGCAAGTGCAGGAGCTTCTCTGGGAATCACCAATCACCTTCCAGCAGCAGCTGCCCCAAAACCCAAAGGTTTGGGTCTCTCACTGATGTTTTCACATGTGCTGAACTCAGATTATTGTGCAAGATCTCTACAAACCCAAACTGGCTCCAGCCTTGGAGGGTGCAAGGAAAAGCCCCGGAAAGGGATGGAACTCCCCAGGGATTACAGCTCTGCACTGAAATGCTGAACAACTCAATGGCTCCTTTTATTTTCCTCCATAAATCCAGTGGATCCAAAGCTGCTCTGCAAGATTCTGCAAAAACCTGCCCAAATAAAGCAGGAAGCTTCATTAAAAATGAACAGGCAGCCCAGTAGCTTAGAGAAAAATAACAGTAATGAAACCTAAAGCTTTCCCTCCTGCGTGCCCTGCCACTCCTGCTGCAGCTCTGAGGTTCTTCCAAGGCACAAGAGAAGCCATCTGCTCTGTTCAGGCAGGACACAGCATGGGGCAGCACGGCCCCACAGAGCCCTGAGTGCCTTCAGTTACTGGGGTGGGAAATCTCTGATGGGCAGGGACATCCTGGCTGGAGAAACCTGGGCATGGAGGCACATCCAGCTGGGCATGGGCACCAGGGGCTCAGGGGATGTCCCTCCTGGGTGGGGATGTCCCTCCTGGGTGGGGAATGTCCCTCCTGGGTGGGGAATGTCCCTCCTGGGTGGGGATGCTCCTCCTGGGTGGGGGATGTCCCTCCTGGGTGGGGGATGTCCCTCCTGGGTGGGGGATGTCCCTCCTGGGTGGGGAATGTCCCTCCTGGGTGGGGGATGTCCCTCCTGGGTGGGGATGCTCCTCCTGGGTAGCTGGATGTGGAGCAGCCTCTCCAGGCTGATTCCCTCAGGCACGTTGAGGATCTGGAGCAGAACTGCTCCTTGGGGCTTTCCCAAACAGGGTATAAACAGGGAATTGAATTGGGTTTATTGTTTATTCCTGGCTGGATAAAGCTGGGCATGGAGGCACACCCAGCTGGGCACGGGCACCAGGGGCTCAGGGCTGGCTCAGTGCTGCCCAACACCCTCAGGGCATGGAGGGCACCAGCCTGGCTCAGCTCAGGGACAGCCCCAGGGATGTGGAGCTGCTGGGGGCTCTGCAGAGGGACCAGGACAGCCTGGATCCATGGGCTGAGGGACAACAAAGCCAAGAGCTTGGTCCTGCACTGGGGTCACACCAAGCCCAGGGAACACCCCAGGATAGGGAGGGAATGGAGCCCCAGGAGGGGCTGAGGGAGCTGGGAAGGGGCTCAGCCTGGAGAAAAGGAGGCTCAGGGGGGACC
>JAWWEX010000182.1:112261081-112277074 GCA_035583215.1 Arremon brunneinucha | reverse complement strand
GCTCAGCACCGTGTGATGGCTGTCCCTCATCACCATCCCTCAGCACCGTGTGAGCCATGGGTCCCCTCACAGCCATCCCTCAGCTATGGCTGTCCCTCAGCACCGTCTCTCAACACCATGTCAGCCATGGCTGTCCCTCAGCACCATCCCTCAGCACCGTGTCAGCCATGGCTGTCCCCTCACAGCCATTCCTCAGCTCCGTATCAGTCATGGCTGTCCCTGACATCTCAGCACCGTGGCTGCCATGGCTGTCCCTCAGCACTATCCTTCAGCACCGTGTCAGCCATGGGTCCCCTCACAGCCATCCCTCAGCCATGGCTGTCTCCTCAGCACCTCCCCTCGGCACCATCCCTCAACACCGTGTCAGCCATGGCTGTCCCTCACAGCTGTGAACAACTGCCGTCCCCTCAGCATCCAGCCACAGCCATTGCTGAGCTCCATCCCCTCAGCTCCCAGGGCTGGAGCTCCTCTGCCATGGAGCCAGGCTGGCAGAGCTGGGAATGTTCAGGCTGGAGAAGGATCCAGGGAGATCCTGGAGCCACTTCCAGGGCCTGAAGGGGCTCCAGGAGAGCTGCAGAGAGACTGAGGACAAGGCATGGAGGGACAGGAGCCAGGGAATGGCTCCCACTGCCAGAGGGCAGGGCTGGATGGGATCTTGGGAATGAGGAATTGTGCCCTGTGAGGGTGGGCAGGCCCTGGCACAGGGTGCCCACCCTGGATCCCTGGCAGTGCCCAAGGCCAGGCTGGACATTGGGGTTGGAGCAGCCTGGGACAGTGTCAGTGTCCCTGCCACGGCAGGGGTGGCACTGGATGGGCTCTGAGGCCCCTTCCTGCCCAACCCATTCCATAGATGGCTGTTTCTATGGGCAGCTCAGGCTCGTACGGACGTGCCCCTGCAGGAGTGTCCCCTGTGCCAGCAGAGGCTGTCACAGCTCCTGCCATGTCCCACAGCTCCCCTGCCACATCCACAGCTGTGTTTGCAGTGATGGCATCCCCAGCTCCATGCTGTGACCATCCCTGTGGATATCAGCATTCCCTGGGCACCGGCGCTGTCCCTGCTCGCCTTGCTGGCAGCAGCGCCGATGCCGGCAGCGTTTCCTGAGCAGGACCCGGCAGGGCGGGCTCTGTTCCAGGCTCTCTGTCCCCTCGTGTGCAAATGTCACAGCTCCTCCTGCACAGCGCGGTCTGTGCCTGCAGGAGGGGAGGAGAATTCCGGCTGTGGAGGAGAGGAGGAACCACTAGGAGCGGGAGGGAATGCTTTGGCAGGGAATAGGAAGTGAGAGGGGAAATTGCCGCTGTAGCTGCTGCTGTGGCGATGCTCATTGCGAGCTGTGCCAGTGACGGTGCTCGGAATTCCGAATTTGACCCGGAATTCCGGAGCCAAGCGCACGGGTGGCAGTGAGGGAGGTGATTCCTGCTGGCTGCGTTTCCACCCCAAAGGCAGCAGCTGCCAAAGCGGCATTTGGAAAAGCCGTCTGCCGTGGGCTGCAGGGACAAGTGCTGCAACCTGCAAAAACACCAGATGGTGCCATGGTCTCACTTATTTGCTCAGGCTTTCCCCTCCTCTGGGGGCTGTGCCCATCCTCCTTCTTCCCAAAGGTCCCAGAGGAATTCAGCCTGGCTAGAAAAAAAATAGGTTTTACTTACTGAACAACGAGACAGAGCCGTTAATTAGTCACACGGATTAAAAAGAATAAATTAAAGTCTAGTGATGCCGCCAAGATGCCACCTGAGGGTTGGGTGGATTATTCCCACTGGCAGGTCTCCAACCCCCTCCATACTTAAAATACAGAATTGTTGATACTTTTAATGAATTCAGGGAAAACAAATCCCAGGCTCTTGCACGTTCCTCAGTGCTGCTGATTTTACCGAGTTGTTAAGTGCACTCAGAGTTTTCCTGTCAGAAATCAAGCGAGTTGGTCACACACCTGTTTCCCCAAATCCCTCAATTTTAACAGAAATCAAGTTTCTGTCACTTGATACAGGTTTCTTCCTGTTTCTTTTTTTCCCCAAAAAAGCAGTTCCATGCTCCTCAAGTGTCTTGGGACCCCAAGAATTGAGGGAACTGCAGAATTTATTAGGGCTGAGTAATAAACCAACCTTTTCCCCTTAAAATATGCCAAAAGAAAATTTAACAGATACCCACAGCTTGTAAAGCCAGGCAAGTGCAGTTCCCTGTGAGGGGAAGGAAGAAGGAAATCCCTGAAAAGCCTCAGCAGGACCCAAGGCCATGGCCCCAGATGGTTTTGGTGAGCAGAAGATGGACCATGATGGGGGAGCACATGTGTGCAGTGACGAGGTGTTGGTTCCTTTGTCCACCCACCCACCACCACCCAAACCCGTGGGGAAGAAGGCAAAGAAGGAGCAGCCACTGCCCTAAAACCTCCATCTTGCCCCATATTTATTACCATATTCTAAACCCCCAAACTCTAAGTTTTCCACCCTGTGACATCACACACTTCTATTCAAACTCCTCACCTGTAATCCCAGTGCTCTCAATCAATTCTGGAAGCTTCTCCAGAGCCTCAGGTCAAATGCAGTGCTGTCCTGGGGGTCCGTGCCTTTCAGCACAGAAAGCCCAAAACTCTCAGCACCCAGGGTTCCAACATAGAGGAATTACAAGATCCTACATTCATTTCCAAAGAGGGCATGGTGGGAGGAAGAGGAGCAGAATCCGTGGCAGGACATGAGCCACAGGCAAGGATTTTGTCTGGTGCCATGTACTGAGGGCACGGATATTCCAGTGCCAGGTTGGGAATGGGCTGTTGGGAGCAGCCCTGGATCCCCCTCTGAGACACTAAGGTGGATAAATATAAATATACATATACATATACATATAAATATAAATATAAATATAAATATAAATATAAATATAAATCTCCATGTGTGTGTTCTCCAGGGATTGCTCCTGGGCTGCTTTAAATGCCCAGAAATCACCCCAGTGACCCGAGGGTGCCTTTGATCCACACCCCCAGCACGGAGAAGCCTGAACTGAAGGGACAGGAGACCAGTTTGGCTCAGTTTTGAACTGGGAGATGCAGCAGCACCCCTGGAATAAGGAACAACTGTTTGGAAGTGCAGCAGCTCCAACACTGCCATTTTATCTCACCCAGGCACCTTAAACAGGAAACAACCCCCAAGGCTGCTGTTCCCTCTCAGGGCTTTGCAGGAGGGGAGGAAGAGGCCTGGGATGAAGGCAGGATCCCTCTGGACTGGGTGTCACCCTGTTCTTCTAAGCCTCCTGATGTTTACATTTTTGTAATGGAGTTTGTCACGCACTGTTCATGTAAATAATGATTGGTTTGCATTCCTTTCTGGAGGAGGAGAGAATTGATGGACTGTTGGTTTGACCAGTGTCATTGGAGAGGTGGCACTGTCATTCTCCAGTCCAGGGTCACTTTGAAATTCTATTTATATTGAGGTCAAGAAATAAACTTCCCTTTTACCTTGGAGGTTCCAGTGTGCATGTCATTTTATTTTGTGTATTATTGGGACAGACAGGGAGCTGAGGCACAGGAGAGAGCCCTTCACAGCCCCTGTGCAATGGGAAGGATTCACTGATTGATGAATAGAAAAAAAGATTTGCTTTTACAAATAAACTTTGGGTTTGCTGATAAATGAAACTGGACATTGAAAAGTGAAAGAAATAGTGGGGAAGAAAAACCCCTAAATTCCATAAGAATTAAAAATCAAAAGGGAGGGTTATACATTAGAGGGAAATCCCTGGTATCAGGTGTTTTGGGAAGTCTGAACCTTTCAGGTACCTCAGAAATGGGGAAAGAGAGAAGGGAAATGTGGCTGGGAAATTGGGATAAAAAGGAAGCTGAGTCCTCCCAAAATTGGAGATACTCCAGGGGAATGCCCATGGCCTCTCCCTTTATTGGAATAAAGTAAAAGGACTCCTCTGTCTCCTTTTTGGACATAAACCCCTGGTGTTTGTGGGTTGATTTTCCTAACATGGAGCTGTGTCTGCTCTCAGTGCCCCCTCCCGAAGGGAATTCACTCCGGTGCCACACAGACGGATCCACCTCTGCAGGAAGATTTGCACCAACAGCCCTGCAGAGTGAGAAATCCCCTGTTTGGAGTTCCCTTGACAGCACGGGTGGATGGTGGTGTTGGTCAAAGTGTGGATTCCGTGAGCTGGGAGCTCTTTTCCAACCTGAATGATTCCATGGAGATCCCACCCATTTATCCCCACCCACCCTGGAGCACACCCAGGCACTCCGGGGCTGGTTTGGAGCAGGGGCTGGGGCAGCTTTGGCTGTGTGGGGTCATCCTTGTGGGGAGCTCCTGGAAAATCCCAGGAAATGAGGAAATCAGAACAATTTAAGCTCTCAAACTGCTACAGCCTTCCCCAAACCTTCATTCTGGGTTTGTGCTTCCCTGCAGAGCTCCCACCCGCTCTCCCCCCACGCTCCTTTCCCTCGTTTTTGTGTTTTTAAACATTATTACATCTCAGATCCAACCAGCTCAAATACTTTTTAATACATTGAAAATGTAAAATAAAGCATATACGAAGTACATACAGTATATATATACACATATTTCAAATACTTAAAATTCTTATGTAAAATATGATTTTTTTTCTATATTATTTGTGTAAAAATACATTTTCAAATGGTGTCACCTCGATTTTGCTGTACAGACCCTCAAGCCCAATCGAAGTCCCTTTTAAAAAGGCAAAAGACAAAGGTTTAGGATTTTTGGAACTATGTTTACAGGCCTGTTGTCCACACAGGAAAAGCCTCTGGGAAACAGTATTGGATTGCTTGTTTGTGAGAATTCCCGTTTTTATTGCATTAACGGCAGGAACGGAGCCTGTTCAGTTGTGCTGCAGTAACCCCGCTGGCCTGGCCAGGAACTGCCCCGGTACCCTGTCACCACCAGAACCCCTCCTTTGCCTGCTCCTTTCAGATACTAAAATATATATATTATTTAAAATATATTACTGTAAGCTCTCCGACTCTAAGCGTTAAAAACCACCCAGGGCTGCTCGCTCCCGGCACCAGCTCCTGTCCCCTTGTCCCCGTGTCACACGGGCAGCCGGCAGCGCTCTGCCCACCCCTGCAATTACCTGCGATAATTAATCAATTATCAATCAATCAATCAGCAAAGCGATGCTGCCACGGCCCCGCCGCCTCCCACATCCCCGCTGTGGGAAACCCCAGCCCTGCTCTCTGCATCTCCCGCGGGTCTCAGGAACCATCGACGGAGCCTCCCCGGAGGAGAAACCCCAGAGCCGCTCCCGATCCAACCCCTGCCACAGACGGTCTTTGCTGCCTCCCCTGAGAGGCCCTCCCGAGGAACCCTCCTGAAGGTTCCTCCCGAGGAACCCTCCTGAAGAACCTTCCTGAGGATCCCTCCTGGAAGGTCCCTCCTGAAGGTCCCTCCTGAGGGTCCCTCCAGAGGATCCTCCCGAGGATCCTTCCTGAGGATCCCTCCTGAGGGTCCTTCCCAAGGATCCCTCCTGAGGATCCCTGCTGAGGATCCTTTCCAAAGGTCCCTCCTGAAGGTCCCTCCTGAGAGTCCTTCCTGAGGATCCCACCTGAGGAACCCTCCTGATGATCCCACCCAAGGAACCCTCCAGAGGATCCCTCCTGAAGGTCCCTCCTGAGGGTCCCTCCTGAGGATCCCTCCTGAGGATCCTTTCTGAGCATTCCTCCTGGGGGTTCCTCCTGAAGATCCCTCCCAAGAATCCCTCCTGAAAGTCCCTCCCAAGGTTCCCTCCTGAGGATCCTTTTCGAGGATCCCTCCTGAGGATCCCTCCTGAAGGTCTCTCCCTCAGATCCTTCCTGAGGGTCCCTCCCAAGGATCCCTCCTGAGGGTCCCTCCCGGTAATGACCTGACCAGGAACTGCTGCTCCAGCAGCTGTTTTGTGCAACCAAAAAAAGAAATAATTCCACCTCCCCAACCAGTGCAACTGCTTGGAACCTCCTCCTTCCTGTAAATTCCCAGAGGGAAAGTAAAATTCCACACCAAATTCCTTCCCTTGCCGCCCACCTGGCTCAAAAGCTGAACCCCAGAGCCGTGCTGGCACCTCCTGTGCCACAGCCTGTCCGTGGGGTTTGGGGCATTGGTCAGGCTCTAATTCCAGTTCTGGGTCCTGAAAAGGGAAACTGAAACCTCTCCCTCACCAGGCTCCTTTCCCTGCCACAAACACTCCGACATCAGGCTTTGGAAATCCTGGATTTTTGATGCCACCATTCCCTGCAGTGCCAATAAATTCATTCCTGGGGGACCAAAGTTTAATGGTTTAAACTCTGTCACGACATCCCTTTATTGTAAATCCCGTGTGGAGGTGCATTCACTGTGGATGGGAAGGAGCCTCAGCAGTGGGACAGGCTGGTCCCACCCCAGGAACCCCACAGGATCCCCCTTTCTGAAAGCCATCACCCCACACCCAGCTGCAGCACACACAGAACCTCCTGGGCTTTGTCCCCATTCCAGGGATTATCACACCCAGCCCCTGACCCCAAACAATCTCCTCACACCCGGTGCCCTCTGCTCACCCTGTGCTCCCCCAGGCTGCACCAGGAGCGTGCTCAGACCTCAGTGGGCACTGAGAAAATCGATTTCCTTCAAAAGAAACTGAAGAAAAGTAGCCCAAGTTAAGAGTTGATCCATGAAATGGAACTAAGGCACTGACAGGTGGAAACTCCCGAGCCACCAGCACCACCCCACCCTGGCCAGTGCCAGCCTGGGGCCACCTCCATGTCCTGGGTCACCGAGTGTCCCACCCTGGGTCCCCAGCCTGCTCCTCCTGGATGGCACAGCCAGATGGGCACATTCCCATGGGATGGCTCTGGGAATGGGCACAGCAAACCCACCCTGAACAAGGGCACCAGGGAAACCCAGCAGGAGGAACCAGCTGGGCAGGGATGGTTTGGGGAGTGCCAGGGGAGCTCTGAAGAGCCTTTCCAGTGGCAGCTGAAAGCCTGTGAGAGCTCAGGGTCACAGCTCCCTCCTCATCCTCTGCTTCCCCCTCTCCAGCAGCCTGGAAAATCAGCCTGAGAGGAGCCAAGGAGAGACCAGAACTGACCCAAGTGTGCAGAGAAACCTCTCAGTCTCCTCTGAGAACGACTCTGTCAGCTGCACGTTGGCCTCTGCCAGGCTGTCCCAGTCCAGGACTACCAGGGAGGAGTGGGCAGATGCTGCTCTCAGCTCCAAACCAGCCCACACTGCCTCCTCCTCCCCAGGTTTACAAAAATGCAGGATTTCCTCTCCCAAGCAAGAGCTGGAAGTGGGAAACAGCAGGAGCTGGCACAGGCAGGGGATTCTTGGGTTCCCCCACCACCACCACGGGTGGGAGATGCTTGTGGGGACAATTTTGTGCAATGTTTTAGATTAAAAAATCGAGTTAATTTCTAATCCCTAAATGCTCCTCACCAGGGGATCCTGAGCAGAGATGTGGAATCACCTCAGTGGGGGTCACTGCTCTGCAGTGAAATTCAGCTGGCAGAACCAGAGCAGGTGATGCTGAGCCCCTGCTGCTCCAGAGGCAGGGAGGGAAACGCTCCTGCTGCCACGGGAGTGAGTCTGGAACTCCCTTTTCCTTGTCATCACCACCTAAATCACAGAGCCATGGAATATCTGCGCTGGAATGGCCCCACAGACACCATCCAGTCCAACCCCTGGCCCTGCACAGACACCCCAACAACCCCACCCTGCGCCTCAGGGCCGTGTCACACACCCCAACAATCCCACCCTGTGCCTGACAGCCTTGTCAGACACCCCAACAATCCCACCCTGTGCCTGACAGCCTTGTCAGACACCCCAACAATCCCACCCTGTGCCCCAGAGCCGTGTCCAAAGGCTCCTGGAGCTCTGGCAGCCTTGGGCACCTCCTGTTCCTTGGAAAAGCCCCCAGGAATTATTGTGCTCCTCACACCAGTGCTGGGCTCCCGGGGAGAAGGCAGGGGAGCAGTAGTACAAAGGACAGGGGAAGGGAAGGCTGAGCACCCCTGCACCACTCAGCTGCCCCACTGCTGGGGGAATATTGCTTCAGCTTAAAAAGGCCTTTGGATTAAAAGTGAATTCAGTGCTTTTCCATCAAACACATACACAGCTCTGTTCCCTGACCAGGATGCAGCAAGGCCCCCACCCGCCCTGGGTGATTTGTGCTCCATCAGCACCCTCAGAACACGGGGCCTCTGTGCTTTGATTTCCCCCAGTGCAAGTGAAGGAAGCCAGGAACTGTCAGGGGGCACAGGTGCCACCAGCATGTCCCCAGTGAGCCCTGAGGGGCTGCCCAGCACCCCTCCCTCAGCTGGGCCACAGCTGAGCTGAGCTCAGCCCAATTTGGTATTTCAAACACAAAGAGCCACCCAAGGAGGCCCAGGCAGACACTCAAGTGCCTTCCCTACACCCAGGAAATACAAAATCTTGGATACAAACTGGAGATGTCTGACCATGGGGGTGTTTGGATGAGAACAAAACCCTTCCCAGAGCATGGCAGGACGCAGGGTGACACTTTGTGCCCACCACCTGCCCCTGTGTCCCAGGAACAGCTGGCTCTGGGCCATGGGAATGCCCAGGAGAGCAGATTCCTGCCAGCCTTGGGAATGCCCAGGAGGGCAGATTCTGCCAGCCCAGGAATGCCCAAAGGAGCAGATTCCTGCCAGCCCAGGAATGCCCAGGAGAGCAGATTCCTGTCTGGGAATGCCCAGGAGAGCAGATTCCTGCCAGGACTGAGCAGTTCTGGTCACTGCCATGGCCAGCCCAGCTCCTGCAGCTCCAGCAGCAGCACACCCGGACACCTGGGATCCTTCAGCTGGGATACTGGGAGAGGGGATCTGCAAACCAGGAACCCCAGCCTGCACTGCACAGCCCAGGGGCCTCTGGAACAGAGGGAAAGGCAGTGGAGGGAAAGGCTGGCATGGCATCAGCTCCAGGGATCTGAACTGGGAGCCTGCTCAGGGCTCCTGCCTCAGTCTCCACCACCACACACAGCTGGACTTGGATTATCCCATTCCCTCTGCCAGGAGAAAACCAACAATGGGCTGTGGGATCTCCATGGGGAGAGCAGAGCTCAGCAGACGTGCTCAGAGCAGGCTGGGGTTACTGGAACTGCAGTACAAGTCAAACACTATATCTCCTAAAAGATTGAAAAAATATCTTTAAACAAAATAATGTGGCATATTTACAGAATTCCTTAAGTGCAAACTCTTGTCACAATTCACATAGTCGAGCGCGATTTCGACTCCCTGTACAAGAAGGTGCTCTTTCGTTAATGAAAGAAGGACTCTAGCTCTGGATTCCTGATTCAGTAACGTGTCTCTTGTGCAAGGCAGTAAAATTCCTGTTTCTTCCCAAGATTCTCCTGACGGCAGCCCCCCGAGGAGGCCGTGCTGCTCCCCGTTACCGCACCACGAGGCAGGAGACGCAGAGCTTGGAGGGGCCGATGCAGTCGTCATGGCAGAAGGCACCGCAGCCCTTGCACATGATCATGGCTTTCAACCTGCAGTAACACTTGGAAGGGGGATCCTCCATGGCGCCGTCCTCGGCGAACGCCTGCACCGGCAGGCTCTGCCCGTGGCCGCCAGAGTTCACGGCCTGCCCGGCGGGGATGGTGGTCACGGTCACCGAGAAGGACATGACGTTGCCCATGGAGCTGCCCAGCTGGTTGCACTCGCCCATCAGCGAGCCCTGGCCCACCATGTCGGGCGAGGTGGAGACGTTGATGGTGCCGCTGTAGCTCCCGGGCAGCTTCGGGGGGTGCGGGGCAGGGAGCAGCGGGGGCTGTGATGGATCTGGGGATGCGGTGGGGGGCCCAAAGAGCTCCGTGCCACCGTGGCCCTTGCCCCTCATGGCGTGGGCCATCTGCTCCTGTGCTGCCTGCAGCAGGTCTCGGGCCAGCGCGGTGCCATCCAAGGCTGGCACCTTCTCCTTGGCAGCCTTGGGCTCTGCAGGGCCGTGTGAGCCCTGCTCCTTCTCCCCCTGCCCCGCCCGCGGCTCCTCCTTGACGCTGCCGTGCTCCCGTTCGTCCCCGGAGCTCTCATCGTCCGCGTCCTCCTCGCTGCTGCTGCTGCTGCTGCCCCGGCCGCCCGCGTCCTCGCCCTCGCCGAGCTCTGCCCTGGCGCCCTCGGCGGGGCAGCCCAGCCCCAGGCGGGGCTCGGCGCCCAGGGAGGAGCCTCTCCTCAAGCTCTCCGAGCCGCGGCCGTAGGTGGAGATGTTGAGCAGGTAGTGCCCGGACATGGCAGGCTTGGACGTCCTCCTGCCCGTGAAGCCCAGCATGAATCTCTGCCTGGTGGAGCTGCTCTCCACCGGGAAACCTGAGTGCGGGAGGTTCAGCTGCGAGGGCTGGAGGACGGGCAGCACGTTCTGCCTCTGCACCCTCTTGATCAGAGTCTGCAGGATCTGCTCCTGGGTGGATTTGCTCAGCGCCTCGTGGTGCTGCTCGGGCCCGGGCTCCTTTCCCGAGGGCAGCGGGAAGGTCCTTGGAATGTGAGGCAGGGGCCTGCTCTGGCAGAAGATCTTGCCAAGCTGCTGCGGGGACACACCCGATGCTCTGTCCCCCGCCTCGGCGCCGTTCCCCGCCGCCCCCTTCTCTTCCTGAGGAGCCACCGGGCCGCTTTTCACTTCTGCTTTGGTCAGCGCCTTGGGCAGGATCTGCTCCAGAGGGACGCTCTTGCCCTGGAGCAGCTGCGTGACCAAAGGGTTGTTGGCAGGAATGCTGGAGGAGCTCGCTCGGGGAGGAGATTTAAGGCTGGCTGCTACCGAGGAGCTGCTGGAGGCTGGGACGGCTGCACCCCCAGCTGCAGCCTGGGCTCCGGGGCCCGTGGGTGGCAGCGGGGACACCAGAGGGGACGGAGATTTGCCTTTGGGGAGGTCACAGCCCGACCCCGCTGCGGGCCCGTTCCCGTTCCGGGCCGGGGCAGGAGGGGCCCCGCCGGGGGTGCCCGGGGAGCCGGGGGTGGCCGTGCCCCGCGGGGGGCTCGGCGTGGCCCCAGCTCCGTTCCCTAGCGCCGGGGCTGCCGCGGGGGCCCCTCCTGGCTGTAGTTGTGCTCCAGGAGGATGGCGAGCAGCTCCCGGCTCCGCCTGGCCCTGCACCTGCGAGCGGGGCCCTGGGCCGTGGGGAAGGAACCTTCTCGAACCTCCCCCGCTTCCAGTTCCTGCCAGTTCCAGTGCCTTGGCTCCAGCTGCGGCTTGGGGGGCTCCGCCGGGGTCTCTCCCGTCTCCTCCCCTGCCCGGGGGTCTCCCCCCGCCCGGGCCGGGCCCTGGCACGGCCCCCCCGGCCGAGGCTGCGGCGGCTGCGGCTGCTGCCCTCTGAGCCTTGGCCTGCTGCGCTCTTGCCTTGATGTCGGCCAAGGTCCTGGCCCCTGTCCTGCCAGGACTGCCGAGGGACAGCGGGAAGCACGGCCTGGGAGAGACCTGGCCCGCAGGAAATGGCATCGGGGAGATTCTGGACACGGGAATCTGCAAGAGAGCGGGAGAAAAGCACAGCTGAGACACGGGAACACCTGACACAGGAGAAAAACACAGCTGAGACATGGGGAACACCCAACCCACAGGTTGGTGTTTGTACTTTGGTGTGAGAGAACTGGTGGAGAAATCCCTTTGGAGAAACCCCTCCTGTCCCTGCCTTGAGACAAGAAATGTGTCTGACCCTTGGATGCCTCCCAGACAGTTTTGGGGTGCTGCAAACCCCATGGGGCTCTGAGTGGTGTCACAGACACATTTTATGAAAAATCCTTTCCTTAGGATTTTTTCTCCTGAGAAGCTGAGAGGCCTCAGGAACAAAATGTGAACAATGGTTATCTGCTGCTGTGGAATGCAACAGGTGGGTCTGTGATTGGTGTCATGTGGTTGTTTCGAATTAATGGGCAATCACAGTGAGCTGGCTCAGACTCTCTGTCCGAGCCACAAGCCTTTGTTATTCATTCTTTCTTTTTCTATCCTTAGCTAGCCTTCTGATGAAATTCTTTCTTTTACTCTTTTAGTATAGTTTTAATATAATATATATAATAAAATAATAAATCACCCTTCTGAAACATGGAGTCGGATCCTCTTCCCTCATGCTGGGACCCCTGTGAACACCATCACACAGCCCCACAAGCCAGACTGCAGTGCTGCAGGGGCTCTGCCTCTCACCCCAGAGTCTGGGCTGGCTGCAGGGGAGCCTGGATGGCTCCTGTGGCCCTGGGTGTCCCCAGGTGCCAGGCTCCTGTCCTTTGTCACCACAGCCCTGCAGAGCCCTCCCTGTCTGCAGCCTGGGATGGCAGGAGCTGTGACAGGGACGGGCTGGGCTCTGAGGGCATTTCCACCCCCCTGAATGCGCAGTTTGGGGTTCAGAGCCCCAGGGGAGCCCCCGGGGGAGGCCTGGCTGTGGCTGTGTCCCTGCTGGGCTCACCTTGAGCGGGGGCACCCGCGGCACCGCCGGCCCCGTGCCGGGAAAGGGCTGCCTGCGAAAGGCCTGGTGCTGCTGGTGGTGCTGGCAGGGCTCAGCCACACGGGGCTTCTTCTCAGGGCTGCCTGGAGCTTCCTCCCTGCTCTCCAGCTTCCTCTTGTGGGCCTCCACCCCGACCTCCATGGCCTCGCTCCCGGGGGGCTTCTTCTCCTTCTCCTTCTCCTCCTTCTCCTTCTCCGCCGTGGCTGCTGCAGGGCTCTGCGCCTTGGCCACTGCCCCGCTGGCCTCGGGGCTCTTTGGTTTGCTTGGAGCACCCAGAGATTCCTTCCCTGGCGCCTCCTTGGCCGCCCCAGGCTTCCTCTGCTCGTCTGCCCCGTGGCTGGAGGTGCTGGGGGGTTTTTGGGGCAGGGGTTCTCTCTCCCGGCCGGGCCCTGGTCTCTCGCCGGCTCTCGGCGCTCGCCGCTCCGGGGACACCTCAGGCTTGGCTGCCTTGGGCTGTGGCTCCTCTCTGGCCTCCTCTCCTGCTTTCCTGCCGGCTCCTGGGGCTGCCTGGGGCTCCGGGGGGGCTGTGGATGTGCTCTGCTCCCGCCGGGGGGCCGGGGGGCTGCGGGGCCGGCCGGGCTCTGCCGCCTCGGGCGGCGCTGTCAGGCGCTCCGACTCCTCGGGGCTCAGCCCAGAACTGCCAAGGGAAACAGAGATCCTGCTTTGTAAAACACCCCTGCAAATCCATCCCCTCCTTGGGAAATGGGGGCTGGATTCTGTAAATAAACTCCCTGAAGAGATGTCTCACACACCCAGTTCTGCGCCCCTATCACTGAGAACTTTCCCTACTGATATAATCCTTGCACAGGAAACAGAAATCAGCATCAGAGATTGAAAGCAGCTAAATGCACTACATGGAACACTGGGTAGCTCCAGGCCTGCTCCAGACACCAACTTTCCAGGCTGCAAACCCAAAGGGTTTGGCCAACAGTGAGTATTTCCCTGTATGAGCCCCCAGTGCCTCCTCTGCAGCTCACATGGTGACACTGGCAGGAGGGGACACTGAGAAGGAAAGGTCCCACCACCCCTTCAGGAGGAACATGGGATCTAATTCCCACAGAGATGTCTGGGAAAAGTTTCTCCTTCTGGATTAACTTCATCCATCCCTCTCAGTGATTTGTCAAATTGGTTTTTTTTTCCCCAAACATAACCCTGTGAAGATCTGGTGAATCTGTGGATTGGTTCCCCCACTGATGAAGCTCCTGCTGAGCTGCACTCCCAGCCTGGTGTATCCCTGTAGTTGTTCCTACAGCCTGTAGGGACACCCACAGCATCCCAAGCACACCACGGAATGCCAGGAATGCCCCCAAGGCTCTGGAGGGTTAAAACACCCAGGATGAATGGGGGACACAGGGGCTGGCAGGGTGAGGACAACCCCAAACCTGGCACAGTGCAGGGTTAGAAATTCCTGCTTAGAACACCCAGGATGAATGGGGGACACAGTGGCTGCTGGCAGGGTGAGGAAAACCCCAAAGCTGGCACAGGGCAGGGTTAGAAATCCCTGGTCACTTATTTACACCTGTGTGCTCCTTTCCAGGTCTCTCAGCAACTCAGAAACCCCAAATCCTCCCTGAACCCCAAAGGATGGGAAACCTCTGAAGCAAGAGGAGTTACAGAATGAAAGCTTGGCAGATTTGGTGTGGGTCTGGACATGTGGGAATGCAGGTCCTGACCCTGGGGTGGCTCCAAGCCAGGAGAGGAAGAGAAGAGACATCCCAGGACACCCTGCAGTGGATAAAGGGTGACAAACCTCCCACCTGACCCGGATCCTGCTGCCATTTCCCGGTTTCCTGGAACCAGCAGAAGCCAGGAACCTCCCTGAGGCTCCAGGGAACCCAATGTCCATGGATGGACACCCCAGAACCCAGCTGAGCCCTCACCTCTGCCCATAGTAGCTCTCAAAGAAGTGCTCCTTCCACAGCTCCACTTTCTTCTCCTTCTCGATCTCCTGCCGGATCCGGAGCTGCATCTCTGGGGTGAACTCTCCTGGGGATGCAGAGGGGAATTCTGAGCAGGGAAGGGTTGGGAAACAGGGCAGGGACCCAGGTGGGTGTCCCAGGAGCCCTGACAGCCCAGGCTGCTGCCCCACTGGAATGGGGCAATGCAGGGAACGGAGCTGGGAAGGGAATGGAGCCCCAGGAGAGGCTGAGGGAGCTGGGAAGGGGCTCAGCCTGGAGCAAAGGAGGCTCAGGGGGGACCTTGTGGCTCTGCACAAGTCCCTGACAGGAGGGGACAGCCAGGGGGGGTCAGGCTCTGCTCCCAGGGAACAGGGACAGGCCAAGGGGAAATGGCCTGGTCAGGCTTGGAAGGGCCTCACCACCCTCCCAGGGAAGAATTTCCCCCAGTTTCCATGCAAACACCCAAAGGGATGGCTCAGAGCACTCCATACCCTGCTCTGGAACAGAATTTCCCTTCTCTGCCCGCCAGCAGTGTCTGTGTTTAGGTGCCACAACCCCAGAATGCCCCAGCTCTGTTGTCAGTTCAGATTTTAAACATTTCTCCTTCTTTTCTCATCTCTTCCAGAGATTTCCTGTGTCAGTTTAACACGGAACTCCTCCTGCAGCCTCCTCCCACCCTGAGCCCCCCATCTGTGGGCAGTGAGTCCCTGCAGAGCTGCAGCTTCTCCAGGGGGACCCTGGAGACTCCTCCAGCTCCTCCCCAGCTGATCCTGGGGCTCTCCCATCTGGGGGTCCTGGGGCTCCCCCAGCCCCTGCCCAGCTGGGGGGTTCTGGGCAGGCTTTACCTTCTGACAGCCTCTCCTTCCAGCCCTGAGCAGCCGAGGTGAAGAACTCGTTGTTGAGCGCGGAGCTGCTGAGCTTCATCAGCCCGTCAGGGCCCACCTGGGGGGACAGAGCATTGTCACCTGCTGGCCACTTGATGGCCACAGCCTGGTCACAGTCTGGCCACTGCCCTGGCCACAGCCTGGTCACAACCTGGCCACAACCTGCTCACCTGCTGGCCACAACCGGCTCACCTGCTGGCCACCTGCTGGCGACACCCCTGACCATAGCCTGGTCATCTGCTGGCCACAGCCCTGGCCACAGCCCTGGTCACAGCCCTGGTCACCTGCTGGCCAGCTGTTGGCCACTGCCCCATGTCACCTGCTGGCCACTGCCTTGGTCACAGCCCGGTCACCTGCTGGCCAGAGCCCTGGTCAGCTGCTGGCCACAGCCCCATGTCACCTGGTGGCCAGAGCTCATGGCCACAGCCCGGTCACCTGCTGGTCACCTACTGGCCACAGCCCTGGCCACTGCCCTGGCCACAGCCCTGGCTACCTGGTGGCCACACTCTGGTCACCTGCTGGCCCCAGCCCTGGTGTGCTAGGCCACGGCTGGAGCAGGGGAGCAGCTTCAGTGTCCAGCCCTGTGGGGACCAGGATTTTGTCACACAGCTGGACAAAGCAGAGCCTCAGAGGGGCACACTAAAAATGTGGTGCTATTTCAGAGGGGCACACTAAAAATGTGGTGCTGTTTCTCCCAACAGTTCTGGAGGATTTGGGAACACTCGCACCAGCCCAGCCCCAGTGTCCAGCCTGGCCTTGGGCACTGCCAGGGATCCAGGGTGGGCACCCTGTGCCAGCCCCTTCCCACCCTGCCAGGGCACAA
>JAWWEX010000182.1:112225337-112239543 GCA_035583215.1 Arremon brunneinucha | reverse complement strand
GATCCATGCAGGAGATCCTTTCAATAAATCCCTGCTTTATTCTTTAGCTCTGCCCAGCCTCTGCTCCAGCTCAGCCTTCCCAAGGCATCCAGGGAAGCTCCAGACAAAGCCTCACTGCCTGGATCCAGCTGCCACAGGCACTCAGGGGGCAAATTCCCACTTTTTCCTTTGGAGCATCCCCTGTTCCCCCCCATCCCCTGTGAGCCAGGGGGTCCTTGCTGAGGGTGCAGCCACTCCCAGTGCCAGGGCTGGCAGTGCCAGGAGCAGCACAGGGGCAGGGTTTGGGAAGCAGCTCCTGTACCAGGTCACATTCCCCAACATGCAGCAGCCCCAAAGCAGCACAAAGCCCACATGCAAAGCCAGCCCCAGCCAGGCAGCAGGGACAGGGACAGGGACAGGGACAGGGCCAGGGCCAGCAAGGAGCTGCCAAGCACCGGGGTTCCCAGCTGGAGGCACAGCGTTACTCCGGGGTTACGCCAGGGTTACTCCCAGGAGCAGGGCAGGAGCAGGCTCTGGGTTAGGGAATGGCAGGGGGGTGTTAGGAGAGGAGCTGGACACGAGCAGTGCTGGGTCTGGCCTTACCTTCTGCAGGTGGAGTGCAGCCCAAAAAAAGGAGAGAAACACCCCTTTAACAACTTCAGCAAAACAATGGAGTCATCAAAGCACACACACCCCCTCCTCCCTCCCTCCCTCCCTCCTCCCTTCCAGCAGAACCACAGCCCAGGGTTTGGGATCCCAGGGGTTTGGGATTCCAGGAGAGGCAGGATACACCTGCCAGGTGCCTCTCTTCCACCAGAACCACATCCCAAGGTTTGGGATCCCAGGAGAGGCAGGAAGGATACACCAGCCAGGTGCCTCCCCTTCCAGCAGAAAAAAACCCCAAGGTTTGGGATCCCAGGGGTTTGGGATCCCAGGAGAGGCACGATACACCTGCCAGGTGCCTTCCCCCTTTCCACCAGAACCATACCCCAGGGATTTGGGATCTCAGGGGTTTGGGGTCCCGGGGGGGGCAGGATACACCTGCCATGTGCCTCCTTGCACATCCCAGGGGGTTGGAATCCCAGAAGACAGAGGATCAGGGACAGGGACACCTGCCAGGTGCCTCCAGAACAGCTCCAGTGTGGAACCTCCTGCCACCTTCACCTGGGGATGAATCTTGTGGAAGCCAGGAGGGCCCTGGGGATGTGACCCATGGAGTAGGAACTTACTCACTCCTTGTCCCCCTCTGCCCTGCTCCCAGCTCAGCACTGCACCCCAAACTCCCAGTGTAATGGAGCAGGAGATTGCTTACCCCAGGGGTGACCCATGGGCTCCCCAAGAATGGAAACCAGTGCCCAACCAAAGAATGGAAACCAGGGCCCATCTTGGCTGGCACCAGGATTTTGGGGTTCCTGGAGTGCCCCCAGAGCACCCCAATGCCTCACTCTGCACCAGTCCTGCCACAGCAGCATCCCAAGGGGAATCTCTGCCTGCATACCAGGATTTTGGGGTTCCTGGAGTGCCCCAGGACACCTCAGTGCCTCATTCTGTACCAGTAACACCCTGAGGGGGATCTCTGCTGGCACACCAGGATTTTGGGGTTCCTGGAGCTGCTGGGTGCCCCTAGAGCACCCCAATGCCTCACTCTGCACCAGTCCTGCCACAGCAGCATCCCAAGGGGGATGTTGGCTGGCACACCAGGATTTTGGGGCTCCCCAGAGCACCTCAGTGCCTCATTCTGCACCAGCAGCACCCCAAGGGGGATCTCTGCCTGCACACCAGGATTTTGGGGTTCCTGGAGCACCCCCAGAGCAGGAATGGGTGCAGGATCACAGTGAGATGCAGTTCAGGAGCCACACCTGCAGCACTGAGAGCCCAGCAGAAACCTGGGGATGGGGATCAGTGTGGAGCTCACCACAGAGCTCTCAGAACACACTGAACCTGACTAATTAACAGCTCTAATTAAAGATCTATCACCAGGACCAGATGTGAGCTGCAGGAACATCAGAGACTGGGACATGAGCAGTCCTGGCTGGGAGGAAAATCCCTTTGCAGCCTTTCCAGCTGTGGGATCCAGGTGCTGTGCACAGGTCCTGCTCATCCCCAGGGAATGGGAACCAGCAGCTCCTGATCCCAGGGCAGGATCAAAACAGAAACTCCTCCCTCTGAGGCTTTTGGGGACTGGAGTTAAAATTTAAGTGGTTTTTCTGTATTCGTGCAACAGAACCACCAGTTTGTACTGAAGAGAAACCCCAAACTGAAGGAATTTTTGGGGCCTCAGCTCTGGTGTTTTCAGCTCTGAGGTTCCTCACCTACAGAGGGTTCTAGCCCACACTTCTCCTTCTCCCACTTGTTTTTTAAAGCAGAAATTAAGATTTGTTATATTTCCTTCAGTGCCTGAAGCCCCTGACCAGGGCTGGGTTATCCTATAAAGGAGCTGCAGCCAAGTCCTTGTAAGAGTGAAAACTTCTCTGCCATTTTATCTTGTGGAAACAGCAAAAGCTGCTACAGCCAGCCTGGGCGGGGGTGAGAGAAGGGGAATATTCTGTCAGGTATGGATTTTACAGCTTTGGAACAGGGAAATGCACAAATATTCTATCAGGTACGGATTTCACACCTTTGGAAGAGGGAAATGCACAAATATTCTGTCAGGTATGGATTTCACACCTCTGGAAGAGGGAAATGCACATAGTCACCTGACGGGTTTCAATAACACAATAAATTGTATTTAATAAATACAATAAATTGTATTTAACCCTCCCTGCCAGTGCTAACATCCCAACCTTTCTGTGGCAATGCTCTTATTGAATTATTACATTTCAAACCAACATTCTGCCCTACATTATTAATTATGGATTCTGCCACTCAGGCACTGAGTGGTTCAGAAATCATCCCTTGTCCCCAGTCCCTCTGCAGCTCTCCTGGAGCCCCTTTAGGCTCTGGATCCCTCTCCTCACCCCCAGCTCTCCCAGCCTGGCTCCAGGGGCTCCTCTGGGCTCTCCCCAGCAGCTCCAGGTCCTCCAGAAAAACCCAAATTCCACTGGGAGCTGCAGGGACTGCCTGGAGCCCTCCCTGCTGCAGCCCCAACCCCAAGGAACTCAAACACTGAACCATCCCACAAGGAAAATGCTCCCCAAAAATTTCCCCTTTCCCCTGGCTGTGCAAGAGGCACAAAAGCCCAGCTGTGAGCAGGAAATCCTGCACAGCAAAACCCCAAGAGGGTTTTTATGGCCATTTCAGCAAACCCACATTCCAAAAACCTCACTTAGGGGGAATCTGAGGGAAACCAGGCTGGTGATTCCTCAGGGAGGAATGTCTGGGTGTCCCTGCCCCATCCAGACCCCAACATGAGCAATGGGACAAGATCTCAGGGTGTGCCACTGCAGGGTTTGTAGAAAATGTTTAAAACTTGATAGAAGATTTATACAGTGTGGATTTGCATGTAGATTTTGAGATAAGAAATGCTGACTCAGGAATGTTATGGAATAAGATAGATATTGGATAGGATATAGGAGAGATATGAGAGAGAAATGGAAATAGAAATAGGATAGATACGAGACAGAAAATGGAAATAGAAATAAGTTTTAAAGCATGAGTTTATAAAAAATAAATGCTTATAGTGTATTGTAATTAAGAAATAATTGACTTCTGATTGTGATGGTGTGAATTAGAACATCTGTATTTTCTCATCCTTCTCAGGGGACTAAAAATAAAAAAAAGTTTTTAAAACACCTCTCAATTGCCCCATTTTTGAGTCAGAAAAAAAATATTTAGGCATCCCAGGGAATGATCCCACTGCCAGATGGGAATTGGGAATTAGGAACTGTGGAATTAGGAATTGTGCCCTGTCCCACCCCAGACACACAACATGAGCAATATCCAACACAGGGACAAGATCTCAGGGTGTGCCACTGCAGGATTTGTAGAAAATGCTTAAAACATGACAGAAGGTTTATACAAAGGTTTAAAACATGATAGAAGGTGTATTTGTATATAAATTTTGAGATAAGAAATGCTGATTTAGAAATGTTATGGGATAGGATAGATATTGGACAGGACATAGGAGAGATTTGAGAGAGAAATGGAAACAGAAATAGGATAGATATGAGACAGAAATGGAAATAGAAATAAGTGTTAAAGCATGATTTTATAAAAAATGAATGCTTATAGTGTATTGTAATTAAGAAATAATTGACTTCTGATTGTGATGGTGGAATTAGGAATTGTGCCCTGTCCCACCCCAGACACCCAACATGAGCAATATCCAACACAGGGACAAGATCTCAGCTTGTGCCACTGCAGGATTTGTAAAAAATGTTTAAAACATGATAGAAGTGCATTTGTATATAGATTTTGAGATATGAAGTGCTGATTCAGGAATGTTATGGAATAGGATAGATATTGGATAGGATATAGGAGAGATATGAGAGAGAAATGGAAATAGAAATAGGATAGATAAGAGACAGAAATATAAATAAGTTTTAAAGGATAGTTTTCTAAAAAAGAAATTTTAGAGTGTATTGTAATTAAGAAATAATTGACTTCTGATTGTGATGGTGTGAATTAGAACATCTGTATTTTCTCACCCTTCTCAGGAGACTAAAAATAAAATAGAAGTTTTTAAAACACCTCTCAGCTGCCCCATCTCTGAGTCAGAAAAACACTTATTTAGGCATCCCAGGAGCCAGGGAATGGCTCCCCCTGCCAGATGGGAATTGGGAATTAGGAATTGTTCCCTGGTAAAGACCAGGTCATTTTACAGCTCTTTGAAAACCATTAGGAACTGGTTTTAATTTTAATAATAAATAAAAAAAATTAATTTAAATTATTTTTTTAAAATTATAGCTGTTCTGAGCTTGCTGTACCTGGGATTTCCAAAAGCTGCTTTGTGCCAAGCCCATCTTGTCACGGGCTGTGCCTGACCAGGAGCCCAACCCAGCACAGATCCTGGCCCTGAGTGCAATTTAATCACAATTTAATTGCTTCAAATGTGACAATCCTGCAGCTTCTAACCTACAGAAAGCCTTGTTACAGCAAAATAATGTATATCTAAATAGATATTTTTATATTTCAAACTGATAGTATAAATATAATTTATATTTATTTATATAAATAACTGTATATATTTCTATTTCTACATATAATTTAGATAAATAGATATTTTTATATTGCAAATAGATAGTATAAATATAATTTATATTTATTTATATAAATAAGTAGATATATTTCTACTTATACATATAATTTAGATAAAGACATTTTTATATTTCAAATAGATAGTATAAATATAATTTATAATTTACATAAATAAGTATATTTATTTCTATATGTATAATTTTTTATATTTATATTTATTTAGAAATGTAAATACCATTACATTTCAAATATCTATTATAAACATATTTTATCCACTTATATAAATAAGTATATACTTATAAATATAATTCATATTTCTATAAATAATTTAGTTATATAATTTTATGAGTTTATATATATTAAATTTATATAATATATATTTATACATTTAAAATATAGTAATATATTTATATAATATTTCTATTATTTACAATTCTATAATTATGAATTTATTTAAAATTGTATTTATATAATAATAAATAGAATATATTAGAATATATATTAGAATATTATACATATATATATATAAATATAAGCTCAGCTCTAACAGGAGGAGGCTGAAGGATGAAAGGCACAGCTGCATTTCTGTGCTGCTTTGTTTGGCTGTTTGTCCAAAATCTGCCCTGAGCAGGCACACACTGGATCTCCTTGATCCCACCTGGGGCTCTGCCCCAAAACCACAGGATTTTAGTAAAAAAGCTTTCAAAAATGTTCATCAGGGTCAGTGCTGGGTGTTGGCTGCCCTTGGGCTCTGCCACCAGTCTGACCAGTCCAGCTCCAGGCTGACCAGTCCAGCTCCAGGCTGACCAGTGCCCCTCCAGTCTGACCAGTGAGCTCCAGGCTGACCAGTCCAGCTCCAGGCTGACTGAGTTACAGTCGGTGAATTTGAATTAACACTATTTAGTTCAGTTGAACACTATTCAGTCTAACACTATTCAGTTTAGTTTAACACTGTTTAGTTTAACGATGTTTAGTTTCACGCTAGTTTAACACTATCTAGTTTAGTTTAACACTTCACTTTAGTTTAACACTATCTACTCTACTTTAACACTATCCAGTTTAGTTTAACACTATCTAATCTAATACTATTTAGTTTAGTTTAACACTATTTAGTTTAGCTTAACACTAGTTTAGTTTAACACTATCTAGTTTAGTTTAACACTAGTTTAACACTACCTAATTTAGTTTAACATTTTAGTTTAGTTTAACACTATTTAGTTTAATAAAGTTTAGTTTAACACTAGTTTAACACTATTTAGTTTAACACTTTGGTTTAACATCATCTAGTTTAACACTATCTAGTCTAATACTATTTAGTTCAGTTTAACACTGTTTAGTTCAGTTTAACACTGTTTAGTTCAGTTTAACACCATCTAGTTCAGTTTAACACTGTTTAGTTCAGTTTAACACTATCTAGCACAGACCTGCAGCTGCCCCCAAAGCCTGGCTGTCCCTCCCTCCCTTTGGTCCCTCCCTAGTGAGCTCATCTGGCTCCCTGGGCTGGATAAATCCCACATTTCCCAGAGCTGGGCCAGGCTCAGCTCCAGTGGGACAGCACAACCCCTGCAGTGGGCCCTGACCTTCTCCTGCAAAGCACAAGGATTGCTGCACCCAGCTGCCAAGGGGACTGCAAAACACAATTCAACCAAATTTAGGATGGCTGCTTAATTCCAAAATAGATAAACAGGCCCATCCTCTTTATGTCCCTCTCTTTTTCTTTGCTCTCAGAAAACTGAAGAGATACTTTGCACTTCCCATGGATTGTTGCTGCTCACTGATCCCTGGGAGAGCTGATTTCCTGCAGGACTCCAGGACTCTGGAATTCCAGCAGCTCAGGAGCTGCTCCATGCCCAGAGCAGATGGGTTTCATGGAGCTGCATCCCACCAGGCTGCTCAGGGGGCCAGGAATGTCCCTAAGGAATAATCACACATCCACACACGTAACACAAGGGAGAACAGCACCAAAAATCCAGTTTTCCATTTGAGAATCTTTAACTGAGGTTGCTCTGTTACTCCCTGGGTAACTCTTAGGTCAAACTGAGCATTCACTTATTTTTTAAAGCAGAAAATAATTTTTTTAATGCTTCCTTCAGTCCCTGAAGCCCCTGACCAGGGCTGGGTTACCCTATAAAGGAGTTGCTGCCAAGTCCTTTATTTTATCCTATAAAGGAGCTTCAGCCAAGCCCTGCACACCTGGGAATCAGGGATGACCTTACCCAGCTCAGCGGGGAAAATCACTTGGGAGCTGTTTACAAACAGGACCCAGACCCCAAACCCGAAATATTTCAGTCCCAAAACTCCTCAGGAGCTGGGAGTTAACAGCAAACTGGTTAACACCAAGCTGGAAGCAGAGCACCAGAGGGTTTTCCTGCTTTACTCAACTCACCTGATTTCCTTAAGTCCTTCTTTCTGGATAACCTGAAGGATCTCTTTATGGCTCATGGGTGTGTTGGGATATTTCTCCAGGACCTGGCAAGAAAGAGCAGATTGAGAGGAAGTTATTCCTTTGTATTCTGATTTTACATTTAACTGCACCAAAAATTTCATTTAATGGCAGTAATTCCTCTCCCTTCTGAATTTACATTCAGCTGCACCAAAACCTCCATTTAATGGCAGTTGTTCCTTTGCATTCTGAATTTTCATCCAGCTGCACCAAAACTTCCATTCAATGGCAGTTATTCCTTTGCATTCTCAATTTCCATTTAACTGCACCAAAACCTCCATTTAATGACAGCTATTCCTTTGCATTCTGAAATTACATTTAACTGCACCAAAACCTCTATTTTAGGTGTTTATCATTTTTATTTATGTTACAGTCTCACAGCAGTGAGTTCTGCAGTTCTTCACTAACAAGGCACAAAATGGCCAACTATCTCCTGATACAGGATCTTTTAAAGCTAAACTACTCAATTAAGAAATGACACCTAAATTATTTTCACTTTTAACTCAATAACTGATCCCTCAAAGTCTGCAGGGTGGGCTTTTCTGTCCAGGTACAAAATACCACCCAAACCCATGGAGAAGAAGGTGAAGAAGGAGAAGAAGGAGAGCAAGAAGAGGAAGGAGAAGAAGAAGGTGAGGAGGAAGGAGAAGAAGGAGAAGAGGGTGAGGAAGGAGAAGGAGAAGAATAAGGTAAAGAAGGAGAAGGTGATGAAGGAGGAGAAGAACAAAATAAAGAAGAAGGAGAAGGAGAAGAAGAAGGTGAGAAAGGAGAAAAAAGAAAGAATGAAGTAAAGAAGGAGGAGAAGAAGGAGGTGAAGGAGAAGGACAAAGTAAAGAAGAAGGAGAAGAAGGTGAGGAAGGAGAAGAAGAAGCAGAAGAAGGTGGTGAGGGAGAAGAAGGAGAAGAACAAAATAAAGAAGAACAAGATGAGGAAAGAGAAGAAGAAAGTGAAGAAGGAGAAGAACAACGAAGTAAGAAGGAGAAGAAGAAGGTGAGGAAGGAGAAGAAGAAGGTGGTGAGGGAGAAGAAGAACAACAACAAAGCAAAGAAGAAAGAGAAGAAGAAGGTGAGGAAGGAGAAGAAGGTAAAGAAAAAGGAGAGGAAGCTGAAGAAGGACTAGCCTCTCTCCTAAAACCTCCATCCTGCCCCCTATTTATTACCATATTCTAAACCCCAAACTCTGAGTTTTCCACCCTGTGACATCACACACTTCTACCCAACTCCACACCCACAATCCCAGTGCTCTCAATCAATTCTGGAAGCTTCTCCACGGCCTCAGGTCAAATGCAGTGCTGTCCTGGGGGTCAGAGTCTGTGTACAGAAAGTCTGAAATTCCCAGCACAGAAAGTCTGAAATTCCCAGCACAGAAAGTCTGAAACTCTCAGCACCCACAGCTCCAGCAAGGGGCTGTTTGAAACCCTCTGCACACACCAAGTTCCCAACTCTGGCCCCCAAAAACAGGGTTTTTGTTGAAGTGCCCCAGCCCCTGGGGTCCCTGAGCTGCTCCCAGGGCTCAGCAGGCAGAGCTGCAGCTGCAGGGAGCCGCTGCAGCAGGCAGATGCCACTCACCACACGTCACCGGGATATTTCAGGACATTTCAGGCCGTATTCGTGCTGGGGAGGGGGATGGGCAGGAAATGCCTCGTTTCCGTCTTAATCATCAGCTCTGACCCGAGCCCGGCACATCAAAGGCCAGGCCTGACTTAGGCTCAGCACAAACCCAGGGGGACTCTGCAGAAGGACAGGAGCAGTTCCCTCTCCTCTCCTGAGCAGAACCCCCAGCCCTGCAGGACCTTGCCCCTCATTCCCTTGGGGATCCATACCCAGCTTATCCCAGTCCCCTCATTCCCTCATGGATTCGATTCCCAGGTTATCCCACTCCCCTCATTCCCTCAGGGATCCATCCCCAGCTTATCCTAGTCCCCTCAGGAATCCCCAGGTTATCGCAGTCCCCTCATTCCCTCAGGGATCCCCAGGTTATCCCAGTCTCCTCATTCCCTCAGGGATCCATCCCCAGCTTATCCCAATCCCCTCATTCCCTCAGGGATTCGATTCCCAGGTTATCCCAGTCCCCTCATTCCCTCAGGGATCCATCCCCAGCTCATCCCAGTTCCCTCATTGATCCCCAGGTTATCCCATTCCCTCAGGGATCCCCCGGTTATCCCAGTCCCCTCAGGGATCCCCAGTTTATCCCATTCCAGCTTTCCTGGAAAGGCTCTGCCAGGCCCTGCTGAGCTGCAGCACCTCCCTGCTCCCAGAACAAATTCCTGCATGCAGCTCTGGATGCTCCAGCTGATGGCCCCATCCTGGAAAATCTCTTTTAAATGCTGTTAAAGCCTGACTTTCACAGAACCATGGGTTGGTTTGGGTGGGAAGGGGCCCCAAAGCCCATCCAGAGCCCATCCAGAACCCCCACAGCACACAGATGGTTCCCAGAATCCCCAAAGCACACAGAGAGATGGCTCTCAGAACCCCCAAAGCACATGGATGGTTTCCAGAACCCCAAAGCACACAAATGGCTTGCAGAACCCCCAAAGTACAAAGATGGCTCTCTGAATCCCCAAAGCACACCAATCTCAGAGCTCAGACCCCAGCCCCAGGCTGCACTCCCTGGTCCTGGAGCCTTTCCCACCCTCCATGGCCCTCCCCCAGCTGCTGTCCTGGCAGGCTGGGGCTCTGCCAGCCCGGGATCAGAGCTCCCTGTGCTGGGCAAGGCCAGAGCAGGTGCCAGCCCAGCCCAGGCTGCCCTGCCCTGCCAACAGCCTCTCTGTGCTCTCCAGGAAATGTTTCACACCAGATAAACAAAGCAGCTCACACCTCCTGCTGCCACACTGGCTGCTCCAGGAGAACCAGGAACGAGGATTAAAGAGACTCCCAACAAAACAGATGCACCTTTAAAGAGCTGATACACCTTAGGGAGCTTCTCCCCTCTCCTCTGCCCTTTTAATCCCATATCAGATCTTTCACCCGAGTCATTTTAGTCGCTGTGTGTAAAGAAATAAAATCCTTCTTTAGTCACTGTGTGTAAAGAAATAAAATCCTACAGAGTCTGAGAGGAAACCCAGCTCTGGCCAACTGAGCCAAGCTCATTGTCAATGAAAGAGCTGCCACACTCCTGCTGCATTTAGGAAAGATCTGAGAGATGCATTTAGGAAAGCTCTGAGAGATGCATTTAGGAAAGCTCTGAGAGATGCATTTAGGAAAGATCTGAGAGATGCATTTAGGAAAGCTCTGAGAGATGCAAGTGCTGCCCACATAAACCTGGATCAGGCAGTGTTCACAATTCAAACCTCTGTTTGAAGTGGCTGGGGTTTTCTGGAGGTGTTTTTATCAGCCCATCAAGGTTTAATCCAGAGATCCTCCACAGCTGGATATGAAGGAGAACCTCAGCCCAGGAAAGCTTTGGCAAAAACGCACTTCAGAATTCCTCCTGTTGGTAATTCCCTTATGCAGAGAGGGATTTTAATTGATGTTATAAACACAACCAGCACTTCCACTCAGGTTCCTTTCTGGAAATAGAACCTAAACTTCCTGAATCCACGAAAGCACAGCAGCTGAGCAGCTCCCACCTGGCTCAGACAAGCTCTGCAGAGGCAGGCAGCAAAACCAGATCATCTGGTTCCACCTCAGCCTCACATCCAGGAGGGAATTCCAGCTGCAGCCACCATGGAAATGGGAGAAGCTGCCCATTTGCTGCCAGCAGGGCATCACCCTGCAATGCCAGCCTGGCACACAAGTGGGTCAGCCCTAAAAAGCCCCAGAGGATGTGAAATTCCTGCTCAGTCACCCCCAGAAAACACAACAGGAGCCCCGGGGGGATGAAGGACTTGACCCAGATTGCAGGATCTGCTCCACTCATCCCATTAGGCAAATGCTGGCCAGGAATTAGGCAGAAAGGAGGTCAGGGAGGGATGGACAATCCTGTGGCATCAGGAGCCAGGTGCCACTAAAGGGCACATTTCACACTGAGCTGGGACACGGCTGGGAAGGGGCTGGAGCAGCAGCAGGGGAGGGAGATCCCAGAGACACCTCCTTCCCTGGGAACAAGGACAGGAACCTGCTCAGCTGGGACATCCCAGAGCCACCTCCTTCCTTGGGGACATCCCTGCTCAAATGGGAGATCCCAGAGCCACCTCCTTCCTTGGGGACATGGACAGGAACCTGCTCAGCTGGGACATCCCAGAGCCACCTCTCTCCCTGGGGACATGGACAGGAACCTGCTCAGCTGGGACATCCCAGAGCCACCTCCTTCCCTGGGGACATCCCTGCCCAACTGGGACATTCCAGAGCCACCTCCCTCCTTGGGGACATCCCTGCCCAACCTTCACTGTCCCAATGTCCTGCCAGGGATCCAGGGGCAGCCCCAGCTGCTCTGGGCACCCTCCCAGGGAACAATTCCTAATTCCCAATATCCCATCCATCCCTGCCCTCTAAACTTTCTGATTTCTGATGTTTCATTTCAAATATCTGTCCACAAGGACACTGAGGTGCTTCTTCAATTTCTGGATCAGTGGAAAACTTGTCCAACCAGAAGACTCCATGACCATTCTGAACCTGCCCTGAGCTCCCACCAGCTTCCAACTCTCCTCCAGCTTCTGGACAAGCCCAGCTCTAAGCGGAGAACAAACAGCTCCAGAGAATCACAGGATATCCTGAGCTGGAAGAGACCCACAGGAATCCAGCCCAGCTCCTCAGTTTGAAAGAATCCCAACAGGGTTACAGCAGCCCCAAAGGCCAGGAGAGGTTTGCTGGCTAGGAGGGATTTTTGTGGGGAAAAGCAGGAGTGACCCTCTAGAAAAACACTCAGAGCTTCTGGCTTGGGAGCTTACGACCCTGAAATCACATCCTGGAATTCATATCCCTAAATTCACACCCTGAATTCACATCCATGAATTCACAACCCTGAAATCACACCCCTCAATTCACATCCCAGAATTCACACCCCTGAATTCAGACCCTTGAATTCATACCCCTGAATTCACATCTCTGAATTCACAACCATGAATTCACACCCCTGAATTCCCATCCCTGGAATCACACCCCTACATTCACATCCATGAATTCACATCCCTGAATTCACACTCCTGAATTCATACCCCTGAATTCACATCCCTAAATTCACACCTCTGAATTCACACCCCTACATTCAGATCCCTAAATTTACAACCCTAAATTCACACCCCTGAATTCACATCCTTGAATTCACAGCCCTGAATTCACATCCATAAATTCACAGCCCTGAATTCACACTCCCGAATTCACACTGCTACATTCACATCCTGGAATTCACATCCCCGCATTCACATCCCTACATTCACATGCCTGAATTCACACCCCTGAATTCACATCCCTGAATTCACACCCCTGAATTCAGCCCAGCAGATAAACTGGAACAGCTCCACAGTGGGGCTGGAGTACAACACCAGGAATCACATGGGGATGAGGTGGGAGAGGGATTTGTGTTTGTTGTGGGAACTAACAGGGTGGCCTTTCCCAAAAACCCCTCTGTGCCATCCCTGAGGGTTTGACAAGGTTGTACAGGGGATCTAAGAGTGAATTATCTGTCACCCTGCTCTTCTAAGTTCTTCTGATGTTTACATTCCTGTGAGGAACTTTCTCACACATTTTCTGTAAATAACTTATTGTTTTACATTCTTTTCTGGAGGAGGAGACATTTGAGGGACTGTTGGTTTGTCCAGTGTCACTGGAGAGGTGGCACTGTCACCCTCCAATCCAGGGCTGGTTTTGAAAATCTATAAATGTTGGAGTCAGAAATTAAACTGTCCTTTTTCCCTTGGAGATTCCAGCGTTGGTGTTGTTTTATTTTGTGTCCTATAATGACAATTATCAGCAAGAGATAATTATCAGTTGTAATTATTATTCCTAAGGCAGACTTTCACCACTCCAGGCTGTCCACTCAGGCTGCCCCCACAGCACAGGAATTTGGGGTTCACACAAAGCAGACCTGCAGCACTGCTCTGACACTGAGCTGTCAATATTGAATAAATTCATGTTTGAGCTCAAGCCCTGCAGCAGGGCCTGCCTTCAGCCATGGAGCTGGCACGGGGCTGGAGCATTTCCCATTGTCACCACTGTCACAGTGTCACCATTGTCCCAATGTCACCATTTCCCATTGTCACCACTGTCACGGTGTCACCATTGTCCCAATGTCACCATTTCCCATTGTCCCCACTGTCACAGTGTCACCATTTCCCAATGTCACCATTTCCCATTGTCATCACTGTCCCAATGTCACCATTTCCCATTGTCACCACTGTCACAGTGTCACCATTGTCCCAATGTCACCATTTCCCATTGTCACCACTGTCACAGTGTCACCATTTCCCATTGTCATCACTGTCCCAATGTCACCATTTCCCATTGTCACCACTGTCACAGTGTCACCATTTCCCATTGTCACCATTTCCCATTGTCACCACTGTCCCAATGTCACCATTTCCCATTGTCACCACTGTCACAGTGTCACCACTGTCCCAATGTCACCATTTCCCATTGTCAACACTGTCCCAATGTCACCATTTCCCATTGTCACCACTGTCAGTGTCACCATTTCCCAATGTCACCATTTCCCATTGTCACCACTGTCACAGTGTCACCATTGTCCCAATGTCACCATTTCCCATTGTCA
>JAWWEX010000182.1:112145199-112162425 GCA_035583215.1 Arremon brunneinucha | reverse complement strand
TCTCCAGGCTGAGCCCCTTCCCAGCTCCCTCAGCCCCTCCTGGGGCTCCATTCCCTTCCCAGCTCCATTCCCTTCCCAGCTCCAGCCCCTGCAGGTCTGTCCTGGCAGGAGGGGCCCAGAGCTGCACCAGCACTGGAGGTGCCCCAGCAGTGCCAGCACAGGGGACGGGCACTGCCCTGGGCCTGAGAGGTTCCCCATGAAAATTCACTCTCTGGTTGCAGTTCCACATTCACAGACCTGTTGGCAGCAGCTCCAGTGCCTGCCCTTCCCTCCTCCCAGTATGAATCAAACCCCAAACTGGGCTCTCTCCTCTCCTGCTGCTGTTGCTGTCGGTGCCTCAGGCAAAGCCGGTCAGGGAAGGAGGTGAACACTGCAGAGCTGCTTCCCTGGGCTCAGCCCTGTGCTGGCAGCCCTGCTGCTGCTCTGTGGAGCTGCTCCTTTGGGCTCAGCCCTGTGCTGGCAGCCCTGCTGCTCCTCTGTCCTTGCTCTGACACACTGGTGAGCTGATGTGCAGCTGAAACTCAGCTCCCCAAATGTGCTGAGCACATTCAGGAGCCCTGCAGAGTGCCCAGGTTGGCTGCTCCAGTTAATCCAGCTCTGTTTCCAGGAGAGGACTGAGCTGTCACTTCAGCAGTGACAGAGATGAAGAGTTAGGAAGTCACTGATATTTTCTGGGGTAATGTGTGTACAGATTTGGAGCACAGGCTTCGTGATCTGTGGGCTGCTTGTGAATTTTCAGAGGCCAAACAAAATGTCTGTTGGTGTTGCTAGAAACTTGTTCATGAATGCCTAAGCAGGAGCACAGCCTTTGTTTCAAGTAGCCAGTGATTAGTTTTTAGTGCCTTGTTGAGTGATAAACACAACTGGGAGGTGCAGAGAAGTGATTTCCTCTTGACTCCTGGGTTTATGTCTTTTGAAAGAAAATCTGTTGTGCTCTTGCAGAAGATTTTCTTCTCTCTGGCACAGGTTGCCCAGAGAAGCTGTGGCTGCCCCTGCATCCCTGGAGCTGTCTGAGGCCAGGCTGGACTTGCAGCACCCTGGGATGGTGGAAGGAGTTCCTGCACCTAGCAGGATGTGAGATGGGATGAGCTTTAAGCTCCCTTCCACCCAAACCATCCTGTGATTCACCAATTCTCTTTACCCTGAGAAAACACTTGATCTCTTCCACTCTCCAAGTCAATACTGATATTTAATTAGGGCATTGATTGAGAGCCTATTGATGAAAACCTCATCAGGGGACAGGAAGAATCAACCCTGACTTGAAGAATCGAGGCAGATGTTGCTGCCTGAGGTCCAGGGAAGGGTTTTGCCTTGGCAGGCCCTGCTCTGGCCCTGCAGCCCCGGAGCAGGGCGTGGGCTCTCCCCACCCTGGGTACCCACAGCTTGCTCCCTGCTCCTCCTCCCTGGAGCACGGAAAGCAGCGTGTCCCTGCTTGTTGGTGAGCTGGAGAGCCTCAGGAGGGATGGTGGCTGGGACAGGGCTGCTCTGCCAGCAGAATTCATCCCACCTGGCCTTGAGAAATGCGCACACAGCACCCCAGAGCAGAGCAGGCTGCACAGATTCTCCAGCAATCCTGTTGTGCCGCCAAAAAGAGCAAAAAGTAGAGAAGGATTTCAGCCTTGCTTTGTGTAACTGTTGCAAGGGGTTAAGGTGCTTGAGAAATGCTTTGTGAAAAACCAGCTTGGCAAATTCCTGGTGCTGTGGGAATTCAGCAAAATTCATCCCACCTGGGCTTGAGAAGTGCCCAGACAGGACTCAAGACCAGAGCAGGTTGCACATATTCTCCAGCAATCCTGTTGTGCCACCAAAAAGTCATGGAACAAAAAGTAGAGAAGGATTTCAGCCTTGCTTTGTGTAACTGTTCCAAGGGGGTAAGGTGTTTGAGAAATGCTTTGTGGAAAACCAGCTTGGCAAATTGCTGGTGCTGAGGGAATTCCCTGTGTGGCCCTGGAGAGCAGGGGAGAGACCAGAGCTGCTCCTGCAGTTGTATTGAATGTCTGGTGTTTCGGTGCAGCTCTGCTGTGTGGGTTTTCCTCTCTCTGTGTGGGTTTGACTACAAGTCTTGTGTGGGTTTAATAAAGTCTCTGCATGTTTTGGTTCTGTTCTGTAGCTAAAACAACTCCAGGCTTTCTCTCCCACTGGGATTGTGACTGTTCCCTGTAACCTGGAGGAGCACTCGTTTGTGTCTTGCATTTCCAAAATCTGACTTAGTGCTCCCAGAGAGACACCTGCTTTCCTGAGAGCCAACAGGTATGGAGTTTCTACAGTTAGATCCATACCTGTACAGCTTTTTCCTCAAGGATGCTTCTCAAGCTGGTGTACTTTCATGTTTGGATGCACTGAAGCTGTTGTTGGACCAGGAGGAGTGCTGGAAATGTCTCTTCCCAAACCCATGGCTCTGCTGTGTGTGCAGGGAGTTCCTTTGGTGCTGGGATCAGCATCATGCTTGGGCCAGCTGTCCTGCCCTCAGATCTGAGCTTCAGAACCCTTAAATCCTGGTTCCAAAGGTGGGTGGTGCTCTGGTGGGTTCAGGTGTCATCTCAGCATGTCCAGGTGGTGGCTGACCTGGCCTGGATCAGGGCATGGTACCAGCCACTGGATTTATGGAAGGTTCTGGAAGGCTGGGCTTTGTCCTGGCTCATCTGCACCTCATGAGAGCAAACTCTTGCCTCTGTTTCCTGACAGCATTCCCTGAATGGGCTGTACCTGATCCCAAATAAGTTATTCTGCTCCTCAGATGGTTGTGTCTTAAGTGGGCTTCACTAAGATTGTAATCTTCTACACTAAAGGTGATTTAACATTTCCCTTCAGGTGTCACCATTGTAATGTTCTACACTAAAGGTGAAGTGGGTTTCACCAGCATTATAATCTTCTACACCAAAGGTGATTTTACATTTCCCTTCAGCTCTCACCATTGTAACCTTCTACACTAAAGGTGATTTTACATTTCCCTTCAGGTGCCCAGGTGCTGACTTTGGGCACCTGGAAGTAGGAGCTCACCTATTGGTGTGTGACCTATTTATGTGCCAGGTGTCACCTCCTGCCCTTCCAGCCAGGCCATGGTACCTGTTCTTCCTCCCCACCAAGTCCCCCTGAGGGCAGGAGGTGACACCTGGCATGCAGTGAGGGCACTTTGCACTTTCATTACTGCAGATCTGGAATAAATGCCTGAACTCAGGTCACTGGAATGCTGATAGTACCTGGAAATTTCCAGTTCCTCAGGTAGCAGCATTGATTTCACACCTTCCCAGGCTTGCTGCAGGCTGTGTCTAACCCAGCCTCTCCTCTCCCTTCTCCAAGTGGGATTAGGAGCTCTTGGAAGCTGAGCTGTCACCTGCACCCCTGTGCACGTGGCAGGACCTGTGTGTGCCTCTGTCACTGGAGAGGGGGCTCAGATGTGGAGCCTCAGCACAGCTGAGTGCTGGTTAGAGTCCCAACCCTCCTGATGCCTTGGGTGTGCTGGGGAGGGCTTTCATCTCCAGGGAACTTTTTTGGTCTTCCCAGTAAGCAACAAAGTTACTCAGTTCGTTATTTTAGCTACACAAACCTCTGGCAAAAGCAAAGGTAAATCCTGTCTGGTTCTGTGGGATTTGTGCTTCCTGTGGGTCTGTCCAGGACAGCATGGACAGCAGTGTGAGATCTCTGGGAGTCTGCTGTGTCTCATTCCTGTTTCAGTGAGCAGAAATGCTGTGTGTTCCTTCAGAGGGGCTCACAAACTGCAGCAGGGTTAGGCTGGCAGTGGTGGCCAGCTGAGGTGGCCATGTGCCACAGGGATGTGTCCCCAGTGTTTGGGAGGGGTCCCCAGCCTCAGGGAGGTGTCCCAACCTCAGGGATGTGTCCCCAGTGTTAGGGATGCGTCCCCAGCCTCAGGGATGCGTCCCCAGCCTCAGGGATGTGTCCCCAATGTTAGGGATGTGTCCCCAATGTTAGGGATGTGTCCCCAGTCTCAGAGATGTGTCCCCAGTGTTAGGGATGTGTCCCAAATGTTAGGGATGTGTCCCCAGCCTCAGGGTTGTGTTCCAACCTCAGGGCTGTGTCCCCAGCCACAGGGATGTGTCCCCAACCTCAGGGAGGTGTCCCCAGTGTTAGGGACGTGTCCCCAGCCTCAGAGATGTGTCCCCAGCCTCAGGGCTGTGTCCCAACCTCAGGGATGTGTCCCCAGCCTCAGGCATGTGTCCCCAACCTCAGGGATGTGTCCCCAGCCTCAGGCATGTGTCCCCAGGGATGTGTCCCCAGTGTCAGGGATGTGTCCCCACCTTAGGGATGTGTCCCAGTGTGCCTGAGCCCCTGACCCAGCAGAGAATAGGAGATGGAGCTGCCTGGGTTTGGGGCATGGTATGACAGAGTGGATTGGGTTGGAAGGAACATTTAATGTGTTCCTTACTCCACCCCCTGCCATTGTCAAGGACACCTCCCAGGTTGTTCCAAGCTCCAGCCCAGCATGGGCTGTGTCAGAGAACAACCCCAGGATTTACAGGAAAAGAGCTGAGGTTGCAGCAGAGCTCAGCCAGCAGCTGGAGCAGCAGCCCCAGGGTGCCAAACCACAGCACTGACGGTCCTTGTGTCACCTCTGGCAGCTGCTGGGTGACAGCACCTGCACTTGCTCGGAGCAGAGCTTCCCACACCACCTCTGTCACCCACCTGCAGGGTTAGAAACTTTCAAAGCACCCAGATGCTCTGAGGATCATAAGGAGACCTCACCCAGCAGGAATCTCCCCTGGCTGCAGGGCTTTTGGTGGGATCCAGAGCTGCTCTGGCACTCTGGGAAATGGGATCCCCTCCTCAGGTCCTGCCCTGGCACCCAGGAGCAGCAGCAAGGCTGAGGCAGCCTGTGGAGCACAGACTCTGTGATTGTCACCTCACAGCAGGGCTGTGGTCATTTGGGGTCTCTGGGGTCTCTCATTGCCCCAGGGACAGCAGTGCCAGCAGCTCTCTGCATTTCTGTCCCTGTCACACACCACCTGCAGCACAGCTTTTGCCTGTTACCATCAATGTGAGCCTCCTTGTGTCCCCAGCACCAGTGGGAACACCCAGAACCCAGGGCCTGAAGGGGCTCCAGGAGAGCTGCAGAGGGACTGGGGACAAGGATGGAGGGGACAGACCCAGGGAATGGCTCCCAGTGCCAGAGGGCAGGGCTGGATGGGATCTTGGGAATGAGAAATTGTTCCCTTTGAGGGTGGGCAGGCCCTGGCACAGCTGGGGCTGCCCCTGGATCCCTGGCAGTGCCCAAGGCCAGGCTGGATGGGTATTGGAACCACCTGGCACAGTGGCAGTGTCCCTGCCATGGCAGAGGTGGCACTGGATGAGCTTTGATGTCCCTTCCCACCCAAACCATTCTGAGTTCTGTGAACCTTCTTGCAGAATACAGCACACTGAAAAATCCAAACAAGTCCCACAGCCTCCAGTGCTGCCCCAGGAGATTCCAGTGCTCTGGGTAGTAAGAAATGTTGATTCTGGGTGTGTTGTGTGACATTCTTCCACATTTTCAAAGGCACATTTTTCCTGTTTCTCAGGCTTTTTCTGTGAGTTCAGTTAGACTGTTGCAGTATCAGTAACCGCTCCAAAGGGTGATAAAACTTCCTGATAAATGTGATGCTTCAGGGCAATATCATAACAATGGGCCTTTATTTCAAGGTTTTTCCCTGCTGATGAACTGGAGAGCTCTGCCACTCATCTCACTTGCTGGAGAACTTAAAGTTTGGGTGGAAACATCTGGTGTTCCAATACCTGACCTCCTCCAGGAGCTGGACTTGTTTACACCAAGTTCTAGGAGTCTTGGAGCTCCAAGACTCCTAGAACTTGGTGTAAACAACAATCAGAACCTGCTGCCACACTTTTTATTGATGCTGTGAGGGGTTAATAAATAAATTTTTTTGATGTGTGAGTTGCTGATCCGTAACTGGGAGCACCCCCAGCGATGTGGCAGCTGTTCATGGACACCTGTTGGATTATTGGAACACCCTGCAGGAGCCTGGGGAGGGAGCAGGTGTGTCCCTAATCAGCCATTCCCTGCTGGCAATGTCACCCAGCAAGGGCTGGCTCGCAGCCTGTCCCCAGCCCTTTGTGAGCAGCAGTGATGTGAGGTCACATGTGGTGCCAGCAGTGACAGAGCTCTCTGCTCTGGGCAGCCTGGCTTGGGACACTCAGAAATGATGGGATTGTTTTTGTGTCTGTAAGAGCACAAACAGGTTTTCCAGCACTGAATTGTCACATGGGTCCTTTTGGAGCAACCTGGTCCACAGGAAAGTGTCCCTGCCCATGGAACAAGTTGAGCTGGAAGATCCTTCCCAGCCCAAACCCTTGTGGGATTCAGTGATTCCCTGGCAGTGAATTGAATCCTTTAATGACCTCCCCAGCACAGCACCTCCTCTTTGGTAAAGCTGATGCTTTTCTAAATGAATTCACATTATCTGTCTTGTCCATCTGCTGAGTATAAATGAGCCAGGATAAGTGTTAACTTGAATTTTATTTTTATGTAATTTGAGGGCAAAATTACCATTGCAGCAAGTAGTGACAAACTCTGGGTTTCATAAATAGCAGTCTATGTGAAAGCAGATTCATGTGCTGTATTTATTTCCTAGCTAACAAATATAGCTTAAGTAGGGTGAGACATGCATGAAAACTGATTTAATTGGCTGTAATTGAACTTGAACATATTTAATTCATGTCCTTGGTGGTTTAGAGTAGAATTCCAATTGCAGACTGGGCTGTCTGGAGTCCAGGCTTTTCCCTGCTGTGATTTTGGGTGTGGGACCTGATGGGCTCCTGACAATGGGATTCATGAGGAGATGCAGCTGCTTCATGTGATGCCCTCCCTAAAAATAGGGGCTGCTGAAGGCCTGGACCAGAGTTAATTGAGTATATTGGAAAATGAAAGATGTAATGGCAGGGAATTAAATCAGCCCTCAAACCTGGAATTAACTGACACTGAGCAGACTTTGCTGCTGCATGGGAACAGCTCTGAAGGAAGTTCTTTTTCTTGCTAGAGCTTCATTTCCTTTTTTTTCACCCCTTAGTACCTTATGAATAAAAACCTTATTGTCTCTCTTGTCTCTTGGTATGCATAAAACATCACTAAAATAGTTCCTTTGTTCATTTTCTTTTGTTTTGTTTGTGGGAGCCTTGTGTAAGGTTTAGCTGCTGCAATAACAAAATGATCAAATTTCTTTTTTCTGGAAGAAATAACTGCTTGTGTTGAAGCTGTGGTCTCGGGGACCTTAGTGACAGTGTAGGTGATGTCAGCAGGAACCTGGAGCCTCCTTTCTGCACAGAGATTGTTTTTACACAAAGATTTGAGCTCTGCTTTCATGTGACTTGTGAAACTCCTGCCCTGGGGGGAGTGTGGGTCAGTCAGACCTCCCTGGATGAAAGTTGCAGTGATGTTTGTGAGCTGAGAGCAGCTGAGGAGGATGAAGATGTTCCATATTTTGGCTTCAGAAATGTGAAGCAGTCACTGCCCCACACTGATGGTGCCCACAGAAATGTCCAAGGGGGTGCCAGAGATGGTGCCAGGCTCTGCTCAGTGGTGCCAGTGACAGAACAAGATGCCACAAACTGGAACACAAGGAGCAGCTCCTCATGGGGAAAAACTTCTGTCCATGGAGGTGACAGAGCCCTGGGAGGATGTGGGGTCTCCCCCTCTGGAGATGTTTCAAACCCACCTGCTCCAGGTGATCCTGGTTGGACTGGAGGATTCCAGAGGTCCCTTCCAGCCCCAGCAGTTGTGGAATTCTCTGTTGTTGTCTGGGATAAACACGTTGGATTCTGGGCTCTTGGAAAGTGGCTGTGCCTTCATGTCCAGGTCACAGCACTTGGGAGATGCTCCATTTTATGGGAAATGCTCCATTTTATGGAAATATTCCATATTATGGAAATATTCCATATTATGGTAAATGTTCCATCTTATGGGAAATGCTCCATCTTATAGGAAGTACTCCATCTTATGGGAAATGCTCCATCTTAAGGAAATATTCCATATTATGGGAAGTGTTCCATCTTATGGGAAATGCACCATTTTATGGGAAATGCTCCATCTTATGGAAATATTCCATATTATGGGAAATGCTCCTTCTTGGAAATGCTCCATCTTATGGGAAATGCTCCATCTTATGGAAATGTTCCATCTTATGGGAAATGCTCCATTTTATGGGAAATGCTGCATCTTATGGAATTGTTCCATCTTATGGGAAATGCTCCATTTTATGGAAATGCTCCATTTTGTGGGAAATGCTCCATTTTGTGGGAAATGCTCCATTTTATGGAAATGCTCCTCTCCCCAGTTATCTCCTGAACTTTGCCCACGTGCTGATATGGAGGGTGCTGGCTCGGGGATCAAAGCACCAGATCAGACTGTGCCACGAAGCCTTGGCCCACTGGCTGGGGCTCTGCTCCTGCCCAGGTGGGACAAACTCCTCCCTGCAGGTGCAGCTCCTGCCTGGGAGTCTGGTTGGGATCAGGCTGGGCTTGGCAGCACCATGGCAGCAGAGTTAGGTGATTTAATGGCTTTAATCCACCAGCCACAACTGATGGCATGGTCAGTGCTAACAGCTTTCCCAACATCCAGTCCCTGTGCCAACCCTCCCATCCTCAGTCCATCACCCAAAGGCCTCTCCTTCCCCAGAGCTCTCTCATCACCCACTCAGCATCAGGCCTGGCTGCTGTGGGCACTGCTCAGCGTTCCCTGGAGCGTTCCTGGCACAGCCAGAGCCCTCCCAGGTGCCCTGGTGGCTTTGCCAGAGTGGGAGAACCACATTGTCCCTTGGTGCTGCCTCAGCCTCCACCCCGGCTGAAATCACCCAGGCTGTGTTTGTTAATCCCCCAAATCAGCATTGGCAGGGTTTGGAAGTATCCAGGGAAGGCCTGGACGTGGCACTCAGTGCCCTGGGCTGGTGACAAGGTGGCATTGGGCACAGCTGGACTCAATCCTGGACTCTTTTCCATCCCAGATGATTCTGTGGTAGCTGAGTTTCTCAGGTGTGGCTCCATGTGCTGCTGTCCCTTCCTGTGGGGCTGGAGGAGGATGTGGTGCCTCTCAAGGTAGAAATAGTTTGGTTTGAGCTCTTGGGGATTTGACTTCAGTCCCTTGAGTCCCCTTTCCCTCCAGCCACCTCTAACCAATGGCTGTAAGCTCACACACCTTAGTTCCTCCCTTGGAGGAGCTGTCACCTTCACTTTACAGAAAAGTTGAAATTTATCTGCAAAGTTTAGCACAAAATTCATGGCTGGCACTTTGTGTCCAGGTCAGTATTAAATACCTGCAGCAGATGGAGTGAGGGACCTGGAACCTGAGGTTGATGTGGAGCTCTGGGAAGACCTTGTGTGTCATCACAAATGAGGAAGAGACATTTGGAAATCCCTCCCAGGCAGGTCCCTGTTTGCTGAGTGGTACCAGGGCCTTCCCCAGCTCCTGATTATTTGGATTTTAACTGCAGGTGTGGGTTGAGCAGAAATTGTCATTGTAATCCATCTGTCAAACATGAGCAGTGCTGCTTGAGGAGCAGCAGCTCTGGGGAATCCCTGATGTTGTTACTCTGCTTCCTCACAGCCCTGTGCCTTCCCAGACCTAAATGTGTGGATAGAATCTCTATTTTTAAGGAGAAAAAGGTCAGCTGATAAAAGGATTTACATGTGCAAGTATCCAGTGTGTAATAGCAAGGTAATGGACTTTTCCCTGTTGTAGAGAATAAGGTGGAACAAAGAAGATTGTTCCTGGCAGTGATTAATATTTTAATTTTGGTGATGAGCAGTGGAGAGGTGGGAGGTCCCCAGTGCCATGGAGGTGCTCTGTGGGGAACACACAGCTCCCAGCACCTCTGTCTCCTTGGTCACTCCATATTTTTAATGTTTTTAACAAGAATTCTTGGAAGCAGTACTGCCTTTTGCAGTGACTTACCTCAGGTGTTAATTTGTGATCTTTAATACAAATCTCAAAACCAGTCATGGAGGAGGTTTAAATTGGGACTTGCAGTGAGTCAGTTTTGGTGCTCTCCATTTGCTGTGCATCCCTGAAAGGGCCAGTGGCAGAGATCTCACCTGCCCACAGCTCCTTTGCTGCTCTGATGGCAACAGGAGCATTCCAGAAAGGAATTTCCAGTTGGGAAGGTCTCCCTCACCCCTGCAGTTGGGAATCCTGTTCAGCTCTGAATTGCTTGGTGCTGTAAGGGCAGGATGAGGTGGCTTTGGAAAGATCCCCCAATTCTTCCAGCAGTGGAGATGTGGATGAATTGCCAGCAAGTGGCCATTCCCAGACACCAGGTCAGGCTGGATAACAACAGCCTCCTATTGTCTGGGGGGGATTAAGCTGGGATTTGGGGGGATAGATGCAGAGTCCTGCATTTGTCACCCAGGTGAATATTCAGCCAGTCCCTGGTGGGCTGCTCAGGGCTGGTTTGCATAAATCAGATCTCCCTGTACCCTGCTGGGGATGTGTGACAGGGACTGAGGCACACACATGCATCAGGAGGGGAATGTAGGTCAGCCCAGGAGCTGCTGTCTCACAGGACTGTCATCTGCTTCGTTAAGAATAGATTAATTGGGAGGAGAAGATCTGGCTCTGGTGCTGCTGGTGCTGCTGCCCCTGTCCCGTGTCCTGCCTTACATCACCAGCTCTGGAATTCCTCTGGATTGCTGTGGGGCTGGGGAAACTCAGCCTGGAAGGGCAGTTTTATAAAATATTGGGGAATGGGGGTTCAGGACAGAGCCAGGGGGTCACTAAGAGGGGCTGGTGGAGCTTGAGCAGCCTCTTGGAAAGGAAATACACTTGGGTTTAAGGATCTCTAACTTAGCAAGTTTTGTGTTAAAAGCTGAAGTGCTTTGTTTGGATTTTGGGAATCTACTGCATTCCTAAAAATAGATGCTGGGATTAAATAAAGTTTTTTTAAGATACACATGCTCATGCTAGCAAATATCACTGGATAAGAGTCTTTAACTTACCTTTACAGAGTGACATCTAGTCATAATTCCTGTTCTTGATACCTGCTCTACAGAATGCCAATTTTCAGGAAGCTGCAGGTCCTGTGGATCCCCAGCAGTTGGATACAGCTGTTCCCATGGGAGTTTCTCTGCTGCTGCTGTCAGTGTTACCCAGAAAAGCAGTTTGGTGTGGATCATCCATGGTGGGGATGGATGGGGGATAAAGCAGGGAATGTTTGCCCAGGTGATAATTCAGGGGGAAAAGCAGAGGGTGCAAGGGCTGGTTTGGTGAGTGGGTGATGAGAGGCCTTTGGGTGATGGACTGAGGATGGGAGGGTTGGCACAGGGACTGGATGATGCTGTTAACACTGATCATGTCATCAGTTGTGGCTGGTGGGATTAAAGCAATGAAATCACTTGACTCTGCTGCCATGGTGCTGCCAAGCCCAGCTTGATCCAACCAGGCTCCCAGACAGGAGCTGCACCTGCAGGGAGGAGTTTCTCCTGCCCACTTGTGGAGCTTTCTGAGACCACTGGCATGGCTGACCTTGGTGATTTTTTCCATTTCCATGATTCTGTTCTGTAACTGAGCTCAGAGCACATTTCCCAAGGTTCCAGCTGAGGTGTGTGCTCTGAGTTTTGGGGAAGGAGAGGCCTTTGGGTGATGGACTGAGCATGGGAGAGTTGGCACCAGGGACTGGATAATGCTGTTAACAGTGATCATGCCATCAGTTGTGGCTGGTGGGATTGAAGCCATTAAATCACTTGACTCTGCCCCCATGGTGCTGCCCAGCTCCAACCGGGCTCCCAGACAGGAGCTGCACCTTCAGAGAGGAGTGTCTCCTGCCCACTTGTGGAGCTTTCTTAAATCACTGGAATGGTTGGCCTTGGTGATCGTTTCCATTTCCATGATTCTGTTCTGTAACTGAGCTCAGAGCACATTTCCCAGGGTTCCAGCTGAGGTGTGTGTTGCTTTATTCATGTGAGGTATGTGCTGACTTTGTTCAGATGCAGCTTCAGGTGCTCTGTCAGGGCTGAGCTGTCACGACTTGAAACCTTGCAGAGCAGGACCAGTGAGTTCCTGCTGCAGCTCTGGTTTGTACTCTGCACTGGCAGAAACTTCCTGCAGAGAAGGTCAAACACATGAATTGACTGAAAATTCACTGAATTTCTGCTTTGCTAACACATAGATCTATGATTTACTCATACCTTGAGTTCTTTGTTACACCCCTGGTCGTGGGGTGTCAGCAATGATGGAACTGCAGGTGTGGAAGAGGAGAGCAAGGACAGCCAGGAGCCATTCCAGTGTCACTGTGATGACTGATCCTCTCTGGCTTGTTCCCAGGGCTGCTCCTGCCTCTCCCCACAGCTGTGGCAGCCCAGGCTCTGTCTCTGGGAGTCCTCCCTGCCTCTCTCCATTTCCTGGGGCCCCTTTGCTCCCTGTGCTGAGCTCTGCTCCCCCTCCAGGCATGGGCTGTGTGTCTGAACAAGTCAGGCAGGAGCTCCTCATCCTGCCTTGGACTCCTGAGTCACTGCAGCTTGAGAGGGAACTCCCCTGACAGTTTGTACCACGGGCTGCAGTGCTTTGGAGAGCTTTTATCCTGGCTCTGAGGAGTGTGGGAGTAGCCTGTGGTGAGGAGGGCTGGGAATGTGCATAGATCTGAGCTCTGCTGCCCATGTGTGCTGGGGCCCTGCATTATTTACAACCTGCCTTGCAGCTCTTTGTGTGGGCTTGGCTCAGGCCAGCAGAGCTCTTGGCTTCTCTGATCCAGGTGTTCTGGGCTTGGAAATTCCTCTAAGGTCCTCTGCTCTCTGTGGCTGGCTGGGTTAGACAGACAGACGGACAGACAGACAGACAGAGCCAGGACACAGGGAGTGGCTCCCATGGGCAAAGGACAGGGATATTGGGAAGGAATTCCAGTATTCCCCTTGGGAAGGCCCTAGCACATGTTTCCCAGAGCAGCTGTGGCTGCCTCTGATCCCTGGCAGTGTCCAAGACCATCTTGGAAATAGAGTATTTTCCACCTGGAACAGTGGAAACTTTTCCACCTGGTGCAGTGGAAGATGTCCCAGCCCATGGCACAAAGAGGGACAAGATGAGCTTTAATGTCCCTTCCACCCACACCATTCTAGGATTCATTTTTTCTATTTCCTTGAGGAATTCCTGGCCACATGTGAGTGTGGGAAGGATCCATGCAGGAGTGGCTGCAGGAAGGATCCATGCAGGGATGTGTGTGCTGGGATTCTGTGCACACACCCAGCAGCAGGTGAGCTCTCCCCTGCAGGAGGAGGAGCAGCTGCTGGGTTTACTGAGTTATTACTCTCTGTTTGCTCAGGGGATTAAGTGTGTTTGAGCTCCCAGAGCAGGGTGTGTGCAGGGCTGTGGACTTGGGGCATCCTCCTGCAAAGGCATGAGCAGAATTGGTGCTGCCTGCTGGGTTTAAACCAGGAGCACCCCCTGTCAGACCCAGAGCATGCACAGGCTTCTTGTTTTGGTTCCATCCCTGCTTTTTTGTTCTGATCCAGCTGCCTTTCCCTGTTCCCACTGCCCTTCCCATGTACCTGACTGTGCTACATGTGATCAGGGCTGAACACAAGGAAGGGTTCAAATGCAGTGCAATCCTCACTCCTGATGAATAAATGTTTTGTTAGGAGGGGTAGCCATGGCCTGAAGTGTCAATTCCTTAATCTGGAAATTCCTGGTACTGTTTAAAAGAAGCCAGGTAGTCCCAAGCTTTCAGGTTTTCTCATTGCCATCTCTCTGATGATTTCATTGTCAGGGAATGAGTTTTGGGAGTGCCTGGTGACCCCCAATGCTGTTTTATTGGAACTTTCTCCTGAGAAAGAACTCCCAAAGCTCTGATGGTCAGAGGTGCTCCTGTCAGAGAAGTTTTGGGACTGCCTGGTTACCCCTAATGCTGTTTTATTGAAACTTTCTCCTGAGAAAGAACTCCCAAAGCTCTGATGGTCAGAGATGCTCCTGTTAGAGAAGTTTTGGGATGCCTAGTGACCCCCAATGCTGTTTTATTGAAACTTTCTCCTGAGAAAGAAGAGCTCCCAAAGCTGTGATGGTCAGAGATGCTCCTGTTAGAGAAGTTTTGGGATGCCTAGTGACCCCTAATGCTGTTTTATTGGAACTTTCTCCTGAGAAAGAAGAGCTCCCAAAGCTGTGATGGTCACAGATGCTCCTGTTAGGGAAGTTTTGGGACTGGGGGAGGACAGTGGGGTTCCATCTCCCTTTGCAGCCCCATTCTGGCAGTTCCTCCCCTCTGCAGGTGGGTGCTGTGCTGGCTGCCAGAGGTGGCAAAGCCTGATTGCAGGAGGAATTGCCATGAGTGTCCAGGCTTGTCCCAGCCAGCCTAAAGCTTCCCACTCCCTCCCACATTACCTGAGTTTGGCTCCCTGATAAAACACTCCCTCAAGCATTTGTCAAAGGATGAGGCCAGGAATCGCTTCAGATTCTCTTTCCTGAGTGCCCTTTCAGAGAGCTGTGATTGTTACAGGTGGCACTGGTTGATGGAGGCCTGTTCCTCTCTCATCTCCCATGGATGAGGCAAAGGAGACACCCCAAGGAGCTGGGAGGGGCTGCAGGAATTGAGCAGTGTGATCATAGAAGGGATCAGGGATTGGTTTGGGTTGGAAGTTCTGGGTGCTGAGAATTTCAGACTTTCTGTGCTGACAGACTCTGACCCCCCAGCACTGCGTTTGACCTGAGGCCGTGGAGAAACTTCCAGAATTGATTGAGAGCACTGGGATTGTGGGTGTGGAGTGGGGTAGAAGTGTGTGATGTCACAGGGTGGAAAACTTGGAGTTTGGGGTTTTAAAATATAGTAATTTATATGAAGCAAGATGGAAGTTTTAGGGTGAAGGCACCTTTACCTTCTTCTTCCTTCTTCTCCGTGGGTTTGGGTGGTATTTTGTAACTGGACAGAAAAGTCCACATTGCAGACTTTGAGGGATCAGTTATTGGGTTAAAAGTGAAAATAATTTAGGTGTAATTTCTTAATTGGATAGTTTAGCTTTAAAAGACCTTGTACAAGAGACAGTTGGCCATTTTGTGCCCTGTTACAGAACTCACTGCTGTGAGACTGTGACACAGGTAAGAAATAAAAAACACCTGAGTCTGAATGTGAGCCATCCTCTGGAGTGCCTTCAATCCTGACCTCAACAGAGGTAGGAAAAGGAAGCTGAAAACCAGCAGCCCTTAAAGCTCAGCTCCATGCCATGCAGGGACACCTTCCACTACCCCAGGTTGCTTCAAGGCCTGTCCAGCCTGGCCTGGAACACCTCCCTACACCTGTCCAGCTCAAGGAGGGGCTTTAATGGCCACAGGAAAGTGTAAACCTTGTCCTTGCTGCCTCACCTTTTGGAAATTCCTGTGTTGAGTGAGGAAACTGGGCAGGCAGAAGGAAAGTGCTGCTGTTTCACTGAATTAACAACTCTGCCATTCACAAAGTGTGCAGGAACAGACCCAGGACTCACAGCAATCCCAGGAGCACAGGCTGTGCCCCACCTGGAGTCAGTGTGGAGCTGGGATCCCCCAGGTGTGCTTAGAGCTTACACAGGGCCCAGGAACCAGCCCCAAATGCCTTCATTTAAATAACAAAAATGCAATAAAGAGAACTGATAACAGCAGCAAGAACTAACCCTGGGAGCTTTTAAAATTACCAAATTAACTTGGGGTTGGAAAGCTTTGGCTGGTCTTTCTAAATTCAGCAATTTCATGCTGAGGTTCCCCAAATCTTGAGAGAGATGGAGTCTCTGGGGTTGGAAAAGACCCCCAAGACCATGGAGTCCAAGCTGTGCCCAATGCCCAGGGCACTGAGTGCCACATCCAGGAATGCCCTGGACACCTCCAGGGATGGGGATTCCATCCCTTTCCAAGGCTGACCACCCTCTCCAGGAAGAATTTCCTCCTGGTGTCCTCCAAGCCCTCCCAGTACCAAACTTTCCAAATAAGTGCAGAACTCTAAACTCTTAGAAGACAAAGCAGTTCTTGCAAAGAGCCTTTAGTGCCTCAGAGTGTCGCTTACTCAGGGCAGCAGCCATTAACCTTGGTTATCAGTTAAGAGAATTATTAATTATTTTGTAAGAAAGCTTCAGCAGCAAATCCACTTTCTCTTTCCAAGGAAAGCCCAGCACAAGCTCATCAGGCAAGAGCTGAGAGTTCTGCTTTTAATTAAGCTCTTAATGATCTCAGTTGCTGCTTAAGTCTTTCAAAACATTTCTGCTGTGAGGGATTCAGAGCTGCACAGTGTGGATAGCACCATCCCAAACCTACACCTTTAGTGCCAGCACTGCTTTCCTGAGGTTTTCTAGGAGCTGTTTTCTGCCTCCTTCATTCTGCACAGGACAAGGTCTCAGGGTTAATTTTTCCAGGTGTTGTCCCCAGCATTGTGTGCTGGGACTTTGCTGGGACAAGGATTTCACTTGGGGTGAGAGGTTTTGGAAGCACAAGCTCAGACAGGAGAGTTATTTTGGAGGGTCAATGGCAAACCCCAGGCCTGGACACTGGCACTGCTGGATTCCAGCTCTGTGGGTACCTGTGGAGGAGCACATGGATTACACAGAATTACACAGCTGGCAGGAAAAGCCTTGTCTCCTCACCTTGCTAAAACATAAAACCCAAACAAAAGCTGAACTCTGTTTTGGTGGTACAGTGACTTCATTTGTGGTTGACAGATTTGCAGACTGGATAATCCAGCAATAATCTCCATCCTCATCCCTGGCAGTGCCCAAGGCCAGGCTGGATGGGGCTTGGAGCACCCTGGGACAGTGGAAATGTCCCTGCCTGTGCCAGGGGGTGGCTCTGGATGGGCTTTAAAGTTCCAACCCAAACCATTGCATGGTTTTCCAGTCAGCTGGGGCTCTTGGAGAAGGTGCCATGGCTCTGGCTGAGGACTTCACCTCCCTCAGGGTGACCCAGCACAGGGAGGAGCTCAGCTGGGCACGGCCACCCAGACCCCTCCTGCTGCTCCTCGGGAGATGGGGGTGTGCTCAGGGAACTCAGGAATTGAGAGCTGTTCCTTGAGTCACACTTCAAATCCTGGCTGTTCTCAGAGCCTGTGGCACAAAGCTGGGCAGCTGGAGCACACCAGATTTAAATTATAAAGTCAGTGAGGCTGGAAAAGAGATCTCGGACCATCCCCAGCACTCCCATGTCCCCAAGTGTCACATCCACAGGCTTTTAGATCCCTCCAGGGATGGGGATGCCACCCCTGCCTGGGCAGCTGTGGCAGGGCAGGACAGCCCTTTCCAGGTGGGAATTGTTCCCAACATCCACCCTGAGCCTGCCCTGGCCCAGCCTGAGGCCAT
>JAWWEX010000182.1:112129015-112145099 GCA_035583215.1 Arremon brunneinucha | reverse complement strand
TGTGCTTACAGGGTGGGATGGCCCTGTAGGATAGAATGGGATGTGCCTGCAGGATGGGATGTGCCTGCAGGGTGGGATGTGCCTGCAGGGTGGGATGTGCCTGTGGGGTCTAATGGGATGTGTCTGCAGGGTGGGATGTCCTTACAGGGTGGGATGGCCCTGTAGGATAGAATGGGATGTGCCTGCAGGGTGGGATGGCCCTACAGGGTGGGATGTGTCTGCAGGGTCTAATGGGATGTCCCTACAGGGTGGGATGGGATATGCCTGTAGGGTGGGATGTTCCTGTGGGATGGAATGGGATGGCCTTGCAGGGTGGGATGTGCCTGTGGGATGGGATGTCCCTACAGGGTGGGATGACCTTACAAGGTGAGATGTCCCTGCAGGATGGATTGGGATGTCCCTACAGGGTGGGATGGCCCTGCAGAGTGGGATGTCCCTATAGGGTGGGGTGGCCCTATAGGGTGGGGTGGCCCTGTGGGATGGGATGGGATGTCCCTGCAGGGTGGGATGGTCCTGCAGGGTGGGATGTCCTTACAGGGTGGGATGTTCCTGCAGGATGGGAGGTCCTTACAAGGTGGGATGGCCCTACAGGGTGGGATATCCCTGCGGAGTGGGATGTCCCTGCAGGATGGGGTGGGATGTGCCTGCAGTGTGGGATGTCCCTACAGGGTAGGATGGTCCTGCGGAGTGGGATGTCCCTGCAGGATGGGATGTCCCTGTGGGATGGAATGGGATGTCCCTGCAGAGTGGGATGTCCCTACAGGGTGGGATGTCCCTGCAGGGTGGGATGTCCCTACAGAGTGGGATGTCCTTACAGGGTGGGATGTCCCTACAGGGTGGGATGTCCCTGCAGAGTGGGATGTCCTTACATGGTGGGATGTCCCTTCGGGATGCCCGTCAAGCTCCAGCTCGCAGCCGTGCCCTCCTCCTGCCCTACATTCTGCTTCCTCCCGCCCAGCGTCCTGCCTGTGCTCAATGGGGGCTTTGTTTGGAAGGAATGCAAACAAAATTCGGGCTGTGTGAAAGGGCCAGCTCATCATTTGTACCTCTGCAGTGGACTGGAAAATAATGTTTTCTCCCTCCCTCCCTCTGCAAGCGGTGGCCGTGGGTCTGTCACTTGTCATGAGCAGTCACTTTGTGATTTAGTGGCAGAGGGGGGATCTTGGCAGGGGCTTGGGAAGGTGGAAAGTGATATGGAAACGATTGTGGACTTAGAGCTGTTCTGCTGCTGCAGCTCCTGGCTCTTCATTAACATCTCATATCTGAGAGAGCTGGAAACACAAATCCCTTGAGCCAGCAGTTGTGTATCCAGCAGGACACTGAGGGTTTGAGCCTGCACAGCTACAGGGGGGTGTGGGCAGCATTCCCTGTGGCTGTGGCATGGAGGGGCCTGACTTCAGTGCCCAGTGTGAGCTGGCAGCCCCTGGAGCTGCTCCTGGGCCGTGGCTGCCATGGCTGGCGGAGCAGACTCGGTGTTTGTGTGAGGGCAGTGCTTGCACTGAGCATGGGATCAGCTGCTGGTGCTCCTTAAAGCCTTGGTGCCCCAGGGCAGGAGCCCAGGAACCCCATCAATGCTTCTGTCCTTTCTAAAGCTGAGTTCAGGTTTGTCACACCTGGAATCATTGAGTCCCAGACTGGTTTGGGTGGGAAGGGGGCTCAGAGCCCATCCAGTGCCACCCCTGCCATGGCAGGGACACCTCCCACTATCTCAGGGTGCTCCAAACCCCAGGGGATCCAGGGTGGGCACCCTGTGCCAGGGCCTGCCCACCCTGCCAGGGAACAATTCCTCATTCCCAATCTCCCATCCAGCCCTGCCCTCTGGCAGTGGGAGCCATTCCCTGGCTCCTGTCCCTCCATCCTTGTCCCCAGTCCCTCTGCAGCTCTCCTGGAGCCCCTTCAGGCCCTGCCAGGGGCTCTGAGCTCTCCCTGGATCCTTCTCCTCTCCAGGTGAGCACCCCCAGCTCTCCCAGCCCTGGAGCAGCTCTGGGGGCTCCTCTGGGCTCTCTCCAGCAGCTCCAGGTCCTTGTGCTGTTGGAATGCCCAGGGCAGGTGGGCTCTCACCTGGGCACAGGGACAGACCCCCCCTTTCCTGCTGCCACACTGAAGGATCAGCCCAGGGCTTGGGAGATTTGGGGCTCTCATGTCCAGCTCTCACCCACCAACACCCCCAGGCTGCTCTAAGCTACAGGTGAGGACTGGGAATGGGCAGGAAATGCAGAAGTGACCTGGGACCTGTCAGGATCTGCCAGTTGTGAGCTGTGCTGAAGGGTAGCAAACATTTCCATATCTTAATTGGAACATCTGCAGTTGATAAGGTTTCCCTAAGCCTGGCCCGTGTTCTTCCAGGTTTTCCTGTGAATTCCAGCTTGTCCTGCTGAAGGTGATAAATATCTTACCCACACTTAATGAGGGAGTAATTTCATGCTCATCTTTAATTCATGAGCTCTTTCATTATCCCCCTGTGATGACGAGATGTCTGTTCAGGTTTTCTCTGCCCGCTGCCCTCTCCAGCTCTTTCCTGAAGTGAATTTTTCTGGAAACCTCCCCATATGTGTTTTCTGGGAAGCCTTTGTGTTTCTGCTGTTTATTGTCAGCAGCCTGGCTGGCCAGGCACTGCAGCCATGCAGGAGTCTGGTGGAACTCCTCTGAAAGTGTTTCCAGGGAAATTCATTGCTATTTATAACAACCTTGCTGCTCTGAGGGCTGAACTGGTATTATATTGGAATGGGAGCTGACTGTAACATGGGATTAGAGATTTATTTTGTCCCTAAATACTGGAGTTGGCTAAATCCCTCACAGCGAAGAGAAGAGTTAATTTCCTTAGCTGGGTTAATAATTTACTTTATCTTAACACATAAAAAGTGGCTCTCAAACACTCTGCTGCATCTGGGCACAGCCCAGAGATAACTGTCACCATATAAAATATTTCATTGACATGTTTGGTGTTCATTTGTTTGGTTGTGTTGCTGGGGACACGACGTGGCAGCAAACACCTCCCTGAAATGCTGAAAAAATACAGGGCTGGGTGGATGTGGGGCAGTTTTATATCTTGGCAATCAATCCTTGAGCAGGTTTATATTTCCAGTCACGTTTGTGTGACAGTTCCTACATTGGTTCACCAGTGTAACCTGATGTGAGGGGTGCAGCAGTGCTGGAGAACAAAGGAGCCCTGACCTGAGGTGGGTGGGAGGTCCCAGGCTGCCATCCTGGGATTAATGCCCAGAATAAATCCCTGAATTCTTCAGGTCAGAAAAACCCTCCAGGATCATCAAATCCCAGCTGTGCCAATGTCCAGAGCACCAAGTGCCACATCCAGGCCTTGCTGGGACCCCTCCAGGGGTGTCCTGCAGGGCTGGGTCATGTCCAGCTCTCAGCCCAACAAGTTCTGTGTGCTGGGTGTTGGCTGAAAGGAGTTCAGGGCAGAGCTCCCATGCAAACTTCTTATGTAATGCTGCATTTCATAAATTCTGTTTAATCTTGCTTGGTATAAAGTGACCTTGTAGATTTGGGAGGGAAGTTTGGGCTTGCAGCTGCTGCCTTTTAAAAAGTCTAAATATAAGCAGGTTTTTGGAAGGCATGAGGGATGATCAGTGGTGTTCTCTGATTGGATTTGAAAGCCAGGATGGTGGTGGCATCTCATTAGTGTCAGAGCAGTGTGAGGGGATGGTTTGGGGTGTTCTGCTGCTCTGGTGTAGCTCTGCTGTAATTCTTGTGGGCTGATTTGGGAAGAGAAGGTTGGACCTGGGGTAGCTCTGGGTGGAGAGACCTGGAGGGGCTGGAGCTGGGAAGGGAATGGAGCTGGGAAGGGAATGGAGCCCTGGGAAGGGAATGGAGCAGGGAAGGGAATGGAGCCCCAGGAGAGGCTGGGGGAGCTGGGAAGGGGCTCAGCCTGGAGCAAAGGAGGCTCAGGGGGGACCTTGTGGCTCTGCACAAGTCCCTGACAGGAGGGGACAGGCTGGGGACAGGGACAGGACAAGGGGAAATGGCCTCAGGGCAGGCTCAGGGTGGACATCAGGAGGAATTTCTGCATGGAAAGGGTGCTCAGGCCTTGGAACTGCTCAGGGAGGTTGGCAGTGCCCATCTCTGGAGGGCTTTAACAGCTCTGTGCATGTGGCACTTGGGGACTTTCTGTATTAGTTGGTACTGAAAGTAAAAACCTTTTTCATGGTCTGTGCTTGGCTGAGCTCTCAGAGCCTTGGTGACACTTCTGCCAAGCCTGGCTTTGGCTGTCCCACACCCAAGGCTGAGGCAGGGATGGGTCTGGACAAGGAGACTGAGCTCTGACCATTCTCCTTTTCTTGCTGGTTAAAGCTTTGAGTGGCTTGAACTGTTCTGCATCCCTGGGGAAGCTCAGGGATGCAGAGCTGGGTTTGTCATGCCAGAGCTCCAGGACAGCACTCTCAGGCACAGGGGAATTGTTGGGGTGTCCTGGCAGGGCCAGGAGCTGGACTGGATAGGGACTTTTGAAGGAGTTTTGAGTAAGTTAGAGACAGGACTTCTGAAGTTTTTAGATGATGTTATTTATTGTTTCAATTTTTTACATAGACAGGAAGGGTGAGTTTGGCTTCCATTGTTACTGCAGGGTTCAGAAGTTCTCAAGACCCTTAGTTACAGGACTTTTTAAGCAGTTATTGACTAATAAAACACTGCTAATAAGGACATTTCTGTTTTTGACCCAATCCTTAAATATTTTGTCTTATGGACTCATGCTACATTGTCAGTTTTTTTAACTTATTATGTTATGACACACAAACTTCCAGTACTGCATTCTAAACTCCTCGTTTACCTTTGTAACTACTTTATTATATCTTAAACTCTAAACTTTCTGAGACACTGTGTGTCTCTGCTTTAAATTATAAATCCACATTAATGCTTTCAGCACTTAAGTTTGGAAGCCTTTTCTAAGGTTTCAGATCAAATCCTGTGTTTCATTGTGAGCTTTGGCTTACAGGCCCAGAGTTGTGAGAGTTCCCTGCATTTTGGATCCCAGCAGTGGGTGGTCCCTGTGGCTCCTTCCTGCTCAGGGTGTTCCAGAGCAGTCCCTGAGGCCCTGGCTGTGCCTGTCCCAGCTCCCTCCCCATTTCTGTGTCCCTGCACATCCCTGCTTTACCTGGCAGTCAGTGGAAGAAGAAAACATTTCTGCTGTTCTGCCTCAGCTATTCAGAGTTCATGTAGAATTGATTTTTTTTTAAAAATAACTAAACACTAATTACTTATTTATGTGTTTGTTTATTTTAGGGATAGACTTCAAGATTAAAACTGTTGAACTACAAGGAAAGAAGATCAAGCTCCAGATCTGGTGAGTAACACAGAGCTTCCCTCAGCAGCAGGTGTTCCTGGGCAGAGTTTGCTCTTCTGGATTCCCTTCAGGGCTGCAGGTTTGCAGCTGTGCTCTGTGATTCCACAGGGCTGACTCCACTCCATGTGTGTGTCTGCAGCAGTAGCAGTGCTTGTAACCCCTGGGCCTGGCTGCTCCCTGGGACAGGCAGCTGGCAAACCTCCTGTTTTAGTGGGGGAGAGCATCCTCACAGGCTGTGATTTAGTGGGAAGTGGTTTAAAACTGGAATTTTTAAATTAGGACTTGCCTCCAGTCTGTGACTATAAATTGACTCGCAGCCTTGCTTTGTGTCAGCAAGAAAATGCAATCCAGGGCTGCACTAGGGCTGGAATTTTCCATGCTCAGCTGTGGAGAGGTTCTCAGCTGGCAGCAGCACAGCTGCTCTGTGGGGATGTATGACAAGAGGCAAAGCCTCAGCTCCTTCCTTTGAGCTTCTGTGCTTTGGAGCAGAGGCTTTGCAGCAGGTCAGGTCAGGAGAGCCCCAGCCATGGGGCTGGTGGGCTCCCTGCTCACTCTGCATTCTCCAAGGGCTCTGAGCTGGGGTTTGTCCCTTTTGTCCCACTCACAACAACCCCATGGCTCCATAACCTTGGTGTCTGTACATGCAGAGGAGTGAGTTCCAGTTTTGGGGGACACTGATCCTTCCAGTCATCCCAGAATAATCATCCCAGGATAATCATGAGTGATTTCAATCCTAACCAGGCATCTGGAGCCCTCCTGTCCTCAGCACCCTGAGGAAGTGTTAGAACTGACAGAAAGTGGGTTTGGATGGGATATTGGGAATTAGGAATTGTGCCCTGGCAGGGTGGGCAGGCCTGGCACAGCATGCCCAGATCCCTGGCAGTGCCCAAGGCCAGGCTGGACATGGGGGCTGGACATTGCATAGGACAGGATGAGCTTTAAGGCCCTTTCCAACCCAAACCATTCCATGACTCTATGATTAAACTTAAAAAGAAAATCATCATGAAATGTAAAACCAGAAAATACAGAAAAATTAGGATATTTAGGTATAAAGGGCAAGATGTAATGAAACTGTTACAGATTGTGGGATTTAGTGCTTTAGGGAAGTGGAGTTGGGTGAGCTGAGATTGACACCGTGGCAACTTTTAAATGTCACAAAATTGGGAAGTTGTGGCCTGAATCTGCTGCTTGTTTCTGCTGGGTTCAGATTGCACATTTGAAATGAAACTTGGGAAGCAGAAAATGAAACCCCTACAGAAAAAAAATAATTAAATGAAATCTCAGTGTTGTGTTTCCCACTTTTCCTGTGGCAGGAGTTTGCCCAGCAGTGGCTCAGTGTCTTGTGGAGGTGTTTTGTGCAGTGCATCTCTATTTTCTCACTGCTCCTGCCTTTGAGCTCACTGCACACTTGCAGGAGCTGTGCAACACTCCCAGAACAATGCAAGGCAGCAGCTGAGTGAGCAGGGGATGGATTTAGGGGAGCATTTCCTGTGTAAAGGCTGCTCTGGATCTGCAGTTGGTTTTATTAAGCCTCAGGAGATTCCCACTTCTGGAGTCCCTCTGGATGTCCCTGTCCTTCAGGTGTGACACCACACAGCAGAACAGCTCCTGGCTGTGGAAAAGGGCCCTCTGACAGCCTCACTGACCTCTGAAATTATATTTAGGACTAGAGCAGGAACACAAAGGTCAGGCTGAATTAAAACCTGCCTGGGGTGAGGAGTAACTCAATACTCAGGAACAGTTGAAGCTGGGGTGCAGCTCTGTAAGGAGCAGGCTGGATCAGAGTTCTGCTGCTGCTCCAGATGGAAATGTGCTGTGAGGACCTGGGTGGGACACAGCCCTGGGCTGCCCTTCCAAAGAAATGAGCTTATCCAGGGCAGACCCACCAGGATATCCAGGTTCTCCACCAGGGGAACCACTGCACCCACGTTCTGGGTGGAAACAATCCAGGAGCTGAGGATTTTCTTGGCTGGGTCATTTTCCAGCTGGGAGAGAGGAATTCATACACATTTGGGAGTGGAAACACTTAAAAAGGCTGGCACCTGGAGGGGTTTACAGTTCTGAATGGTTGGAAGAATATTAACACTGTCAAGAGAAGGAATGAAGGACCAGAGTGAGGCATCCAGGAGAAGATGGTGCTGGCTTTGCTGAAGGACTTCAAAGGGACAGGGCAGTGGAGCTAAAACTTGAGTGTGATATCACAAATTCAGGAACTCAGAGTTGCTTTGAAATGGAAACCAAAAGGTTTTGGAGTTCCCAGAACTCATTAACATAATGGAGCCATTGAGAAATGAAATGGGATTTTCCTGGGAAGGAAGTGAGCGTGGCAGTCCCACAGAGCACAGGTTTGATCAGCACTGCTGGGGAGAAAGGGACTTTTTTAGGGAGAACAACTGGAAAAATGAGGGTTCTTCATGGTGTCAGAAAATCCTGGATATCCTGAGCAGGTAGGGAGGGTCTGGTAGAACTTGCTGCCTTTTTCCACCACCAGAACATCAGTTCTGGCCTGAGGCTGGAAAGTGGCACATGGAAAACACCAGGAAATGAAGTTTTGCTGGGAAACTCCTCATGGGATGCAGGGGTAGCTGCAGGTGTCCATGGACAGGTTCACAAAGGATTTCACAAGAGCCTGGTCACGTTTGGACTCTCAAATCCACAAATCCCTGGTTCCAGAATTCCTTAACCGCTGGGAAATGGAAGCTGGAAAACCTCTGGGCTGCCCAGGTGCTTGTCAGGAGGCACCAAAAGCAGAGCTGGGTTTGTCACCCAGGCAAAGCACAGCCTCAAAGGAATGGAACTGGCAGCTTAAAATCGAATTTTTCCTTTTTTTTCCCCACTTAGCTGCTCCTCCAGCTCTCCTACCTTTAATGACATTTGTGTGTCAGCCTGTTTTCCTACAGTCTTCTGACTGATTCCAAATTTTAGGAACAGCTTTATGTCTTTAGTGTGCAGCTCCTAGCTGTGTGGATGACTATAAAATAACATTTTTCTCTCAGTGCATCTCTGCTGGCAGCACACTTACATGGCCAGAGAAGTGTCCTCAGGATCTTGGTTAATTCAGCAATGAGCTGGTGTCAGGAATAAATCATCCTGAGTCCTCCCAGGTGTGAGAATTCCCTGGGATGTGCAGGTTCTGCTGTTTAGGGAGTGTGCTGGTGACCAGAGCTGCACACACCTCCCCTCCCCTGTGCCATCAGCCTCATTAATTTCTGCAATTAGCCCTAGAATGGCTAGGAGTTAATTCTGTTTGCTGAGGGCTTTTGAGGCTCGAGATGGAACATGTTTCTCTGTCATGGCAGTCCTATAAAACAATTGGAGAATTCTCTTGTTTTGGATTTCTCATTATGGAAGCTGGAGGTGTTCAGCCTGGAGAAAAGGAGACTCAGGGGTGACTTTATCACCCCCTACACCCCCTGAAAGGTGCCTGTGCTCAGGTGGGGCTGGGCTCTTTCTCCAGGCAGCACTGACACAACCAGAGCACACAGCCAAAGGGAAATTTAGGCTGGATATCAGGAAAAAGTTCTTTACAGAAAGGTGATAAAGTTCTGGAATGTTCTGCCCTGGGAGGTGGTGGATCCCCATCCCTGGGTGTGTTGAACAAAGCCTGGATGTGGCACTGGGTGTCTGGGTTGAGTTGAGGTGTTGGGGGTGGATTGGACTCGATGGTCTTGAAGATCTTTTCCCACCTGGTCATTGTGGGAATTCTGAGAATTTGGGGGATTTGGGGATTCCCAGGAATCGGGGAGGTGGTGGAGTCCCCATCCCTGGGTGTGTTTAACTGGGGTGCCAGGGTTGAGTTGAGGTGGTAGGGCTGGGTTGGATGGTCTTGAAGATCTTTTCCAACCTGGTCATTCTGTGAATTCTGGGAATTTTTTCCTGGCTGAGTATTGTTCAGAAAAGCTGAAATTTGCCATGAAATACCTGAAAGAGAATGAAGTCATGAAATGCCTGAAAGAGCACAGAACCCCAGCATCACTGAGGTGGGAAAATCCCTCCATGGCCATGGAGTCCAGCTGTGCCCAATGCCCACCTTGTCCCCAGCCCAGGGCACTCAGTGCCACATCCAGGTGACACCTGCAGGGATGGGCACTCCAAACCCCCCTTCCAAGGCCTGAGCTCCCTTTCCATGGATCCAGCCCACCCAGATTCCTGCCCTCCAGCACATCCTCCCCTCCAGGGCCTGGCTGAGGGTACCCTCAATGCCCTCCCAGCCCATCCATGAAGGTGTTGGGCAGCACTGAGCCAGCCCTGAGCCCCCTGGTGCCTCTGCCCAGCTGGATGTGCCTCCATGCCCAGCTGGATGTGCCTCCATGCCCAGCTTTATCCAGCCAGGAGTGCTGAGCCAGGGACACTTTTCCCTTTAGGAAGGAAAATCCTCATCTTGGTGTTCTCTAGTGCAACACTGGGCTGCACAGTTCTGTGAATGTAACAACAGTGAGACACTAATAAAATTCTTGGGATTATTTTGCCAGGACTTACTTGCTTTAATATGTTGAAGAGCTTCATTTTGAGCCATGTGGACTGGCAGGATGCTCACAAATCATCAGATCTAATCTCATCTTGCTGCAGCCATGTAAATCTTTCATCAATAAATCATAATGCATTTTAAGGTTTCTTTAGTCTCTGCCAGGTCAGCTGGAAAGCTGTCCCAGAAATTCCTTTCTCTCCAGGTTAAACCTCTAATATGATACAGCTTATGCATATTTTAATGTTGGCATGAGCATAATCCAAATAGATTTTTCACTTTCCTTGAGCATCTCCTTTCCCCAGTCCCACAGGACAGCCTCCTTTGTCTTCACAAAGCTGAACACCCAAGCTCCCTCCCTTTCCAGCTCTGTCTCATTCTCCTTGGCTGTTTCAATACTCCTTGCCCACATCCATGGGAGCTGGGAGAGTGAGCCAGTCTGTGCCTACACCCAGGGGTTTGAACAAAGGGCTGGGGAGCCAGGGCAGCAAACATCCCCTGCAGTGTCTGCTGCAGTTTGCCCAGGGTGGATCCAGCCCTCGTGGGCACCCACAGAACCATAACTCATTTCCTTTTGCCTCAGCCAGCTCCAATCTCCAGCCATTAGGAGTTATCTCTGAATAATGAATGGAGAATCCATTAACCAGGGGAAAGGGCAGCTATAGCATTTATTTAAAAAAAAATAAAAAATGCAAACGCTCCAGGTTCTTCGCTTCTTCCCTCCCCAGCTTTCTTCTCTTCCATTAGCTGAGCTCCAGCTGCCAGAAAAAGCAGTGGAGGAGTTAACCAGGGAGTCAGCTGTAGGATGTGACAAGCAGTGAGTAGCAGCTCCGTGCTGCCTACTCCAAGTTGGTGTAAAAGCACTCAGAATTGTTCCTGTGACAGCTGCTGGCCGTGGCAGGAGGGAGAATCACAGATCCCAAAAGTCTGGTGGGGTTGGTCAGGCTTCTCCAGCTTGGTAGGAGCCAGTGGGAGGGAAGGTGGTGGCAAGGGGGTACAGAGCTTGGGGAGAGAGAAAATAATGAGGGTGTGAGTAGAGATACTTTGCAGGAGTTTGTCCTGAGTGAAAAAAAGGATCCCCCTCTCTCTGGGATGTGCTAGGAAAGCCATCAATTAAATAATTAAATAATTAAATTCCTCCAAATTCCTTCATGGAATCCCAGAATGGTTTGGGTGGGAAGGGACCTTAAAGTCCATCTCATTCCCACCCCTGCCATGGCAGGGACAGCTCCCACTGTCCCAGGGTGTTCCCAGTGTCCAGCCTGGCCTTGGGCACTGCCAGGGATCCAGGGGCAGCCACAGCTGTGCCAGGGCCTGTGCACCCTGCCAGGGAAGAGTTAACAGCTGGGATAAGGAGAGAAACTCTGGGTCTTTTATGGAAGATAAGCCAGAAAAGGTGAAGCTGTAAAGTTTAAATCCAGTCAAGGAGTGGATTTAAACTAATAACAATTCCAGCTGGAGAAATGTCACTGGAAAAAGTCCTGTGAAATTCAGTCCTGGAGTTCAGTGTGGGATGTCAGAGCTCCTCGTGGGGCCAGGAGTGGGGTGAGTAACCCTGGAAATGTCCCAGTGTGGGGCTGGTGGGGCTCCAGCTGGGTGTCCTGGGTGTTTCTGGGCATTGGGGAGAGTCCAGGGGCAGTGGGAGCTGGGGCTGTACCTGAGCCCTTTGGTCAGTCAGAGCAGGCTGGGGAAGGTTCCAGAAGCACAGCAGCCATTTCAGGCACGGTGTGGGATCCCTGGGAGCTGGGGCTGTACCTGAGCCCTTTGGTCAGTCAGGGCAGGCTGGGGAAGGTTCCAGAAGCACTGCAGACATTTCAGGCATGGTGTGGGATCCCTGGGAGCTGGGGCTGTACCTGAGCCCTTTGGTCAGTCAGGGCAGGCTGGGGAAGGTTCCAGCAGCACTGCAGACATTTCAGGCGCAGTGTGGGATCCCTGAGTGGTTTGTGGAGCTGGGAGGGGAGTCAGGGACCTCCTGAGGCCGCAGGCAGAGATCCAGGCCTGGCAGGGCATCCCTGGCAGAGGCTGCTGGGGTTTGGGACCTGCCTGTCCCCTCCTGTGCTCCTTGGCCTTGTCCTGGTGTCACCAGGAGCAGAGGGACATCAGTGCCTGAGTGTGCTGGGCTGTGAGTCAGGAGCTGGGGGGCAGGGGGACACTGGGCCTTTCTGGAGGGGTTATGGAGTGTGGAACCTTGCTTTAGTCCAGTTTAAATCTGGGGACACCTTGGGGTCTATCTTGTCATGAAATCACTGAATCATAGAATGGTTTGGGATGGAAGGGACCTTAAAGTTCATCCAGTGCACAGGGACACCTTCCACTGTCCCAGGTGCTCCAAACCCTGTCCAGCCTGGCCTTGGGCACTGCCAGGGATCCAGGGGCAACCACAGCTGCTCTGGGCACCCTGTGCCAGGGCACAACAATTCCTCATTCCCAATCTCCCATCCAGCCCTGCCCTCTGGCACTGGGAGCAATTCCCTGGCTCCTGTCCCTCCATCCTTGTCCCCAGTCCCTCTGCAGCTCTCCTGGAGCCCCTTCAGGCCCTGCCAGGGGCTCTGAGCTCTCCCTGGATCCTTCTCCTCTCCAGGTGGGCACCCCCAGCTCTGCCAGCCTGGCTCCAGCCCTGGAGCATCTCCATGTCCTGCAGCAGCTCCATGTCCTTGTCACATGAACAATGTCACTGCAATCTGTCTGTAAAGCTCCAATCTCTGGGGTTGTGGCCTCTGAAACACCCTGCAGAATGTGCAGTTAAATCTTTCACATTAATTGTCAGTTTATTCTCAATATTCAGCTCATTCCCACTTTCCAGGTTTCTTTAACCACATCCCAGTTTATTCTCAACATTCAGCTCATTCCCACCTTCCAGGTTTCTTTAAGCCCATCTCATCCCAGTTTATTCTCAATATTCAGCTCATTCCCACCCCCAGGTTTCTTTAAGCCCATCTCATCCAAAGGCCCCAGGAGGAGATGGGAATTCCAGGCTGTCACTGATGTTTATGATCAGTTTTCAGAATATTGCTCATAGAAACCAACATTTAACAGCACAGCTTGAGTGATGTTCCACAGATTTGGATCAGAAATTGCAGAATTTACATTTGCAGCATCAAGTTAAACAAAAAAAAAGTTTTCAAGTTTTATCAGGCTGAGCTGAGAACAAAATTCCTCTCAGGGTTAAGTGTTGAGTCTCAAAAAATGTTGGGTTATTGTCTGTGGATTCACCCTGCTCGGTGACATATGTGTTGTTACTTATAAGTAAAATATTTTTAACAAAACACCTTATAAAATCAAGCCTTACTATTTCAACTAAACTAACAATTAACCTAAAAAGTTCTGTTAAAATAAAAAATCATAAAAATAAAAATCAATTTACATAGCAATCTATTCTTACAAAAAAAACAACTCACACCTATAAAAAAGAAAATTCTTCCCATATAAAGCACTTCCCAAAGAACTAAAAATATAAACTACCTAAAAATTTTTAATGAACATATACAGTATTACCAACCAATAAACAAAATAAAATAAATAAAATGTTTCAATAAATTACTAACCAATTAAATTCAAACACAGTACCTTCTAATATTACTATAAATATAAACTATTAAAATAAAAATAAACTAGAAATTTAAATAAAGTAAATAAATTTTTTAAAAATTACATTAAAACTATGTAAATATTTTTAATTATATTAAAACTATGGAAATAAAAATGTTTAAAATTATACTAAAGCTATGTAAATAATTTTTAAATTATATTAAAACTATGGAAAGAAAATTTAAAAATGTATTAGAACTATTTAAATTTTTTTAACATTTATTAAAACTATGTAAATAAAAATTTTAAAAATTATATTAAAACTAGGTAAGTAAAAATTTAAAAATATATTACAAACGTAAATAAATTTTTTTGAAATTTATTAAAACCATGTCAATAAAAAAATGAAAATGTATTAAAACTGTAAATAAAATTTAAAAAAATATGTTAAAGCTATGTAAATAAAAAAATTATTTTTTTTTAAATTACCTTAAAACTATGTAAATAAAAATTGTTAAAATTATAATAAAACTATATAACTATAAATCATATAAAACTATATAAACTAAAATTATAATAAAACTGTATGTAAATAATAAACGTATATTATATGTTCATTATTTACATATAATAAATTATTATATGTAAGTGATTTTAAAAATTATATTAAAGCTATGTCAATAAAAACTTATATTAAAAGTATGTAAATAAATTTTTAAAAATGAATTAAAACCATGTAAATAAAAATTTTAAAAATTATGTTACAACTATGTAAATAAATTTTTTTAAAATTTATTAGAACCATGTATATAAAAATTTAAAAAATTAAAATTTTTTCCATTATCCTAAAACTATGTAAATAAAAATGTTTTAAACTATATTAAAACTATGTAAATAAAATTCTTAAAATTATATTTCAACTATGGAAATAAAATTTTTTGTAATTATATTGAAGTTATGTAAATTATTTTTTTGACTATTAATACTGTAAATAAAATTTTTAAAAATTTATTGGAACTATGTAAATAAAAATGTTAAAATATATTGAATTTATTTTAATAATGTTTATTGTATTAGAACTATGTAAATAATTTTTTAAATTATATTGAATGTATGTAAATAAAAATATTTTCAATTACATTAAAAGAATGTAAATAACAATTTAAAAATTATTAAAAGTATTTAAATTTTTAATTTATCAAAACCATGTAAATAAAAATTTTAGCAATTAATTTTTTTTAAATAAAAATATTAAAAATTAAAGTTTAAAAAAAATAAAACTATGAAAAAATAAAATTATTTTGCATAAAACCGCGTAGCTTGTCCGTGTCCATGCCGAGCCTGTGGTGTCTCCGCAGGGACACGGCGGGGCAGGAGCGCTTCCACACCATCACCACCTCCTACTACCGGGGGGCCATGGGCATCATGCTGGTGTACGACATCACCAACGCCAAGAGCTTCGAGAACATCAGCAAGTGGCTCAGGAACATCGACGAGGTGAGTGCCACACCCGGGCCAGACACCCCAAACTGGGGCCAGACACCCCAAATGTGAGCCAGACGTGAGCCAGACACCCCAAACTGGGTCAGACATCCCAAATGTGAGCCAGACCTGAGCCAGACACTCCAAACCGGGGCCAGACACCCCAAATGTGAGCCAGGCATCCCCAAACCGGGGCCAGACACCACAAACCTGAGCCAGACATCCCACACCTGAGCTAGACATCCCAAACATCAGCCAAACCTGAGCCAGACACCCCAAACCGGGGCCAGACATCCCAAACCTGAGCCAGACATGAGCCAGACATCCCAAACCTGAGCCAGACATCACACAGCTGAGCTAGACATGTCAAACATCAGCCAAACCTAGGCCAGACATCACACAGCTGAGCCAAACATGAGCCAGATATCCCAAACATCAGCCAAACCTGAGCCAGACACCCCAAACCGCGGCCAGACATCCCAAACCTGAGCCAGACATCCCAAACCTGGGCCAGACACCCCAAACCTGAGCCAGACATCCCAAACCTGAGCCATACATGAGCCAAACACTCCAAACCTGAGCCAGACATCCCAAACATCAGCCAAACCTGTGCCAGACGTCCCACACCTGGGCCAGACACCCCAAACCTGAGCCAAACATCCCACACCTGAGCCAAACATCCCACACCTGAGCCACACATCCCAAATGGGGGCCAGACATGAGCCAAACATGAGCTAAACCTGAGCTAGGCATGAGCCAAACATGACCCAAACGTGAGCCAAACATGAGCTAAACCTGAGCCAAACATGACCCAAACCTGAGCCAAACATGAGCTAAACCTGAGCCAGGCATGAGCCAAGCCTGAGCCAGACCTGAGCCAAACATGATCCAAACATGACCCAAACCTGAGCCAGACATGAGCCAAACCTGAGCCAAACATGAACCAGACATCCTAAACCTGAGCCAGACACCCCAAACCTGAGCCAGACATGAACCAGACACCCCAAACCTGAGCCAGACACCCCAAACCTGAGCCAGACATGCACCAAATCTGAGCCACACATCCCATACCTGAGCCAAACCTGAGCCAAACATGAACCAGACGTCCCACACCTGAGCCAGACATGAGCCACACATCCCACACCTGAGCTCCTGTGTGTGGTATTTTCAGGGTCCCCCATCAGAGGAGGAAGGAATGATGAATCTTACTCCATGTTCTTAGAGGGCTAATTCATTATTATATTATATTATTATTATATTATATTATATTATATTATATTATATTATATTATATTATATTATATTATATT
>JAWWEX010000182.1:112072206-112087920 GCA_035583215.1 Arremon brunneinucha | reverse complement strand
GAATGAGGAATTGTTCCCTGGCAGGGTGGGCAGGCCCTGGCACAGGGTGCCCACCCTGGATCCCTGGCAGTGCCCAACGCCAGGACAGGGTTTGGAACAGTTTGGGACAGTGGGAGGTGTCCCTGTCCCTGCCATTGATGAGCTTTAAGGTCCCTTCCAACCCAGGCCATCCCATGACCCAGCTGAGCACTGGCCTGTGGGACAGCATGGACACCAGGGCTTCTCTGGCACTGCTCAGGGTGGGCAGTAGCAGCTTTTTAATAATTTTATTTTCTTCAGCACCACCAGTGTGTTCTGGCTATGCTTCCTGAGGGAACCATGCTCAGCACCCTCCAACTCCATGGCAGTGCCAGCTGGAGCAGTGGTTTCCATTCTAACTCCTGAGAGGGGCTGCTGGCTCCTCTTGGGAGGCTCTGGAGGGTTTAGTCCTCAAACTCCTCCATTTCCACCTTCCAAGAAAACTGCTCTAGTGAAAGAACTCTGGGAGCAAGACATGATTCAGCAACACTTGGAATCCTGCAGTTTGCAGGGAATTTCTCCCCCCAGCTGACAGCCAGCTGGCAGTTCTGAGTGCCTAAGCCATGGGGGCTGCCTGCTGCAGCTCCTGTCAGGGATTACCATCTGCAGGCTGCAGAGACACGGCCATCACTCATCCATTGTCCTTCCATTAGGGCTGCAATCTGTCCTCTGACATGATAAATGAGTAATGTGGGCTCTTATCTGGATAATTAGCTTAAGGAGGAGAGCCAGCAGGCCTGCCCTCCATGCTGACCCCTCCTGTTCACTCAGCTTCCGCAGCAGCCTCACATTTCAAGGTCCCTGTGCTTGTAAGGTTGGAACAGGGATTTCTGCTCCCCTGCAGAGCAGGACAAAACCTCTCCATGTATTTTGGAGAGGAGAGAGGTTCCCTGACAGGCAGCAGCACATCAAGGAACTGAGGGACACTGTGTCTGACCTAGTGGTTCCACCAGCTGGTCAACCAGCCCCATCTTCTTGGCTCTGTCTGCACGGATGTTCCTCCCAGTCAGCATCATGTCAAAGGCAGCAGGAAGTCCCACCTAGAAAGGGCAGAAAGAAGATTCCAGAGTAGGAGTTTGCCAGGCAGAAAGGGCTGTGGGGTTAAGTTTTCCTCTTACTCACCATCTTTGGCAGCCTCTGAGTACCCCCTGCTCCGGGCAGGAGACCCAGCAACACTTCAGGTGTTCCCAGGACTGTTTTCCTGTCCTTTGTTGCTACTCTGTAGTGACAGGCAATGGCAACCTTAAAATGGAAGAGACAAGGAAAGGTTTTCCTGTGAAAGAAGAACCAGGCACCCATCACACAGCTCTCCCACACACACTGCCTCAGCTTTCCTCATCACCCTGCCCCAATTCCTTCACCAAGTGCTCAAATTCCCTCTGTGCTCCCTGATGGCTTCTGGGGGATGACAGCAAGCAGGAGTGTCATCAGGTCATGAGAATCCCCCCTTTCCTGCTGCCCACACTGGGGGATCAGCCCAGGATACCCAGATATCCTCAGCTTATCTTTAGCTGTATTAATTCTTCTAAAACAGATCCATGATTCTCAGGCTAGAGTTAGAATTGCCTGGATGAACTTTCCCACTTGATGCTTGCTTAGAAGTGAATTGTTTTTTAAGAGCTAGGAAATGTGGCTGTTTATAGCCTCAATTAGCTCAGTTTGCTGAAACGAACATCAAACTCTCGGATTTTTAATCTCACCTAGACCATCAAGGGCTTAATTAATTCACTAATTCACCAAGATCACAGTCACATCTACATATGATTCCTGGTTTATCCCTGGACTGCCAAGATGAGTCAACACAGTGGGTGTAAAAAAAGTATGGAGAAATCAGCACAAACTGAAGAGTCTCCTTTCCAAGATTACACTGCTTTAGTAACAACTCTGCTCCAGGAATTAGCAGAGCCTTGCTGTTTACAAAACCCTGGATGGAGATTACAAGGCAGAAGACCCAGCCAAGGTGCTGGAGTGGAGCTGCAGGCAGGGTGGAGCCTGGCTGGGTCCCCACACTCACCCCTCTCACAGCAGCCCCACAAAGAATGGAAGTTGCTGGGATACAAGGCTCACTTCATCTGAAAAGCAGCAATTTCCAGGCTGAACTCTGCCAGCAGCATTGATGCAGACCCAGTGCCTGCTGGAAACAGCCAGTTTTCCCTTGGACACTCATCTAAATATTAGCCTGGCCCACACAGGCTCAGATTTGATTTGTTGTCTTTCCACAGCAGCAGCAGAACTCGCACGGCAGAGCCCTGAAGCACAAGCAAGCCATTAACTTGCCACAAACTCATTTACATGATGTAATGAGCCCTCATCAGCTCCCAAACTCATCTCACAGTACCAGTCCTGCCTGCACCATTTGGGGAACCAGAGAAGCAGCAGTGTCAGCTCCCACTCCTGCTGGGAGCCCCAGTATTGCCCAGTACCTCCAGGCCTCCTCCCAGGCAGCTGCCACTGATGGCAGCAACCACAGGCTTTGGAGACTGCTCAATCTTTTCCAGCATCTTCTGTCCATCCTGAGAGAGCTGAGTCACTTCCTGAGCAGTCTTGCAGGCTTCAAGCATGCTGAGGGGAGGAGAGAGGTGGATGAGAATGGGAAAAGCATTTTTTTGGTCAGTTTTCCTCACAAAACAGCAGGAAAATCAGAGGTTTTGGTGAGTTTGTCCCTGTTCTCCCACAATCTCCAGGGGCTGACAGGCAGGCATGAGGTGTTTAGGCCCCAGTTTTGGATCAGGCAACACAGGCAGACTAACTAAACCCAGCAGGGTCAGGCCCTGCATGCTGACACGGGGTTTTCCTGAATGGGATCCCTTGTGCCAGGGCTCTGGAAGCCTTTGGGAGAGCAGGAAGGGTTGTAGGAAGCCTCAAAGCACTTGCCAGGAAGGGTGGAGGAAAGAGCCCAGAATCACTCCAAGAGGAGCAGATGGCTCTGATGCCACACTGCCAATTAGAGCCTCCCTGTGCTAATTATTCTCCTGGAGGCTCCCAGCCTTTGCCAGGCAGGAGTAATTTGGGATGCTGGAGGTGCTGAGGCCAGGAGAAGACACCTCTTAACCACAGCCTGGCCTTTGCTCTGCTCACCTGCTTCCCTCCTGAACAGGGAGTGAGTCCCTGTCCCTGGACAAAGCCAGCCAAAATTGTAAAACAGTTTTGGAGGGTCTATTTTTAATTTACCTTCTTTCCTCAGAGCATTCTGGCTTTTAAAGTCTTTAAACAATTATTCTGTCCTGTCAGTGTCAGCACTAGGAGCCAATGGCATTCCAGGGCCCAGTGGGCACCCACAGGATCATCCCACAGCCTGGAAAAGTTACCCAGGGAGCCTGGGAGGCTGCTCAGCACAGGGCAGAGTGCCAAACCCTGCCCAAAGCAGGGGCCAGGCTGGAAGGCTGCCAGGCACTCCAACCCAGCTCAAACGAGTCCTGCATGTGAATTATCCCCTCTTGTGGTGCCCAAGGACAATGCCCAGCCCAGAGCCAGGATGGGTTTCCTTGGCTGCAGGAAGGAGTGACCAAATGCCACAGCCAGGAGGGGTTTAAGGACCCACCACATCCCTCTTTGCTCAGATCCTCACTTCAATTCAGCAACTCTGAAATCCTGAGCGTGGGGATTTCACTCCCAGCCTGTGCCTCACCCCAGGGAGGTGTCAGGGACAGCTCCAGCAGCTCCTGAAGCCCTGTGCTTACTTGAGATCCGCTCCAGCAATGAAGGAGCCTGGCTTGGAGGAGATAAGCACGGCGCTCCTCACAGCCTCGTTGGCCCAGATCTCGTTCATGATGTCGGTGAACTCTGCACTCAGCTGCTTGGACAGGGTGTTCACCTGGGGGCAGAGCAGCAGCTCAGCAGGAGCTCACCTGGAGCCCACACCTGCTGCAAGTTAATTCAGCCCTGCCCTAGTGCTGAGTTTGTGAGGGGTTCCAGGACAAGGTGAGAGATGAGAATCGTAGTGTTGAGTCTGTGAGGGTTTCCAGGACAAGGTGAGAGATGAGAATCCTAGTGTTGAGTCTGTGAGGGTTTCCAGGACAAGGTGAGAGATGAAAATCTGACTCTATGTTCTCAGAAGGCTGATTTATTATTATAGCATATCATATCATAGAATGCTATACTAAAACTACACTAAAGAAAGAGAAGGATACAGACAGAAGGCTTAACAAGAATGAATAATTAAAATTTGTGACTGACTCTTCAGAGTCTCAACACAGCTGGCTGTGACTGGCTATTAAGTTAAAACAATTCACATGTTTAGATAAACAATCTCCAGACCACATTCCAGAGCAGCAAATACAGGAGAAGCTGAGGCTTCTCATCTTCTCAAGAGAAGAAATCTTGGGAAAGGGATTTTTCAAAAAAATGACAGTGCAACCCTAACCCTAGCACAAAATCCCTTCCTGGACAAAACCCTGCAGCAGGTCATCTTTAATTAGGGAGTTCCTCTTGAACCTTCCCAACAGTGGGTTTGTGGCCCCAAACATTGATTTTATGAACTTGTAAACTGGTTTGTTTTTTCTTTGTTATATAATCATAGAATCACAGAATAGTTTGGGGGGACCTTTGAAGGTCATCTCATCCAACCCCCTGCAATGAGCAGGGACACCTTCCCCAGACCAGGCTGACAGCATCCCTCCAGCTTTACTGAAAGGCTGGAAGAAGCAGAACAAACCCAGTCTGGGTTCTTTAGGTACCACCAAATCCTCACATAAAATAGAATATTTCAAACCTGAGACTGCTGCAGCTCCTGAAATGAAAGGAGTATATAAAAACCCTCTTCTAGTCTGCTACAATTAATACAAGATTTTTCATAGCAGCAGTAGTTCAATCTTTATATTTTGTATAACATCAGAGCAGCTCAGCTGCTTTGCTTTAAAAAACAGATTTTTATTGCAAGCTCTATCATTGTTCATAAAGAGCATTTCCATCTGTGAGATGACACCTGAAATTCACTACAGGTTATGAGACTCCAAAATGCATTTTTAGATGTTTTCCTTAGATGTCATTTACAGACTTCCTGCCTCCTGATACCTGAACAACTGCAGCTGTATTGACCTAAAAAATGACAATTAGCTTCTATTTATACTGTGTTCATGACAATAGAATCAAAAGAACTTATAGATTCCAAATTACTGAAGTAGGGACATTCTTTAAGTGACCTGAATACAAGAACTAAGCAAGATTTAAGTTTTTTAAAAGTTTTCCTTAAGACTTAGAACTTAACAAGATCTTGTGCCTGGGAGAGAGACAAATTAGCTTAGCACACACAAAGTACTCCAAGAGGTATCTCCAGATCTCTCACCAAAATCCCCAAATCTTCTTTTCCTACTTCTCCTTTGCTCCCAACTCCGTAAGGCTGCAGGTTGGGGAAGTTCTTAGCCCTAAATGGGAATTTTCAATACCTTGGAATTTGGTGTGTTGAAGCGCACGACAGCAACATCCCCTTTGATATCACAGCTGACGTGGGTTCTGTCTGCAAGCAAACACAGGGGGGGGCTCAGCTCCTGCTCCAGGCATTTGAAGGAAAAAATGCATTTATAGAAAAGCTTCACACTTACTCTGGAGGGCACTGGAGGCGGAGATGTTACGGCAGGCATACCCTGAGGAAAAGATGGCACAGGTGTTAAAGGAATTCTCAGCAGCCTCAGCCTCTCCCAGCTGCCCTGGCCTGCCAAGGACAGATTTTGGAAATCCTGGGCACGAGCCAGTCCCTCCCCTCACAGCCTGATCTGTGCCCCACCAGAGTCCAGCAGTCCCAGCAGTGACCTTGCAGCACAGACCCCATTCTGCAGTGCCAGCAGTGCCCAACTGAGAGCAGAAAAATGAAATCCCTCTTCCCAAGCAGCTGGCAGGGGATGGAGGAGGTGGCACAGGGAGTCTGGCCTTGATCACCCTCATTCCAACCTCTTCCTGTGCTAAACCAGGGACTGTCCTGCACTTTGGGGAGCTTCAAGGTGGATTCCCTGCAAAGCAAACACAGCTGGCCAGGGTATTTCTGTAAAAACACACTCTGGTGCCAGCAAATGGGGCCAGTCCAAGGTGACCACACAACTCTCAGGGGGCACAACTGGAGGGCCACACAAAATATTTATTCTTGCTTCTATCTATCAACAAAATACTCAGAATCACAGACTGGTTTGGGTGGGAGGGATCTTAAAGCCCATCCAGTGCCACTCCTGCCATGGCAGGGACACCTCCCACTGTCCCAGGTGGTTCCAAGTCCCATCCAGCCTGGCCTTGGGCACTGCCAGGGATCCAGGGTGGGCACCCTGTGTCAGGGCCTGCCCACCCTCACAGGGCACAATTCCTCATTCCCAAGATCCCATCCAGCCCTGCCCTCTGGCACTGGGAGCCATTCCCTGGCTCCTGTCCCTCCATCCTTGTCCCCAGTCCCTCTGCAGCTCTCCTGGAGCCCCTTCAGGCCCTGCCAGGGCCTCTGAGCTCTCCCTGGATCCTTCTCCTCTCCAGGGGAGCACCCCCAGCTCTCCCAGCCTGGCTCCAGCCCTGGAGCAGCTCTGGGGCCTCCTCTGGGCTCTTTCCAGCAGCTCCAGGTCCTTGTGCTGTTGGAATCCCCAGGGCTGGGGGAGCTCTGCAGGTGAGGAACCATTCTCCCTTGTCCTGTCCCTCCAGGCCCTTGTCCAGGGTCCCTCTCCAGCTCTTGGATCCACCACCACTAATGACATGCAAAGCACACAAACACATCTTCTTTCAGATCCCTCAGAAAGCTCAGACCACAAATGAACAAGTGCTGCCCACAAGTTTCTGACTCCTAAATCTCCTTTTTCTGCTCAGAAATTCTGTTTGGTCCCACAATCTCTTCAAGCAACCCTGATCTTGACCCTGAGGATCTCCAAACTCAGATCCAGGCTGAATCCCTGCCAAAGCTGCTTTAAGCCTGAATTTCAGTAAAAGTGTTACTTCCACATGGATCTCTCCACCAGCCAGCACACAGCCAATCAGCCAGGGGAGGGCTCTGCTCCACACTGATAAAGCCTTCAGGAATGGAACATTCCCACTCCCAGCAGGGAGAATAACACAACACCAGGAGAACAAACTGCAAACTGTGCCTCCCCAACAGGTGTCCCCCCCTGCCACAGCCCCGTGACACGGGCTCAGGGCTGCACTTCGGCCTCCTTTCCACCTTGTCCGGGGTGCTGGCAGTAGGGACTGACCTTTGCTCCCATTCCTGAGCCCAGGATATGCACTGTGAGGCCGTGGGGATGGAAATTCAGCGTCAGGCTGTCCCAGCAAACAGCTCTGGGGTGCCTGTGTGTGTGTCATGTGCCCACAGCAGCATTTTATAAACAAAGAGTGAAGCAGTTCCCACTCCAAAGCTCCTCAGCAATATTTAATACCCACATGTGATAGCTCCACCCAACAATAATTTCCCTAAACTCTTTGTGTACTCCTGAAAATAAGCACCAACAGTCAATTCCCACAAACCAAATGTGGGCTGACAACAATTTCTCTGGTGAGAGATGCTGCCCAGCAGAACACCGTGCACCTTAAACAGCAATATTTCAACCCAATAAAAGCCATGCAGCTTCTTTAAAGAGAAAGCAAGGGTTAAACTGTCTCCCTGAAATAATTAATTCAATCCCTGCAGCAAGCTGGGACAGTGGAAGGTGTCCCTGCCCATGGCAGGGGTGTGGAACAAGACGAGCTTTAAAATCCCTCCCAGCCAAACCAGTCTGGGATCCCAGGTTTTTTGTTCTTTACATGGCTTTCCTTTTCCAGACCAGTTCCCAAACAGATTCCTTCCATGAAAACCTTCAGCCTTCAATTCCACTCTGCCTTCCCATTCTCACAAAACAGAAGAGATGAAGTAGGAAAAAAAATAAATCAAGGGCACGACTGCACAAATCTCACTCCACTTGAATATAAACTCTTTTGGGAGAGGTGCTGTCAGCAGTGCACCAGCTGTGAACACTGGAGCGAGGTTTCTGTAGCCTGACAATGGTTTATTTTAACTCCAGCAAATTTGTGGAAAACATCTTTTGCCAGGAAGCAAAAGCAGCTCCTTGTCCTGGTCCCTGCACATCTGCTTTAGGTGTTGATCCCTCACAACGTGCCATGACCAGAGCCAGAAAACTCCTCCCAAATGCTGCAGGAAGCAGAAGCCCAGCCTCAGACTCCCACCATGTCCCATCATCCATTCCAGAGTTAAAGCCCTGAAAATCAGTTCCAGCCTCATTTCAGCTCAAAGACTGTCCAGCACCAGGACACCAACACCTTCTCAGGACTTTGGATGCACCAGAGAACGGACAACAGCCACCCCACAGCCCAGCCTGCTCCTTCCCACTTTCTCCTCTCCCTTTTTCTGCCTCAGCTGCCTCCCTGCCCAGCACTTCCCACCCTTCCACTCACCAGGATGTGGCACACGGCTTGTACTGGGAACAGCCTCCATGGCTCAGGAAAAGCCTTTTTCCAGTCCTGGAGCACCCCAAACCCCAGCAGGATGGACAGGATGAAGCTCAGGCCACCTGAGCACGGAGCTGTGACCCGTGAGATGGGAAGCTCCTGGCAGACTGAGCTTCCCAAGCCACCCTGGGAACCTGGTGGCACAGGGATGTGGCCCAGCAGGTACAGCCAACCCTGGAGCTCAGCTGGCTCCTGACTGCTCCCTGCCTTTGGGCTGCCCCCCAGCTTTGCATCCACTTCCCAAATGTTTTGCAAGGCAGAACGAGGGTATTTATTCATTATGAACAGGGACAGCGTCCTCACAGCAGCTCCAGGGCTGTTTGTTGTGCAGAGCTTTACCAGTTAGAACAAGAATTCCAACCAGCAGCAGCCTGAGAACTCCCTGGAGTTGCCACAAGTCTCCTCCTCAGAGATTGCAGCACCCTGTCACGTACAGACCTGCTCCAAGGCTGCACGTAACAGCTGGGATCCCAGAGCCATGGAACTACTCACTGTGGTCCCAGAGCCATGGGATTGCTCACCAGGATCCCAGAGCCATGGAACTGCTCACCAGGATCCTAGAACAGTGGAATTGTTCCCCATAACCCACAACTATGGAATTGCATACCCTGATCCCAGAACCATGGAGCTGCTCACTGTGGTCCCAGAGCCATGGAACTGCTCATCATGACCCCAGAGCCATGGAATTGCTCACCATGATCCCACAACCATGGAACTGCTCATCATGATCCCAGAGCCATGGAATTGCTCACCATGACCCCAGAGTCATGGAACTGCTCACCATGGTCCAAGAGATATGGAACTGCTCACCATGACCCCAGAGTCATGGAACTGCTCACCATGATCTCAGAACCATGGGATTGTTCACCATGATCCCACAACCACGGAACTGCTCACTATGGTCCCACAACCATGAAATTGCTCACCATGGCCCCATAACCATGGGATTGCTCACCACGATCCCAGAACCATGGAATTTCTCACCATCATCCCAGAGTCATGGAATTGTTCACCAGGATCCCAGAACCATGGAACGGCTCACTACGGTCCCAGAGCCATGGAACTGCTCACCATGATCCCACAGCCATGGAAGTGCTCATCATGACCCCAGAACCATGGAACTGCTCACCATGGTCCCACAACCATGGGATTGCTCACCATGATCCCACAACCATGGAAGTGCTCATCATGACCCCAGAACCATAGAACTGCCCACCATGATCCCAGAACCATGGGATTGCTCACCATGATCCCAGAACCATGGGATTGCTCACCGTGGTCCCCCAACCATGAAATTGCCCATGTTGGAAAAGAGCTCTCAGAGCACTGAGTCCAGCTCTGAACCACGCCCAGGTTTGCGTTTTAGTGAAACACAGCTGGATTTTGGGTCAACATCAACACCAGACTCTGAGGTTCTTCAAAGTGCTCAGATGTGAGGTTTCCAGAGCTTCCCAGCCAGGTCCTTTGGTTTTCCCAGGGCTCCTGGGGATTCCCTGCCTTGGTAGCCAGGAAGCACCAAGGCAGCTCTGTGAAGAGGCAGGAGAGAGCCACAGCCCTGCCCGAGCTGGCAAGGGAGATGCCCCACACAAAATCATGGAATCACTGCATCGCAGGATAGTTTGGGTGGGAAGAAACATAAAAGCCCATCCAGTGTCACCCCCGCCATGGCAGGGACACCTTTCACTGTCCCAGGGTGTCCCAGTGTCCAACCCAGCCTTGGGCACTGCCAGGGATCCAGGGTGGGCACCCTGTGCCAGGGCCTGCCCACCCTCACAGGGCACAATTCCTCATTCCCAAGATCCCATCCAGCCCTGCCCTCTGGCACTGGGAGCCATTCCCTGGCTCCTGTCCCTCCATCCTTGTCCCCAGTCCCTCTGCAGCTCTCCTGGAGCCCCTTCAGGCCTCTCCTGCCCCCTGGATCCTTCTTCTCTCCAGCCTGAACAATCCCAATTCTCTCAGCTGAGGGATCATGGGGCACCTGCAGCCACCCTCCCCCAGGCAAGTGGGATTACAGGATCACAGGGATGACAGGGATCCCCCTTCCCATGGATCCCCCTGCCTGTCTGGAAGGCAGCCACAGAATCCAGATGGCCAAGGGCATGGGGACACCCTCTCCTTTCCAAGCAGGCTCTCGGGGCACTGGGACAGGCACACGTGTCAGGGCACAAGGACACTCTCTCCCTGTGGCTCAGCTCACGTGCAGGGACCATCCTGACTGGAGGGAGTGTCCCTCTCCACAGTGCCAGGTCACAGGGACACCCCAGAACTGCTCAGAGATTCCCACAGTGTGTCCCTGTGCAAGGACTGGCACAGCAGGATGTCCCCTATGGGGACACCCCCGAGAGACCCCAGGACATGCGGGGACACACCTTGGGAACCTGCCAGGGATCCCCCGGGTGACTCCCAGGCCATGGGGACAAACCCCTCACATGGGGCACAGACACACATAGGGACACCTCCCACCCTACAGCTGCCCCGGGGATCTCCTGTCCCTGCCCCAATCCTCACAGACCCTTCCCTGGGAACTCCTCACGGCCACACCACCCGAGGAGCCCTTCGGGACCCCCGGACACACCCAACCCCTGCCCCAGCACCAGGAATTCCTCTCTGGGATCTCCTGTTCCTCACCCCCTCAACACCACCCCGGCCCTCGCCCCCTCAGCGTCCCCTCTGCCCTCACCTCTCAGTGCCTCCTCACCGTCCCCCCAAAACTAACTCCTCAGTGGCCCCATCCCACGCCAGTCCTCGCTTCCCTACCCTTCAGTGCCCCCTCGCTGTCCTCATGCCCGTCAGCGCTCCCCTTCCCTCAGTGTCCCCTCAGTGCCCCTCCGCTATCTCCGTCCCTTTCCCCTAACTGCCCCCATCCCCCGGTGCTCCCCTCACGCGGGGGACACCGCATGCCCTCCCCGTCGTCCCCTCGCTCACCGCGGGGCGGGGTGTGCCGCGTCGGGCCGGCCCTGGCGGCGGCCGGGAGGCGGCCAAGGCTGCCGATGGCTCGCACCGCCGCCGCCATCTTCGCCGAGGTCGAATGAGGGAGAGGCCGCCCGGGGCCTGCCCGCGCCCGCCCCGCCCACGGCGCCCCGCCCGCGCCCGTCCCGCCGCGCTGCCCGCGCGCTTCTCCGCCGCCAACACAACGCTGCCTCCTTCTCCTCCGCTCTTCGCGGTGTTTTAGGTATTTTCAATCCGCACCGAGCCGGAGCGGATTGCGGGAGAAGCCGGGATAGGGCTGTGTAAGCGGCGGCGGAGGGAGCGGTGTGGGTCAGGCGTAAGGCGGTCAGCCCGGACAGTGGGAGGGACGCGGGGCCCTTGGCGAGTGGCGGCGCGGCGGCGGCAGAGCGGGGTGAGGGCGGAGGTGAGCGGCGGGAGCGGACGGGAGGGGACAGAAAGGGACAGGAGGGGACAGAAGGGCACGGTGCGGTCACGGGCTCCGTCCTGGGCGGACGGGAGTGTGGGAAGGGTGAGAGGAGACGGGAGTCAGTCCCAGGGAAAGGAGTGGGGGGTAGGGGTAGGCGGCTCGGTCCGGGCTGGAGCAGAGGGTCGGGGGTCGGTCCTCAGTGGGCGGGGGAAGGATGAAGGGAGGCCGGGGGGCGGTGCCGGATGGGCGGGGAGGCCTGAGAGGAGTCGGGGGGTTCATGCTGGGTGGACGGGGAGCAGTGAGGGGAGTCGGGGAGCGGTCCCAGATGGGCGGTGGAGACGTGAGGGGAGTCGGGCTGGATGGACAGGGAGACGTGAGGGGGAGTCGGGGGGTTCCTGCCGGGTGGACGGGGAGCAGTGAGGGGAGTCGGAGGGCTCGTTCCGAATAAAAGTGAGGGGAGTCGGGGGGTTTGTTCTGGCTGGAAGTGAGAGGAGTTGGGGAGTTCGTTCCGAATAAAAGTGAGGGGAGTTGGGGGGCTTGTCCCGGGTGGGAGTCAGGGAGTTCATTCTGGATGGACGAGGAGCAGTGAGGGGAGTCGAGGAGGTTTGTTCCAGATGGACGGGGAGACCTGAGAGGAGTCAGGGGGTTCGTTCCAGATGGAAGTGAGGGGAGTCGGGGGTTTCGTTCTGATGGACGGGGTAGCGGGGGTGGGAAAAGCTGAGGAGGGCCCGGGGGGTCTGTCCCAGATGGATGAAGGGCCCGAGGGGTTGGTCCTGGGTCGACAGGAGGGGTCGGGAGTTGGCCCTGAATGGACGAGGGGAGTTTGGAGGTGGCTGAGAGCAGCACGGGTGTGTTTGGGGTGGGCACTGGGAGTCCCGGGGTGATGGTGCTGCGCAGTGAAAGTGTCAGGGTGTGTGGGGATGGGAAGGGAGCAGGGGCTGTTCATGGAATTGGGGATTATCCTAAACTGGAAGGGATCCCTGAGAGTCACAGTGCCCAGCTCAGCTGTGGAATCCAGGCAAATCCTGGCTCTGCAAGGAGCTTTGCCCTAGTGATTTGTGCGGGCAGGGCTGAGCCCTTGGGGTGCCAGGGGAGCATAAAAAATAAAGGGGTTGGGGGTGTTTGAGGGGTGCAGGAATGGGGATGCATTGTGGGAGGGAGGAGGTTACACCTGGAGAAACTTCTGTCAGCTAGGCAGGGAAAATTTAGGGAAAAGCCTCAATCAGGTGTGGGGAGGGAGGTTGGCACAGGTGGAGGAGGAGCAGGGTGCCCTGGAAAGGTTTGGTTTTGGGATCTTTGTTGGCAGAAGGAGCCTGGGGCTGGGAAAGGGCACGTTCCAGGTGTGGAGCTGCAGCTGGGAGGTGTCAAAGGGGGTGACTGGCAGCTTGTGCTGAGTTTTGGGTAGCTGCAGAGGGCTGGGTTTGGGACTGTGGGTGTTCCTGTGCCCCTCCACGGGAAAACTTTGTGCTTGGGAGAGAAAGTGCCAAGATTTGAGCTCTACACTGTGACAGAGGGAGATGAATGTTGGCATGGATCAAGCAAAGTCTTGGAGCTGTGAGGGCCATCCCTGGGCAATAAAAGCTGCAGATGAGGGTTTGTTTGGAGGCAAATATGATTTGGGAAAGCTGCAGAGGGTTTTTTGGGGGTGGAGGGCCTGAATTTGCCGCAGGGATGCACAGGAGGAGCTCCTGGTGCTTGGGCTGGCACCAGGGGCTGGCAAGGGGCAGGGGTGCCAAGGACACTGCTGGTGTCAGGAGGTGCTGCTGGCAGCAGGGCTGCCTGGGCACTGGGACAATTTTCCAGTGGGAAGTGGAGGAGCAGCAGTTCCTGGGAGGGAATTGAGAAGCTCACTGGGCAGTATTTGTTCACAGGCTCTGAGTGTGCTGGGAGGTGATTCCTGTGCTGCTGCTGCTGCCCTTGCAGTGTGTGGCCCTCACCTTGCTGGCTCTGTGTGAGGCAGGCAGGACCCTTCCCTTGGGATTGTTCTGGACAGAGGAGCTTGGACTGAGCCCAGCCTTTCCCCAGATCCCAAAATGAGTTCCATGCTGAGCTCTGCCCTGCGGAGCCTCCCCGTGTCCTCAGCCTGGGCTGCTGGGGCCTGTGAGTATCTTTGGCTTTCATTGGTGGGCATAAACCCCTGGGTGAAATGTTGGGTTTGGAATGGATGCTAGGATCTGAATCTGTCCCATTCTCACCTTTAAAGGGCTGTCAGTGTTTATTTTTTAATCACAATTACATTGTTGCCTTGTTTGTCCCTTCCTCCATCTTATGGGGAGGAGTCTTGAGTTAACAGAAAGTATGCCAGGTTTCTGGACAGAATAAACCACCCAACACAGGTGGTCAGGTGTCTTACAGTGACATTATTTGCTTTTTCTAACCCTTCTTGCAGAGACTAGAACAGTTTCTAACATTTTCTGGCATTTTTTCCCCTTTCTTGTTTTCCAGTTACTCGATCGCTCAGCTGCTCCTCGCAGTTCCAATCTGCAGGTAAGGGGAAAACACCAGAATCTCACTAAGTCTGTGCTACACAGGGCTGCTTTGGAAGCTTAAATCTTAGAAATGGTGCAGAATGCAGAGTGGTTCAGGTGCTCCTGAAAAGCTGCAAGCAAGGAAAACTTCATGCAAGCCAGTGTTTGTAGCAGAGTCCTCTCATCCTCTGAGTGTCCTGGCTCCCAGCAGCCATTCCCAGTGTGCCCCTGGTTCCCAGCAGCCATTCCCAGTTTTTAGTCACAGTCCACAGTGAGTGTTTGGTGTGATCCATGCTCTGGATTCACTGTGGGGGTTGCTCAGGTGACTCAGGCTTTGGGATTTTGGGAGCAGGCCTGGACAGCAGCTCCCCATCATCCCTGGGCTTTGGGAAAAGCCTGAAGGAATCCAGACAGTGCTGGAGTTTTGTCCTGGGCACAGGCCTGTGGAATGATGCTGGGTCGTGATATCCCTTGTCTTGAACCTTTCCCACTGGGGAGATAATTTCTTCCCATTAGGAAGAAGTTCTTGGCTGTGAGGGTGATAAGGCACAGGCTCCATCCCTGGAAGTGTTCCAGTCCAGGTTGGATGGAGCTTGGAGCACACTGGGATAGCAGAAGGTGTCCCTGCCCATGGCAGGGGGTGGCACTGGATGAGCCTTGAGGTCCCTTCCTACCCAAACCATTCCAAGATTCCAGCTCAGGTGTCCTACCTTCCCTGCCTTTCACTTACACACCAAAAAAGGCCATTTTAATTTGTTTTCCAGAAGTCTTTGCAGGATTTGTATGAAAATTGCTGATGTTTTTGTCACCATCACTTCTCTCCTCACAGCCCAGCCAAAGACGAAGCAGAGCTTGGCCAAAAGTGGGGTGAAGAACGTGGTGGTGGTGGAGGGTGTCCGCATTCCCTTCCTGCAGTCTGGCACCACGTGAGTATCAGAGAGGAGTGAAACCCAGAAAACACCCCCTGACTTGATTAAAACTCAACTCTTTCTGTGAAAAAATCTCTCTTGTTCATTTTAATGTAGTTATTATTGGGCCTGAAGGCTCAGGAGGTGCCCTGAGTTGGGCTGCTGCAGTTATTGCAGTTTATTTAGTGCAGGAATGTGGTTTGAAGAAGGTTGTCCCTGTGTTTGCATCCTGGGAAGAGTAAGGATTTAAGGAACATGTCTAGAGAAAGAAGTTGGAGAATTGATAGCAAATGAAGCTACAAGTTTGACACAACTTGGCAGGGCCAAGAATCTGCTGTAGGCTCTTCTTCCTGATTTGTTGTGCCACCAAATTCACACCTGAACTAGAACCACACCTGACTGTGAGGATGGGGAAGGGATTTCTTTATCCCATCCCTGCTGCTTTTCTGTGGGTTTAGGGCAGGATTGCAGCCCCTCTGCTCAGAAGCCAGGCTGGGAGAGCTGGGGGTGCTCACCTGGAGAGGAGAAGGATCCAGGGAGAGCTCAGAGCCCCTGGCAGGGC
>JAWWEX010000182.1:112008593-112020646 GCA_035583215.1 Arremon brunneinucha | reverse complement strand
CTTCCAGGGATCCAGGGGCAGCCACAGCTTCTCTGGGCACCCTATGCCAGGGCCTGCCCACCCTCAAAGGGAATAAGTCCTTCCTAAGACCTAATCTAAACTCACCCTCCTTCAGCTTCAGGCCATTCACCCTGTCCTGTTCTTGTGGTTGGTGGGTAGGGATCAAATCCAGCTCTCCAGAGGGGCTGAGGTCTTTCCAGTGTTTGATCTCCCTGGAGGCTCATGGCCTCTGTGAGGGGCATCCCAGCCTGGAGGTGCCAGAGCAGCTCACTGACCCTGCAGGCAGCAGGTTTTGGGATATGCCCTTGTGGAGGGCACAAGGCTGTGGAAGTTTGGGGGTGGTGAGAAGCTGCTGCCTTCTCTGCTGTCACTGCCTTGCTCTCCTGGTCCCTCCTGTTCTCTTTGGGCACACAGAGATGGTCTGATCCCCCTCTCAGGTATGTCCCCCCTATTTTTTTGAAGCCCAGACCAGCTCTGGCAACATAGGAAATTCTTCCGGCTGTCCCAGTGTAATTGTAACAAGTTTCCTTTTCCTGCAGTTTTGACTCTGCCCTTTTTTCCCCCTCCCCCAAGTCACTGCTCTGATCCCTGGATTGCCACTCCAGGGGTTCATTGCTGACTGATCTTCTCCTACCTGCATCCCTGAAGGTTCATCACTCCCAGCCCTGAGCTCACCATCTGTGCAGCCCTGTGCAGCTGATCACCTCCCACTGCAGCAGAAGCAGTGCTGACCCATATTCATGGATATTTGCTGCTCCCAAGCACAGAGAGCTGCTGGATGCAGCTGGAATTGGCAGGCTGTTTGCCAGAGCCTGCCATCAACATCAAGTTTTGATGTATCCATGGGGAAATGAGTTCCCCTGCACCAACACAACAGTGGGATGGGGTCAGGACTTGGTCAGCTCCTTCCCATCCTGGCGTGATTCCAGTGCCAGGACAGAGCCACAGCCGTCTGGAGGGAGAGACTGCACTGAATTCTACCCTGGCAGGGTGGGCAGGCCCTGGCACAGGGTACCCAGAGAAGCTGTGGCTGTTTCATCCCTGGAAGTGTTCCAGGCCAAGTTGGATGGGGCTTGGAGTGAGCTGAGAACAGTGGAAGGTGTCCTGCCATGACAAGGGGTGGCACTGGATGGGCTTTAAGCTCCATTCAATCCAAAGCAATCTGAGATTCCATGAATCTCCCAGCTGATGTCTGAGAAGCAAGGCTGTGAATGTCAGAGTGTGTTGGCAGGGCAGGAATGTGCTTTTCCCAATGAATTAGCATGTGCTGTGGGGGCTGGGCAGGCTTCTGCTGAGTGTGGCAGTTCCTTATTGAGGACTGGGGCTCTGACCTTGCTGGGACCCTGCAGGTGTTCACTCCTGGGCTCCTGCCAACAAGAGAGAATTCTCTGCTGTAATTCTTGTAGGCAGCTTTGGGAAGAGAAAGTTGGATCCTGGAGCAGCTCTGGACCCCTCCTGACAGGAGAGTTCTGGAGGGGCTGGAGCGTGTCCAGGGAAGGGAATGGAGCTGGGAAGGGAATGGAGCCCCAGGAGGGGCTGAGGGAGCTGGGAAGGGGCTCAGCCTGGAGAAAAGGAGGCTCAGGGGGGACCTTGTGGCTCTGCACAAGTCCCTGACAGGAGGGGACAGCCAGGGGACAGGAACAGGACAAGGGGAAATGGCCTCAGGCTGGGCCAGGGCAGGCTCAGGTTGGATGTTGGGAACAATTCCTTCCTGGAAAGGGCTGCCCTGCCCTGGCACAGCTGCCCTGGGTAGTGCTGAAGTGTCCATCCCTGGAGGGATTTAAAAGCCCTGTGGATGTGGCACCAGGGGATATTGGACAGTGGTGGCCTTGGCAGTGCCAGAGCATGGTTTGACTCGATGTTTGGAGAGAATTTCTCCAGCCTCAGTGATTCTGTGACTTTGTGCTTTATTTTGGAGCATCTTTCATTGCTGGATGTCTGAACCCTGCACAGTGCAACCCAGGCAGGAGGAGGGACACGCTGGAGCTGCAGCTGGACACAGAGCCAGGACATCCACATCCTTCCTGCAGCTTCCAAACCCATGGGCTCATGTGGTGGGTGCAGCTCTGCACTGCCAACACTCTCCCTGCTGCTGCCAGCTGAGAAATGACCTTGGAAAAGGCAAACAGGGCTCGAGTTAATCAGTACCATTAAAGGGTGAGGTGACTCCTCACATGCTGGCCAAGGGTGGGCATAGGGCAAACGTGCCTTGTTTTACCTGGCACGGCTCTGCTCGCTTCCATTTGCTGGGATTGGTTGAGTTTTCTGCCTCCTGCCTTATCTTGAGCCTGAGGGGAGAAGGTTCTTAGCCTTGTGCCCTCTTTGTATTTAAGGAGATTTGTAGGGAGCAGCCTTGTGGACTTGCTAGAGCTGCTCTGCTGAGTGTCCTGATCCTGCCTGGAGCAAGATGGGATGTGCAAATCCATCTTTGTTCTGTCCTCAGCACAGGTGCCACCAGTGCTGTGCTGCCCCAGCCCACCTGGGTGTCACACCCCAACACCTCTGGGCCCAGACAGTGGTGATGGTGTGAATCACACCAGGCACATGGTGGGATTCTTGGCATGTCCTCTGCAGGGCCAGGAGCTGGACCTGTGACCCATGTGGGTCCCTCCCAGCTCAGGATTCTCCAGGATTCTGTGGCAGTGTTTGTTCTGCTGCTGGCTCTGGGTAACCAGATTACTTCAAAGCAGAATTGTTTTTTCCGGGACAGGAAGACCATTAGTAGAATCTGGGCTATAAATCTGTATTTTTTTCCTCTTTGGACACATAATTGGATCTCCCAGAGGTGTCCTGGTTGCAGGATTAATGTTGGGTTGAAGCCATACAAGCCATTTGTGTCTGTAAATCCCGTAACGACGCCAGCCAGCTCGTCTGCGATGGCACCACAGCCACCAGGCCTGTCCCCAACTCTTGGGGTGCCTGTGGCTCCCTGGAGCCATCCTGGCATGGACAGGAGGCTCCTGTGTGCTGCCAGGGATTGTTGCTGCTGGTTTTGCTCTTTCCCTGAGGAGTTCTGACCCCAGTCCCAAGGGAGCTGTCTGGGCTGGTTGGCTCCTCCCTGCAGCCATGAGGAGAAGCTGTGTCTGTGAGCATGGAGTTATTTTAGAGCAGGGCCATTTACAAATGCCTGACTGCTTTGGGAAGGAGACTCTGGGGTGTTTGAAATTCCTTCTGGGCACTTCTCCTTTTTCTTTAACCTTCTTTCCCTGAAAAAGGGGCAAAGGGGCAGAAATCCAGAGTCCAGGCTGGTGGGAATCGTTGGTCGTGATAGAAGAACGATTTATAGAGGGATGTGAGTCACTAGACCAGTGTGTGGAGGTCCAAAATGCAGAAGGTGACACTGATTTCCAGTGAGGATGAGGTGAGGGAATGATGGAGCCAGTGCCAGGCTCAAACACTGCTGGGTTTGGGGTTGACAAGTGAAGAGGTGGAAGGGACAACTTTAGTAATGTTTATAAGGAAGACCCTGACAGGAAAAGCAGCTGGAGGAGGCTGGGCATGGCCAAGATGTCTTGGGATCTGTCCCTGAAGGTGCCTGGCAGCTCATTGGTATTCTGGGAGCAGCTGTCCTGGGCAGGCAGCCATGTCCTGCCTGTCCAGAGCACTGTCCCCAAGGGTGGCAGCCAACCTGGCACCAGAGCCAGCCCTGGTTCTGTCTCTGTGCCCAGGGTGTCCCCAGAGTGGGCACAGCATGGCTGACCTTGCTCAGCACACAGAGAAGTGTCCTGGCTGGAGCCTGGCAGGAGCTGGGGGGCATAGAAAGGATCTGAAGCTGTGGGAGAGCATCCAGAGGGGCACAGACCCAATGGGGAAGGGTCTGGAGGGGCCACACAGGGAGTGCCTGAGGGCACTTGACTTGTTCAGCTGGAGAGGAGACTGAGAGGAGAGCTCATGGATGTCATCAGCTTCTTCCTGAGGGGCAGCTCTGATCTCTGCTCTCTGTGACAGGGACAGGACCCAAGGGAACCGCTGGAGCTGTGCCAGGGAGGTTTAGGTTGGATATTGTGAAAGGTTCTTCCCCCCAGAGAGAGCTGGGCACTGCTCAGGCTCCCCAGGGAACGGGCACAGCCCTGAGGCTGCCAGAGCTCCAGGAACATTGGGAGATGCTCTCAGGGATGTGCAGGGTGGGATTGTTGGGAATCTGAGCGGGGACAGAGGTTGGACTCCAGCATCCCTGTAGGTCCCTTCCAACCCAGGATATTCCATGGTTCCATGGTTGCATCAGCAAACCTCTGCAGAGCAGCTGCCCTTTCTCCAAGAAACTGCTCTTGCCAGCTCTTTGCATTCTGCAAGCAAGGTGGGGACATGTGTGGCCATGGGGAAAAGCTGTTTATTGAGTATTATCCCCAGCTCTTGCAGGGAGAAAGGGAAACTTCCCAAGCCATGAGCCTGGTGAAACTTCCCTGAGGTACCTTCCAAGAATGGGCACGGAGGCTCTGGAGCTCTTCCCCTGCCTCACTCCAAGCCTTGCATCTGTTTTCTTGTTCCAGGCTGTTTTGGGGATAATGAGATTAAATCAGTCTCTCCTCCTCCCCCTAACTGGTGCTTCAAAATCCTATTATCTTGTAAAGCATTTGGAATTCTGCCCCCCAAAATTGCATTAAGCTGAGATTGGAAATTCCTTGCGGCTTAGAGTTGCCTCCATCGGCTTTGGGGTTTGTTGCTTCTTGCTCTGCTGCTCCTGTGGGGACACAGCCTCTGGGGCTGAATCCCAGGGAGATGGACTGACCCTGCACAGGGAGGGGGTACAGAAATCCTTGCCAAGGATGGGATTCACCCAGGAGGGAGCAAATGCTGTAAGATGGGACCCCAGCAAGACCCGTCTTGGTCCCTTATCCCTTCTTGGTCCTGCTGTGTTTCTTGGGGGTGTTGCTTTGGCCTTTCCCACCACTTCTCTGCTTCCAGGGAAAAGTGGGGAATGCAGACAAGGAGAGGAACAGGCTGGAGCAATCCATGGGTGCAGTGACAGGGGCTGGTTCAAGGCCATGGGCTGGGGGGGGGTCACTTGGAGCTGCTCTTTGCTGAGGGGTTTCCTTTTACCAACCAAACCAAATGTGGTACCAACCAAATGTTGGAATGAGTCCAAAGGAGGCCACAGTGATGCTCCAAAGGCTGCAGCCCCTCTGCTCTGGAGCCAGGCTGGCAGAGCTGGGGGTGCTCACCTGGAGAGGAGAAGGCTCCAGGGAGAGCTCAGAGCCCCTGGCAGGGCCTGAAGGGGCTCCAGGAGAGCTGCAGAGGGACAAGGGATGGAGGGACAGGACACAGGGAATGGCTTCAAAGTGGAAAAGGGGATTTGGGTGGAATATTGAGAAGGAATTCCTGACTATGAGGGGGTGAGGCCCTGGCACAGGGTGCCTAGAGCAGCTGGGGCTGTCCCTGGATCCCTGGCAGTGCCCAAGGCCAGGTTGGGCCTTGGTCCCCCATCAGGTTGGATCCCCGTGGGGCTGGGAGCAGCCTGGCACAGTGGGAACTGTCCCTACCCATGACAGGGGCTGGCACTGGAGTTTCTGGAAGGTCCCTTCCCACACAAGCCAGTCTGGGATTCTGTGGTTGGGACTGGACTCAGGCAGATGCTGTGCTGGAGCTGGGGGTGCTGTCCCAAGCAGGTGGGTGGGCAGCAGGTTCTGCCCAGCCCAGCACTGAGCATGTGAGCCCAGGAGTTTGGTAGCCTATGGAATTGTTCTTGGGATTCTTATCAAAGTGTTCCTGGGAGAAGAGGACTTTAGCCAGGGCAGTCTGTGTTTGGAAGGGGCTGTGAGAGCAGATAATGGCTCGTGCTGCTCTTGAGAGCCAAATGATGTCAAATTTTAACTTTCTATCTGGAAGTTGTTTCATGCCTTCTCTAGATCATTGATTTTTATTTTATTTTTATTTCCCCCACCACGAACACACCCTGAGCACCTCAAATGTTGTGAAAGTGATGGGGTGAGGGATAAGAGCTCTCCCTCCCCATTCCCAAAGCTGCCTCTGGTGAAATCTCAGCTCCTCAGTGGAGAGGGGACCTCTGAGACCCATCCTGCTCAAGGGGCTCCCAGTCCCACTGCTGGAAGTGAAGGTGGAGACTGGGACCAGCAAGGGAACAAAGGGGTCACAGCAGGGCAGGTGACAGATGGCACTGTTGGGGGGACCCACAGCATTTCTCCTCATCCAAGTGAGGCAGAGCAGCTGGAAACAGTTGAAAGGATCAGCATTTTTCTCCTTGCTTGTGTCCACTCAGAGAGCTGGAGCTGGCATTTCCAAAGGCTGGGGGGTACATCAGGAGTCCTGTGGGGGTTCCACACAGATGTGGCGCAGAAGGTTCCAGATGTCTGGCTGTTTCTGCAGGTTGCTGGAGCCCTAACTGTTGGTTTTTGTTTCCCTTTCCCAGTACAGCGCCGTGGACAGCAACCCCCTGTCCCTGTATGTCATGCATCCCTTCTGGAACGCCATCGTGAAGGTGAGTCCCTGTCCCACCCTGAGCAGGACAGCACAGCCCAGGTCAGCTCTGTAACACCATCAGCTGCTTCGTTTGTGGTGCCACTAATGAGTGAGGGGCTGCCTGCAGCCTGCCCCCAATCCCTGAATGCCTGCATCCCACGCTTCCTGCTGCCCCAGGATGCTCCAACTGCTCCTGGCAGTGTTGTCTAACACCCAGACAGTGCAACCATGGCTGGAGCAGCGCCTGCTCCTCAGTCCATGTTTTAATGAGTTCATCTGTTCTTTTGCTGCTTTCCCATAGATCTTCCCTACCTGGCTGGCCCCAAATTTGATAACGTTTTCTGGCTTCCTGCTACTTGTCTTCAACTTCTTCCTCATGGCATACTTCGACCCTGACTTTTATGCTTCTGGTAAGGCTGCATGTTCCTGGTCAGGTGGGAAATCTGTGTCACCTCCTCTGCTGGGAATTGGTGAGGCCTCTGGGTCTGGGCCTTCCCAAAGTGACTGGGACAGAGGAGAGGATTGAACTCTCTGGGTTTTGTGACAAGGACTTGTCAGAGTGTGACACCTTCCCTCCAGCTGCCAGGGAAGGGTGCTCCTGGCTGCCAGTGGGTGGGACAGGGAGGAGGAGACAGCTGGAATCTTGGGTTGGAATTGGCTGTGCCTGCAGAGCAATCAACCCAGTGCCCTTGTTTGAAAATCTAACAGGAAAATGTTAGGAAGTGCTTCTTCCCTGAAATCAGCTGGTAGAGCCTTGTTTTTCACATCCCAGCTTGTTCCCCTCTTGGCGAAACCACCAGCACATCAGACTAACAAGGCCAAATCCTCTTTCTGAGCTTCATCATTCACAGCTTTAAACTTTTCTAACAGTCCCCGTGTTCACCTGTCTGCGAATCCAATAGTTCAGTCATGTTCCTTTGCACATGGAGGAGCCCCAGAGAAAGCATTAATGCAGTGTGATAATTCTCAGGAGCTTCTCCTCTGTGTTTTTCTCTCCCTTAGACCTTGCCAGGTCTGGTTTAGATTGCTCGGGAGAGTTTGTGGAGTTCTAAACTGGACCCATCATCAAAACACAGTTACATGGCAGAAATTTTGCTTTCTTGGGATTGCCTTTATTGGTGGACAAGTCAAAGCTGTTGAAGGTTCAGGTGGCACCTGTGGCTGTTTGCCTGAGTTTGGGCTGTTGGGCTGTTTGAGCCATGAGAACTAAAGCTGTCAGTAGCTCAAGGTGAAAACCCCCAGGGCATCAGACATCCAGAATCATGGAATCCCAGAATGGTTTGGGTTGAAGGAACCTTAAAGCCCATCCAATCCCACCTCCTGCCAGGGGCAGGGACACTTTCCACTATCCCAGGTTGCTCCAAGCCCCAGTGCCCCATCCATCCCTGCCCTCTGACAGTGGGAATCTATTCCCCCTTGTTCCACCCTCTCCAGCTCTCCTGGATGCTCTTTAGGCCCTGGAAGGGACTCTGAGAATTCTCTGGAGCCTTCTGTTCTCCAGGCTGGACATCCCCAACTCTCCCAGCCTCTCTAAAATTGGCTTTGGAAGGATGGAGAAGCTCATAGCTTGGGACCCTTTTACATACATGTTTTACATGTCCTGCTTGGAGAGAGAACTTCTCCTGGTGCTGCTCCAGAATTTTGTGCCTTCCCTCCTCCTTGGATGGCTTTGCAGACATGATGCCCTCCCTCCCTTTGCTGCTGGAAGGGCACCATCCTGCTGCCCTGAGGAAATAGGAGGTGGCATTTCAGGGGATCACTGTTCCCCCAGGAGGCCTCCCTGTGCCCTCCTGCTGCCAAGGATCCATGCCTCTTCCTGCCCTTCTCTTTGGGCTCCGTGATTGCAGCCTACCATGATATCCATTAGGAAATAAATACTAACAGGGGAAAAAGGTGCTGGACCAGAAGAATGAATTGTTACTCTGCTTCTACCACAACCAACACAGTGTGGGTATTAATCAGCATGCTGAAAGTCCCAAATTAGGTTTTATTTTGGATAGTAGCTTGAATCTGGATCATGTTCACGTTCATTCCATTTTTCTCATGATACAAAATAAAACATTGTCCATCAGAGGAGAAATTGAGGGTGTGATCCGAGGAAATTCACAAAGCCTTGCTGCACGAGTGTGGGCATGGGGTGAGGTGCAGCCAGCTCTGCTGGCTCGCTGCCTGAGCCGTGCTGGAGGAGGTGGAGGTGCTGTTAGGGAAGAGCTCGGTTTCCATTGGCAGGATGGGACTGGAGACTGGGCGGGGAATCCTGGCATGTTCCTGCGGGGGCAGGGAGTTGCCACATCAGAGAGGCTCCACTTGATGCTCTGTGAGCCAGTGACTGACTGAGGAGTGTCCTCTGCACACACTTGCACACAGCCTGCAGTGGCACTGCAGAACTGGCCCCAGTTCTCACATCCCATGATTTCAGAGAGCTGGGAGCAAAGGACAGATATATCCTGAAAGGCAAAGTCCTCACTGACCTGGTTTCATGAGCTGATATGGGGCAGCTCTGCCATCACGTTCTGCAAAGCTCACATCCCAGATTCACTGTTTGAGTCCTTGTGGCTGTGCCTCTTGGGCCAAAATAAACCCTCAGGAAGCACATCCTGAACTGTCCTGACTCTGGTCTGTCTGATCCCTGCAGCTCCTGATCACCAGCACGTTCCAAATGGTGTGTGGATCGTGGTGGGGCTCCTCAACTTCATGGCCTACACGTTAGGTAAGAGTTTTCAGGGTCACCCACTCATGCTGTGGTTGTGTTCCCTCTCTCCCCGTGGGAAGTGTTATATTGTGTGCTCCCAGCAGTTTCTGGGAGCTGCTTTGCAATGTGGAGACAAGGAAGTTGTCTCTGAGCATCTGATGGGAAAGGAGGAAACTGGAACTGACTTTGAGATGAACTGTGAAACTCTGTCTTGGGTCTGCTCTAAATAATCAGAGAATCCCAGAATGGTTTGGGTTGGAAAGGACCTGCAAAATCCTCTGGTTCTACCCCCTGCTATGGGCAGGGACACTTTCCACTATCCCAAATGTGGGAAATTAATTTGTAGAGAATTCTTAAAGTCTCATAAAGGTTCACATAGTATGTATTTGTTCGTAAACAAACAAAACACGCCTATGTAAACATGCCTAATCCAACACCAGGTTGCTCCAACCCCCATCCAGCCTGGCCTTGGACACGTCCAGGGATCCAGGGGCAGCCACAGCTTTTCTGACCAACCTGTGCCAAGGCCTCACAGCCAAGAATTCCTTCCCAATATCCCACCCAAATTTCCCCTTTTCCACTTTGAAGCCATTCCCTGTGTCCTGTCCCTCCATCCCTTGTCCCAAGTCCCTCTCCAGCTCTCTTGGACCTCCTTTAGGCACAGGAAGAGGCTGCCTTAAGGAATATAAAGGAAATACATGGAAATAAATATAATCTCATCAGACTGTTCCATTTCCAGCCTCCCATGGAGCAGGAGTAGGAAGTCTACTCACTGACTGAGGGTGGAAATGGGGAAAGCTGCTCTTCCCTGGCCCATTGCTTTGTGTGGAGTGTCCAGGAGAGCTGCATGTGTAGGAATGTGCCCCCTGTTGATGGAGTAACCAAATTATCCTTTGTCTGCCTAAAAATGCAAAAAGCCCAGAAGTTTCTCTCCCAATTTGGTACAAAAGACACCTCACAGGACCTTTTGGACTTCCCCTCAAGCCTGGTGCTGTCTGATTAGACAGAGGCCAAGAGGTCCCACCTAGGTAATTCACTAGAAAAAGAAGAGAACAAAGGATGTGGGGTGTTTTAGCAGCAGCAAGAGCCTCTTGCCCCTGTCTCATTTTTTCTCTGTAAGAACTTTGTTATTTTGCCTTTTATTAAACCTTTTTCTATTTCCAACACTACCTCAGAAGCCATCCTGCTAATTTTATGCCATTTGGGGTAGCTAAGCTATCTCAGGTGTGATGTATTTCTCTGAGAGCTCCTAAGACCTAGCTCAAAGACTAACACATCATCCATTTTTCTCTCCCTCTTCCCAGATGGTGTTGATGGGAAGCAGGCACGCCGGACCAACTCCAGCACCCCCCTGGGAGAGCTCTTTGACCACGGCCTGGACAGCTGGGCCTGCGTGTACTTTGTGGTCACCGTGTACTCCACCTTCGGCCGGGGCTCCACCGGTGTCAGCGTCTTCGTGCTCTACCTCCTGCTGTGGGTGGTCTTGTTTTCCTTCATCCTCTCCCACTGGGAGAAGTATAACACAGGGATTCTCTTCCTGCCCTGGGGATATGACGTCAGCCAGGTGGTGAGTTGACGCCCTGAGAAGGTGCTGGGTGCAGTGCTGCCCACTGAGGGGTGTTCTGCTGTGGATCCAAAGCATTGTCAATCATGGAGTCAGTCCATGGACAGGGACTTTCCATGACAAACAAGGCTTGAAGGATGAACATGGCCTTGGCTCTCCTCTCCCTGCTTCCTGCATGTTCTGCCCACTGGAATTGTTGCTTTATGTAGTTCCCTATGTGGTACCAGTGTGGGTAAAGCCTGGAAGTTTGGGATGCCTTTTGGCACTAGCAGGATCTTGCTCAAAAATTCAGCAGAGGTAATTGGCTTGTTAATTGCTGTTCCTGAAGCAAAGATTCCTGGGGAGGTGCCCCTCCAGACCATGGTCCCTGGGCAGTGGGTGTTGAGGCTGATGGTGATGGACCCCTTGGGGTGTTGGTGTGTCCATCCCTCCTTAAGGAATTCTCTGCAGGAAGCTCTTCCTGAAGAGAACTGGGACCTGGGGATGAGGCAGCTCACCTGGCAGTGCCTTCCTCCAGCCCAGGCTGCTCCAAGCTTTGTCCAGCCTGGCCTTGGACATTTCCAGGGATGAGGGAGCCACAGCTTCTCTGGGCAAGCACCCTCATTGTAAAAAAGCTTCTTCCTTTTACCTCATTATCTTATGTCCATTTATTATCCTCTGGTTTGTCAGATGCTGGGTGGGAAATGCAACGAGTTGGAAGGAGAGTTCAATTAATGCAGCTGCATTAATTGGAATAATCATTTCTCCTACTACAAGCAGACCAGAGCTGGGCCCTGACTGTACTCTGATCCTTTCTCCCAAAATGTTGCTTAACCCAGGTCTTTGAGCTGCCTGCTGGAGAAAGGCAGGGGTGGAGGGCAGAGCAGCGTGTTCCACCCAGCTTCAGGGGACTATTAAAGCTGAAATAGCCCTGGTGAGCTTCTCCCTGTAATCCAGCAGCTGATGGATAAGGAAGAGTCCCTGAATGACCCCTCCAGGGTCACTGCAACTTGTGTAAAACCTGTGCTGTGGTCACCTCGAGAGTTCAAGGCTGTGCTGGGGCATCTCTCCTGCAGCTCCTGGTCATGTCCTCCTCATGGAATCAGTGAGGTTGGAAAAACCCTCTGAGACCATCGAGTCCAGCCTTGTCCTCAGCACTGCCAAGGCCACCACTGGCCCATGGCCCCAAGTGCCACTTCCACGTGGTTTTTATATTCCTCCAGGGATGAGACTCCACCACCTCCCTGGGCAGCCCCTGCCAAGGCCTGAGCACCCTTTCCATGCAGAAATTCCTCCTGGTGTCCAACCTGAGCCTGCCCTGGCCCAGCCTGAGGCCATTTCCCCTTGTCCTGTCCCTGTTCCCTGGGAGCAGAGCCTGACCCCCCCTGGCTGTCCCCTCCT
>JAWWEX010000182.1:111972962-111988043 GCA_035583215.1 Arremon brunneinucha | reverse complement strand
AGGAGCTGCTCTCGCTTTGCCAGCACATCTTCAGGTCTGCTGGTTCTGTAGATGCCCTGCAGGGCCAGTCCCCCTGACGCCCGCCTCAGCACCTCCATGTCAGGGATGTTCTCCCTCCTGCCTGCTGACTGCTCCTGCTGCTCCAGCTGCTTCTGGATGCTCTCCAGCACATCTGCCAAGGGCTTCTTTGGTGATGGCCAGAACTCTTTGGGAATCTCCATGGCTTGCCACAGAGTCTCTGCTTTCTCCCTCAGAGCATCCTGGTTGTGGCTGCAACTGTTGAGCATTTCTGTCAGATCCTTCAGGGCTTGTTTGGCCTCTTCTTGTCTTTGCTTTGTCTTCTGGAAGAGCTCCTTCTGCACCTCTTTATTGGTCGTATAGTCATCTCTTATGTTCAGGAGTTTCTGGAGTGCCTTTTTCTCCCAGGGATGCCGTACCTCACACTCCAGCCTGAGGTAATCTTTATATTCCAGATGTTGCAGGGCTTCTCTGCACTTGATTCCCAGGATCTCTGTCACTTTGGGCAGCCAGTATCCAGGATCTAGTCCTCCCTTCTGGAATGCCTCTGCCAGGAGCTGTGCCTTTGCATCCCCCTCCTGTGTGTCTTCCTGCAAAGCCATGGCTGTGGAATAAGAATAGAGACTTTCCCTTGAAACGGAGGTTTTAGGAGTTTGCTTAAGTTAGCCATATGAATTAAGCATTTAAATTTTAGCTTGTAGAATTTTAACCTTTTGCTTAGGAAACATTTGCCATGGTACTAAGGGCAGAGGAAAATGCAAATTTCTGAAGCTTCTTGCATTAAAGAACAATTTTAGGAGAAGACTGAGAAATGCAAGACATGTGGATAAAAGAGCTCCTTTGTCTCCAAACTGATCAAAATCGACAGATGTACTCAGATAAGCACCAAGGGACCAAAGCACATGTGCAACGAGAAAAGTTCAAAAGTTCAATAATGAGGAAGACCACAGCCTTCAGCCTCAGAGACCACCAAAAGAACTCTGTGCAACCACCATCATGGACAATGCATGCTGAGAAGGGCATGGATTTAATTACCATGGGACAGAAGGACAGGCAGGGCCAGGGGTAATTATGCTTGTAAAGGTTGTGTTATGTATTGCATATGGAACACTTTGTGAATAAAACTGTGGCTCAGACCAGAGGTCGAGCATACATTTTCACAACAGGCATCTCATTGCGCTGGATGCTGACAATACATACCCACGTCATAACTACATCATGTTGTGGAGTCCATTTATTCGGCGTATTGCTTCACCCTAAGGTGAAAGTGCTGTCAGGGGCTCCTGGCAGAGGCTCTGCAGCAGCTGTGGCTCTGTGGCTTGCTCCCACCCGGCTGCTGATGCCAGGTCTGGGATGGCACAAGAGCCAGCGTCTCCTTCCCAGTACCCTGGATGTGCCTGTTGCTTTCCTGTTTGCAGGATCAACCCTGAAGATGAGTGTGTATCCCAGAGACTGCACAGACACATAGACACAAACACAGACACAGAGGCACAAACACAGACACACACAGACTCACTCAGCCACACAACCTGCCCTGGACAAGGTGCTGCCTTCACCATCACCCAGCAGACCTCCTCAATCCACAAGTGCAGACAGCCGCGGGCATTCCTGGCTCCCTGGAGCACTGGCACAGCCCCTCTGCCCATCCAACAGCCCTGCCTGCATCCTGCACCCTCTGCCCAGCCCACGGCTGCCCTGCTCGCTGCCTGGCCCAGCCTGCTGCTCCCAGCACCCGGAGGCAGCGCTCACACACTCCCCCCATGGCACCCCACACTCCCCAGACACACTCCCCCCATGCCCCCAAGGGGCTCTGAGCTGTGCTCCTGCTCCAGCTGCCAGCGCAGCCCCTCCCTCGCCCCTCTCTGGCCTCTTCCCAGGAGCTGCTTCCTGGCACACTCAGGGGCCCACCCCAGTGCAGGGGGAAAATCCATCTTGTCCCTGCCCACAGCTGTGCCTGGGACATCCTGGTGGCCCTTCAGGAGTTACTGGATGTGAAAAATGACCCAATAATATTGACTTTTGCATTTATGTATTATCTTTTGCATGTCGTTAGTTGTGAAAAACGTTAATCACTTCTGTTAAAATTTTAAAAGTTTAACAGTAATAAAATAATTATAAAAATAGTAATAAAAATTTACTGTAATAAGAATTTGGATAATTAAATTTGGGATCATAAAGGACAATAATAAGTAAAGAATTACGGATGTCTGGGTGTTTTGTTCTGCTCTAGAACACGCGTTGTTAACAAAGGATTAATTTTTAAAAGCAATAGCTCATTGTATATTTATATATTTCATACATGATTTAAATATTCTTTTTAAACAATAGATTTTTTTTTGTTTATTGTTAACTTCCCCTCCTCATCTTCTATATTAATCTTTTGGTCCCTTCAAGTCTGAAGGAAGTTTGAATTGTCTTGATAAGGAAGTAATTTTTTTTTTTTTGAGATTCTAGTGGTTTTTTGTCATTATTTTAATGTGAAGAATTTCTTAGTTATTTTATTTATTCTTTGAGTTAGTTATAAAAAGTGTTTTATATCACATAGTTTTGATTTTAATATTATGTTATAACTTAAAAACTATATTTACTATACTACTTAAAAAGATGAATGCAGCATAAGTTTCTAACATAACATATATAGTATTCATTTTAATATTTGTGAAAAGCCAATCATATAATATAATAAGCATTTTTCACATTAGTGATGATAAGTATCTAGAAATAGTACAGATTATAACTATTTTTAGCTGCTTGTTAATATAATCTATCAGTTTAAGGATGCACTGTATTGCTCATAGAAATGGTAGTGTAATAAATATAATAGTTATATATCACTCATTGAAATAATAGTGTGACGAGCGTTTTGTATTACAGACCTTTGCAAAACCCAAGAAGTAGAAAAAGGATTTTGTGTAACTAAAACAGCGCAAAGCCATCCACTGCCCAACCTGTCTAAGTGATAAGATAACCGTGACACAAACCAGAGCATGGGAGGACAATTAGAGAACACCATTAAGGAGGACATACAAAATCCTTATCAGAGGATGTGAAACAGCAGGATGGAGACTCAAGAAGAAATAAAATATATTGACCTGACACCCAGGATGTGCTGCAGATAAGCTGGAGTGTGAAGAAATCAAACAAAGGAGTTCCCAAAACATCAGAAAGTTCACAAGAATGTTTGAATAATGTATGAAACACATGAATATGCAGGTATGTCAGCAAGGTAATGGAGGTAACTGCATAAAGATAACACTGTCTGTATACACCTTATGGCCATTCATCAAAAGCACCCCGGTGCTGGAAATATTGTCCTTCCTTTATCCTATTATTAGTAAACTTTTAAAAATTCTAAGGAGTGAACTCTGTTTTTCATGCTGGAGGTGCTGGGAGCTGACTAGGAGACATGCCCTCTGTGATATTCTGCCCATTAGCATGGAGGGTCTTGTCGGGGAGGTGCCCATTGGTGGCTGTCTCAGCCACAGCAGCCATGGAGCCACTGAGCTTAAAATACCTGGTAAGAGGAGGAAAAGTGCCTGTAAACCTTAACCCTGGCCACAAGGGCACCATACTTCAGGCTGCTCAGGGAGACAGTTGGGAGGGCCCCTGGGAAAAGGCTCTGGAAGCTGCTGGGACCATCGGTGCTGGTCAGTTTTGATTGAAAAACCCCTGGAGGACAAGTCAGCAAAAGCTCAGGAGGGGAAAGTCCTGCTCATCACTGAGACATGGGGGTTAGAAATTAATTTAGGATTTAGGATAGCTGTTTTAGGTGATGCATATTGCTTAACTTACTTAACGATTGCTGCAAGGCCTGCAGAGATGAGAGGGAAAGGAATGCAGGGACCTTGATAAGAAGTGCTTTTTACCTCAAAAAAGGTGGGAGGAATGTGCTGCTGGAATACTATATACAATCACGAACAGGTCGGAGCATCCGACATGAGCCCTTTATTCAGCACATCAGTCTCAGGACATTGTTAGGACAATGGAGACAGGATGTTAACAGCTCGCTGATCCACAAGGAATGCCAAGGGGGTGTTGCATTACAGCATAGCATAAAACCATCTCGGCCTAGATTTCAGCCAATCACACATAGAGCAAAACATATTGACAAGAATTCTATCCAATCATATGAAACACATGTAATGGTAGGTAAAACAAAGACTGGTTCATAAGAGACAAAGAACAGAGATCCATTCATACTAACCTTCTAAAGATATACATTAAATAACCTTGTTGCAATCCATAAGCCAGTTCCACAGAGGTCTATTGTGTTATTTGTCACGTCTGCTCTACTGCTTAGAAAACTTTTTTGCTGTATGTGCAATGCTAACAAAACTTCTGCCTGAGGCCTGCTCTTTTTAACCATTTTCTCAAAACCCTTTAACTTTATGAATCCCAGCAGACACCACACACACACACATACACAGGTTCACGTAACCCACCCCCAGGATCGCTAGTGGTTCTGCCCCATCAGAACAATGAATCCCCGTCTCTAATTCAGCTGTTTCATCAGCTGTGTTTTGCGGAGAAAAGAAGAAACTTCACAACTTTATAGAAGTTGTAAAGCTCGGTATGTTTTTATTACGGCGGGCGTCGGACGCATGCAGAGGAAAATTCTCCTCAAAAGGCATGCATACCCCTGAGGATTTCAGGTTTCCTTTTATCCGCCTTTTTTTTTTCTGTCTCCTCACTGTCTCTGCCCTTCATTTTTTCCTTCAGCTTTGGCCTCACAGACTTTTCACCTCTCCTAGACACTTCACCTAATTCAGAATGGATCTCTACTCTGTCTCATACTCACCCCCCCACACTATAGGGCACTATAGATCTACTCTCTTTTATACACCATACACATATACACTTGCACGATTACAAACACAGGGCACTGACCACACAATACATTAACCATACAGCGACACAGTGTCCGGACACCACACACACACACAAACAAACACACGCGGGTTCAGCAGCTCTGCCCTATCAGAACAATGAACCCCCGATACACACATACACGGGTCCACCCGACCCACCCCTTGGGTCATTAGCGGTCTGCCCTATCAGAACGATGAACCCCATCTCTACTCAGCTGCTCTATCAGCTGCACCCAGACGTCTCTGAGTGATTTACTCCCTACTGAGTGATTTACTCCCTAGCTCTCTTTCCACCCCCCCAGGGGCTCCTCAGTACATACTGTATCTTCCTCTGCAGACAGCAGGTCCTTGTCTGTCCTCGCAGGAGGCAAGCTGAGACAGGTGGAGCCTCCTCCAGGAAAATCCTGGGGCGCCCCTAGGAGTCCATCTGTTCTCCCCTGCCCCTGCGGGGACAGAGACGGAGACGGAAGGTATCTCCTCCTGTGGCTGGCTCGCCAGAATGTTTTGTGGAGAAAAGGAAAAGAACCCCACAACTTTGTAGAAGTTGTAATGTTGGTATGTTTATTGCAGCGCTGGACACATGCAGAGATTTCTCTCCCTAAAGAGCATGCGTGCCTCTGAGAGTTTAACTTCCCTTTTATCTCTACCACAAATACATATGCATACAGTTTCACAATAGGCTCATAAATATTCATTTTTACGTGACATTTGCCACCAGTTCCCCTTTATCAAAGGAATTCCTGGGTCAGGCTGGCCCACCCTTGTAACAGTTTCTGTTTTTCTTTGTCTGTCTCCCCCCTGTCTCTTCATTATCTCTGTTCTGCAGTTTTTCCTTCAGCTCCAGTATTACAGAACTTTCACTCTTTTTAGACATTTCACCTAATTCAAAATGAATTTTTACTCTGGGGGATTTTTCACTCTGTCTCACCGGGAAATTACGATAAAAAGGAGAAAAATTTTGAGCCACCCCAGGGCAAAAGCCCCATGGCCTCTCCGCTTATTGGAATAAAATTACGTGACTCCTCTGTCTCCTTTTTGGGCATAAATCCCTAGCGTTTGTGGATCAATTTTCCTTACAATCTGGGTACTCCTCTGGGATATTTCTGCTGTCCAGGGTGGTGGGCAATGAGTGGAGCTGGAGGCATGCCTCACCCAGTTTCAGTGATGAGCTCCCCTTGGCGGCAGCTGGCACCAGGCGATTGATTGGGCTCCTGAGACTGTCCAGGAGACAGACAAGTGGTGGACCAGGGGGGTCCATGAAGAGTCCACAGGGAAGGACCACTGAAAATCTCACCAGTGAGTAAAATGGGATCTTCGGGGAGCAAACCTGGGAGGGAACCCATGGAGGATAGCACAGGTAAACCTGGGAGGGCACCCATGGAGGGTAGCACAGGTAAACCTGAGAGAGCACCCATGGAGGGTAGCTCACGTAAAACAGGGCACCCATGGAGGGTTGCAAAGGTAAAGCTGGGAAGAGGTCCCAGCAAAAGGGATGATGATCCCATAATACCCCCAGAGAGTCCCTTGGGGTGAATGCTGAGGTCTTGGGACAGATTGTGCATTCCCCCAGAGGTAACTATGGAGAGAATGGTAGAATATTGTTATTTTGTGTGGCCAAAATATGAATTGCCAAAGGGGCTTAAGTGGCTACCTTATGGAACAAATAGACTTCATTTAAGTCAAAGTATGTGGTGGTATTTAGAAGAGAATTAGAAAGGAGTGATTGAAAGGGAATGTGGATTGATATGGTTGAAACAAGCATCAGGAGAGGTCTATGTGTTAAGAAAGAAGGAAGAAGAGGAAAAAGGAGAGGAAGAGAAAAATGGTGAGGATTGGGATGTTTTTCAGCACCTTCCCCCATCTTGTGTTCTGGTTTTGCCAGATGACCCAGGGCCTGCTGCAGGTCCCTTGTATCCACAATTTCCAGAGCAAAGGGATCAGGGAAATGCTGTTTCTACAGCCCCATCTGAGGATAATGACAGTGAAAGGGGAGGAGGGCAGCATATCATATCACCCCGTAAAACTAGAAGAGGAACTCAGTATAGAACATCAGAAGCTCCCTGGAGACAAATCAGGGGTACCAGATGCCACTATGCAAAGTTCCCTTGGGGATCAAGGGGGTGGCTTTGGGTTTGTAATTGTAGCACTTACTACCCAGGATATAAGAGGGTTAAAAAAAAGGAATTACCCCCATATTTGGATGATCCCATAGGGGTGGGGGAAAAAATAGGGGAATATTTGGGAAATGTGGGTTATACATGGAAGGATTGGGATTTTCTTTTGGGGATTTTGTTTGGGTCATCAGAGAAATGAAGGATTTTGCAGAAAGTTCAGCAGATGTGAGACTATGAGCATCCGCAAGTGGTGGGGGAGGCTGGACCCAGTGCACCTACTGTGGACGATGCAATCCCCTAAAGGAGGAGCTAGTGGGACCCAAATAACCAGACCAGGTCTGGCTCACCTTCATGATTACCGTGCATATTTGATTTGGGCAAGAGAAACTGTGTTTTCCACCAGAGGAACTTCAGATAATTAAAAAGAGTGGGGCAGAATAGAGAGGGGATAATTGGTCTACAAGGGATGATAAGCAGTGGATACCAAAACCTCTGGCCTTACAGATATTAAAACAACTCCACAAAGGGAGACATTGGGGCTCTCAAAGACTAGCAGAAGTCTTCCTCAAGATATAATATCTTGCTGTGGGTCTTTTTACTTTGGCAAAGCGAGCTATTGGTTGTATGGTTTGTACAAAAACCAATAACAGGGTTACAAAGAAAATTGCCAGGGAAGGGAGGCCTTGGGCTGTGTGTCCCTTCTAAAGATGCCAGGTGGATTTTACCAATATGCCCCAAGTATCCAGGTTTAAATATCTTCTGGTAATGGTATATCAGCTAACAGGGTGGCCAGAAGCATTTCCAACAGTTTCAGCAACAATAGGATCAGTTATTAAGGTATTTTTGGAACAAATAATTCCAAGATATGGGATTGTGGAAGCAATGGGCTCTGAGAGGGGAACTGATTTCACAGGAAAGATCCTTCAAGCCATTACAACTGCTTTAGAAATAAAATGGAAGCTCCATACCTCCTGACACCTCCAGAGCTTGGGCCAGGGTGAAAGAATGAATGGAGAAATAAAGAAACACCTTTCAAAGCTGGCGATAGAAATCAAGATGCCATGGGTGCAGCTGTTGCCATTCACTTTGGCAAGAATAAGGGCCAGACTCAGAGGAGAGACTCAATTATCTCCCTTGGAACTGATGTTTGGAATTCCTTACCCTTGTAATTCTCAGCCTAGTGCGGGGGGATGGGGGTGGGTGTGGAAATAAGTGATGTATATTTAAAACAACACATGACCTGCCTCTTGTGAAATCTCTTCAACAGGAAGCTCAGCCAGCACAGCCCCTGCCTTTAGACTTTGCTGTTCATAATATCCAACCAGGAGATTGGGTCCCAGGTAAGGAGTGGAAAGAGGCACCACTAGTGGCAAAGTGTTGTGGACCTTTTCAAGGGTTGCTGACCACAGAAACAGCTGTCAAGACAGCTGAACACAGGTGGACCCATCACAATTGGCTCAAGGTCTCTAAAACCCCAGAAGTTTGGACATCTCATTTGGAGGAGAAGGACGGGAAGCTGTGCCTGACACTCCACAGGCTGTGACTGACACTCCACAGGAGTGGACTGGAGCAGTAGCCAGTGTGTCGACACCAGGGGAAGCCTCATGTGCCTACCCACAGACTGCGTGCTTAAATAGATGTGTGGGAATCTCTCCTCTCAGATCTCCCGTCATTGGGGGCCAATCCTCACTTTCATTGTTTTCTTTATGTTGAGTTGTTACTGTGCCTTCACTGGTCACAGGTGGTGCAGAAGACAACATGAGAATTAGATTAGGAAATGAGATTACACCATTAGAATGTTTTTCCTAATGAAAAACATTTTACCTTTATATTGCCAGTTAGGTTTCAGCCAGAGATGGGAGAATCAGTTTTTAGTCCCAGGAGAAGAAGTAGCAAAATCCTTTAACTTTAGCAGTTGTTAGGTCTTGTAAGAGACGGTCTGAAGTTTCCCTCATTTACCTCACAACAGTCGCAAAGACAGAGACCAAGACCCTGAAGTCCTCAACTCGAGTTCTGGCCTGATTGAGGTGGATGCTCACCAAGAGATTGTTTGCGAGCTGTGCTTGCTGTGTCAGCAAGCAGGGCTTGGCAAGGGGTGGCTTGCTCTATATGCTTACACCTGCTTCACAGTCCCCTCTCATCACAATAGCCCGTGAATTTCCCCACTTCTTGGCCAAATGAACTTTCTGGGGTAACTTTGGTGATTCCCCTATGAAAATCCCTCATTTGCCTCACGACCACTGTGACAGATGGAGATTGAAGCCCCCTCCTAAGGACTGAGACTGAGACCCCTATAATTCTGACACAGGGGTGTTGGCCGGACTGAAGGGGGATGTCTGCCAAGTGCTGCCTGCAGGTGTGTTCACTGGACCAAGAAAACAATGGGTCCTGCTCACTGCTGAGATTGACTTATCCTGTTTCGGAACATGGACTGTCTGTACCCATTTTCAATGAACTTATTCTCCATTGTCCTTTACCTCTTCCCCCTCTGCAGAGGACTGTAATAGACCCCTGAGTTAACCAAGACTTCGAGATTCTCCCCAGCACAACAAGATGGATCTATGGACCATACCATGAGGATTTCACCTCTCTGTTGGTGAAATTCCGCCCCCCCCCCCTTCTCTCTCCCTCTATCCTTCATCTCCTTTGTAATTCCTCTATCACATTTGCTGTGGACACTCAATAAAAGGTGCATTTGTTTTGATTAATACACAAATCACCCTCTGTATTGTTTTTGCACTCTGAGATCAGTTAACGAACCATCATGACCCCCACTTGTATCAGCAGATTGTGACAGGTCCGTAGAGGGCAAGGAGGATATGAAGAGTGGCCATGGGTGGCCAGCCCAGTAAAGCCTACATGATGGGTCAGCACCCTGAGTGAGGTCCATAATGGAATGGGATTTTGGGATGAGGAAGGAAGTCCATGGTAAGTTAATTTTTCTGAAAGAGTCATTTATTGTTTAAATAGAACAGGAGGCATGTACTTCAGAAAAAGTGTTTGTTACTGGACTTTACCTTTGGGTTTAGACCATTGGATCCCTAACTGCCCTCCTTGTGATTGAGGCAGCTGGAATCAAATGCATGTTAAGCTCACTAATGGTATCTGGGTAAGGTGTTCTTACCATAATTACTGAAGGGATTTTGAAGGCTGTAAAGCAGTGGGGAAGGACAGTTTTTTTGACTGCTTATTTTTAAGCTGCCCCTGAGATAATTCCACAAGTAGGACAAATGTTGTGTGCAACTATCAGTGGAAGTGGCAACACCAGAATGGAACTCAAACCCTTTTTAATAAGTTCTGGTCCAGATCCAGCAAAACAGATCTGGGATGTAACTGCAGGTGGAAACCTCATGTGGGAGCTTGGAAATGCAAATATTGTGCTTCTTACAGTGGGGCAGCTATTGTTGGGGGACCACTAGGCCCAGGAAGCAAGCAAGTATTTTGACCCACCAATTAATGATGAAAATTGGGAAGGCCCCTTTGCCAACATGACCTGGCTCTGAAAGGGCATTATTGGATTTGTGGCCAACATGCTGTCATGGTTTAACATATCTTGGTTTTCAGTTAAAGAGAAAATCCATCAGTTACAGAAGTGATCCTCTATGAGGACTGCTGACAGCTTCCTCCGGACTCAACAGAACTAATCAGCTGGCTAGTTTTGAACATTGACACCTTGTTAAACCACCTAAGAAGGATGGACATGCCTCTGTGGAATCACATTTAAAAACTAAAAAAACCCAGGCAAAACTCTCTTGCTTTCCAGCCCTTCAGCAGATAACTGGAAGCTGGCTGGGTGTGTTGGTTTTGCATTGGAGGCCTGGTGGGGCTGGGCCAGGCCCTGCTCTTCTGCTGCACTGGCCAGGGCAGGCTGGCTCTGCTAAGCCCCAGGCCAGGTGTGGCATGGCTTGGCTGAAATTCTGCCGCAGCTGAGTTTTGCCTGCAACCACCGGGTAGGAGAAGCCATCAGCCTGTGGCATGCTGCCACTGAGCCCTAGCCTGGCTGTTGAACTCCTGGCCACTTCGCCCTACAGCGCAGCCACCAAAAAAAATCCTCCACTGTGGACATCTCTGGCCACTGCCTGGCAGAGATAATGTGACCAACAGCAAAAGACCATTTCCTAATGCAAGACCTAGGTAAGATTAACTCTTTCAGTGCTGTAGAATCCCATTTAGGAGCAGATAAACCTGCAGGCGCCAATCTTCTCCTGAGTCAAAGAAAAGTGAAGGCACATGGAGACAATGACATAGAGACACCGGTGAGGTCAGTGAAGAAGGGGTCAAATCCCAGATGGGAGAAGAATGAGGAGATGCCTTAATCTTGGGCTGAAAATTCTCTTGTAATCTGTGGTGAAGTCTATGTGACTGATATATCACACTTTTTTCCCCCTGTAACTCATGGAATGTATTGGGGGGATGCAACATTCTAACCACAGCCATGAACAGAGGCACCCGTGTTGAAGCAAGCAGATGTTGAAGCAGCTGTGATCCAATGAGAAGCTTAAACAGAGAGAAATGAGAGACATGAGAAACCTTGCCCCAGCAACAGAAGAAGAAAGCCTCTGTTTCCCAGAGATGGATGAAGAGAATGTTCTAGATAAGTAATGCAATAGTTGACTCTTACAATTAAGAAGTGAATACTATGTATATGTTCAGAGAAGTTTTGTAGAGGTACAGTTATATTTCCCCTCCCCCTTGCATTGTTATCATGGGATGGCCTTAGTAGTCAGGGCATTTGGAAGGGTTGGCTTGTTACTATGGCAACACCTGACCTCCAATCAAGATGTAAGAAAGTGATCTCCACCACTAGACAGGAAAGAAGGAGTCATTGACACGAATTTGGGAGGGGCTAGAGGTATAAAAGGCGGAGCATCAATTTTGTAGACAAGCGCATGGTGGTTGAATCCTGTGTTCCCAGGGCTGTAGTTTTCCTTATTCAGTCTTCTGTTGTAGTTTGATAAGGTCTTAATAAACCTTTTAAATTTTTAAAAGTGAGCATCACTTCTCACAAGAGCTTTTGCCTTTATGCTAGAACAGCTCATCCTTAAAACAGTACCCCATAAGTTGACATGGCCCATGAAAGCAGCTGTGGGAAAGCTGCAAGGCATTGGGAGGGACTTTCACACTGCAAACAGATTTCTTTCCCAGGTGGATGATTTGCTATAGCACTGAAGCTACAAAAGAGATGTTTCTTACGGAGGAGTCTCCGTGGCATGGCAAGAGAGACTCCTCTCCCTAAGAGAACTGAAAAAAGACTATTTTAGAGGTGGTAAACTGACTGAATATCCCAGGTTTTGTCTCTATGTTGTGGGAAAGGAAAGAGGAGGTGGGGGGAAAAGAGGTATTCTGAAGGTTTATTCTGATTTCTTCTCATTTCTTGTTTTAGTTCTGTTAATAAATTTTTTTTATACCCTTTAAAGTTTTGAGCCTGCTTTGCTCCCTCCTAATCCTTATCTCATAACAGAAAATGAGTAAATAATTCTAGTGGGTGTACTGGTGTTTCACCAGCACAAAACCCACTACATTTAATTATTGCATTGTCCAGGAAACTTGGATTGGTGAACCAAAACCACTACACACGCTTATCACAGATTACCTCCAAACTGGTCAGGAATATGTTATGTAGGAATATGTTATGTAGTGTATATTAAACCATTGCTCTTTCTGATACTCCAACTTCAGGGAAATCAGATAAGAATCAAGGTAGATAATGATCTTATTAGAGAAAAGCAGTGAATGGTTGAAGCCCAGGCTGAAGGGAGCACCTAAAAGTGGGGAAAAGATGAATGGCCACCTGAGTGAATCAAACAACACAATGGACCAGGCACATGACCAACCAGGCAGCTATAGCCCTTGACTGTTTTACTTTGGACCTGATTAGCATTAAATATTTGATAATCAGGGTGCCTTGGCAAGAACAAACAGAACTTTGAAGATTTCAAGAAGATTGAATCAAGAAAGAAGATTGAATCAACTTCTACAAGCAAGAAATTGTTGCAAAATATATGTTTGTTTATGTGATGATTATGTGAATGGCAGTACAAAATTACTAGCCTTCCTAGAATAGTATATAAGCATATGTAGTCCATAATAAATTTGGGTTCTGACCATCACTCAGTCTCCTCGCCTCTCTCCATCGCTGATACTTGACCTTCTTGCTGGCCAATCCACTCAGATGAGGAATGCAAAATTTCAACATCCAATGGTGTTACATTATCTACTGGCAGAAGGGGGAGTGTGTGGCAAATTAAATTACTCGAACTGCTGTTTGCAAATAGATGACAATGGAAAAGTCGTGAAACAAATAACAAAGGGAATAAAAAAGTTAGCTCGTGTACCAGTCCAAACGTGGAAAGGATGGCAATGGGAAATGCTTTTGTGGTTACCTGGTGGCCTGTGGGGTAAACAAATGCTTTCTTTCCTCTTATGCGCTATAGCAACTCTCATCTTTTTGTCCTGTGTGATCCCTTGCTTAGTGCAACTTATTCAGCCTGATCAAGGGGATGCAGGTAGCAGCCATGCCTACAGATCAAGAAATAGCTACAAAAGGATGGGAAACGATGTCAAGGACCCAGGAACAGAAAGTTTAGTCTGTGGAGGCCCAGGGGCCTCACATTGGAACTGTAATACAAAGGTGACCAGGGTCAAAGAGAGACACTTCTCTGAATACAGTGGTCTCACCCATAAGCATTTGCAGAGTCATGTTAATGCAACAAGTTTTTTTGGTATCACCCAGTTCAACTGCCATTTTTCCTTGTATGTACTCCCCCTAGAATGTTCTCCCCTCTCTTGTCTTGAATTGGTTCTGGCTTACTGCAATACTCCACCCCTGTTGCCTCATTGGTTCTCCATTTGGCTGTCCCTCCTCTGCATCAATTGTACTCAGTTCCCATTAGCCCTCAGATACAGATATATAGATATAGATATAGATATAGGTATAACAAGACAAACAACAGCTGTAGGAAATGGAAAGATAGAAACTACCACAGATGCTGAAGGGTTTGATTTGCAGCCTTGGAAGAAGCTTAGATTGATGTAAAAATAAAAGCACACAGACATTAAACAGAAAAATTATAAACTTATAAACTTATGTTTCTATAGTCGTAAGCAAGAATATGCCTTAAGTAAGTGAGAAACTGTATTGGGTGAAATGATATAGGGTTTTATAGTGTAGTAATGTAATTGTATAGAGTAAGCTAAGAGTTTAGATGTTTTAATAGAAGCATAACTGTGTACGTGTAATAGTAGCCCATTGGATTAAAAGTAACCACAGTGCCGCAGAATTAAGAAAAGGTGTTAGGTTAGAAAATCAAAATAAACTTTGTGGCAACTTTCCATTGGATGAGAATGTTATGTATTGCCTTGTGACAAAGAAACTTGTGACTACTTTGAGCTATGGCCAACCATTTACTCCTTTAAAATCAGACGGCCTTTGAGGATGATGTTTATCTGAGTAATAAATTGTTTTTAGCCTGACAGTAGTTCCATCCCTTCTGTAAGGTGTTGATAATAAACAGCAACAAGAGGAACAAAAAACCAACAACCTTAACCAGGCTTTTCTCACCCATCAAGTAATTTCTGTTTGGTGTAGTTACACCCACAACCAGCAGGGAGCGCTGTTGGCTCAGTTGAGGCAGAGAGACTGCAGTGACACCCCCGCGGCTCCAGGGGGCGCTGCTGGCTCCCAGCGAGGTGGAGCGGCCACAATGGCTCCCCTGCGGCTCCAGGGGTGCCCTGAGTGGGCTTGGAAACCTCCAGAGGTGGTGATGGGATGTTGGGCAAGGGGAAAAGATGGGAGATGGTTGCGTGTGGTGTGGGCATCGGGTGCCTGTCTTTCCTAATGTGAAAAATGCTATTTCCTTTTGTTAAAATTGTAAAAGTTTTAGAATAATGAATATAGTAATAAAAATTAGGACAATAAAAATTAGGAAAATAAAAGACAATAAGAGACCATAAAAAGTAAAGAATTATGGATGTCTGGATGTTTGGTATTTTGCTAAAAGGCACATTTTGTTAATAAAGGATAACTCTTTAAAAGTAATAGTTTATTGTATATTCATATATCTTATATATGATTTTACATT
>JAWWEX010000182.1:111947606-111972862 GCA_035583215.1 Arremon brunneinucha | reverse complement strand
ATCCTATCCTATCCTGTCCTGTCCTGTCCTTTCCTGTCCTATCCTATCCTATCCTATCCTATCCTATCCTATTCCATCCTGTTTTATTTCCATTCTTTTTAGCTCAGCATCCCAGATCAGGAAAGAGGAACAATTCAACTCAGTATGGGATAGACTATACAAAAACACTTCCTCCATCTGAATTCTTTATACTAAAGGTATGGCAAACACACACATTTCAAGGGTGTCATGGTCAAATAATTATGTCTGTGGTCACATTTTAAAAAATTTTGTTTCTCTTCTTGTCTCTTCTTGCCTTTTAGAGCTTTTTTTGCTAGTATTTGTAATATGCCACTTTTTAATCTCAGTATCCATCACTTCTGAAAAAGGAAGTATGACCAATGTATTATCATAACGTATTACTGTAAGATGTTTCTCTTTACCATTGCCACAGTTTCCTATTATCAATTTTCTTTTTTTCCTTTCCTTGTAGCCAATCTCCACCCTATTAGTTTCTCCTGTCAATACTTTCTCTGTGATGTATTCACATCTGTTTATGTGTTTTACCTTGAACTCACCTGCTTTTTGAATCTCCCCAGCTTCTGCACAAAGAAATTGATCTATCATTTATCCTTTGTTGCAACTTTCTTGTTCATGAAGATATGGGAATACCAAGCTGTATATCTTCTGTATCAGTTATCCTACTGGGAAACATTGTGGGCCATCTAGTAAAAGAATAATTTTACAATGTGTGGTGTAAAAGTGAGTTTGTTCCATTTTAACTCTCAAGAGTAATCAGATTCAAATGACCAGCTGACATGTAATATAGCAAGCCAGTAGCAAGTTATTAATGTGCTCAGATTCCATTTAAAGTCCCAAGCAAAAATATTTTTTTTTACAAAAAAGGACATATATTTTTATGTTTGCATCCCTAAATGTTTAAGCTTGAGTCATTGCGACTGTCTAAAACACTGGCATGATCTACTGCAAAGGACGTCAAAAACACACATCAGAAAATTGTGATTGACAAAATGTGAAATCATGTTCCACTAACTAAACAAGCTAAAGCATGTTTTGTTTGGGACTAAATCTGCTGCTGCTGAAAAGAACTGGTCTTAGTTTGCAAATTATTTATATTTGCTTCAAATTTCTGTAAAGATTTTGAATGTTTTAATTCATAATCTGATGCAAATATCAGTGGTTCCAAGTGCTAGAGTTTACCACATTGGCCTCAGCCTGATCTCTGTCACAGACACACCACGTAGTCATGTTTTTAGAAAGAAGACATAAATACAGTTATTTATGTCCTGTTAAAGTCTTCTGGCCTCAAGAATTTGCAAGCTGACATTTCTCATGAGTTTTGCAGTTCAGGTTGTCCTGGCTCTGATGTCCCCACGCAATTAATGCATTTTTCTGTTGCTCACTGAGTTCCCTAGAATTTGTAGCCACAATGCATGTCAATACAGCAATTTTTGAGTCCCCGGTTGTTTTAAAAAATCTGTAGTTATAAAACCCACCATAGTTACCAAATTTTTTCTACTCTGGTCTATTTATGTGGAAGAGAAAGCTGTTTCCCTATTTTCTCTTGAAGTGTTCTTGGAGTGGAAAGTTTTGAAGGGTGATAGCAGGGATCCAGTCTCACACTGCTCCATGATTTCAATTGCAATCTCACAATGTCAAGAAATTTATTGTTTGGAGTCTTCCACTCAGATGCCTTAAAAATGAAGGTCTAATTGAATGAATTGTTTGAGCCTGCCAGACAAATTTGTTGAAGTAGCCTGGGCACAAGACTTCATTTAGACAGTGCTGAGTCTGATCTCAAAACTGTTACAAAAATAAGCTTCATATAGGCACCATGAAGTTTACCAACAGTTCTTAAGTAATGGTGTCAAATGTTGTTGAACATGCCCTTGTACACACGTAGAATTCTGTTTATTTATATGGGCACTTAATCTGAAATTTTTCTCAAAAGAATATAATTAAAAATACAGTATGTGCTTCTTTTAAAAAGTCTTTAAAGCTAGTTATGTTATGTTATGTTATGTTATGTTATGTTATGTTATGTTATGTTATGTTATGTTATGTTATGTTATGTTATGTTATATTATATTATATTACATGCATTTTTCACATTAGTGAGGATAAGTATATAGAAATAGTACCAATTATAACTATTTTAGCTGCTTGTTAATATAATCTATCAGTTTAAGGATGCACTCTATTGCTTATAGATATAGTAGTGTAATGAATATAATATCTATATATCACTCATTGAAATAATAGTGTGATGAGCGTTTTGTATTACAGACCTTTGCAAAACCCAAGATGCAGAAAAAGACTTTTGTGTAACTAAAACAATGCAAAGCCATCCACTGCATGACCTAAGTGATTAGATAACCCTGACACAAACCAGAGCACTGGAGGACAATTAGAGAATATCATGTTAAAATTAAGCAGGACATACTAAATCCTGATCAGAGGATGTGAAACAGCAGGATGGAGTTTCAAGAAGAAATAAAATTTATTGACCTGACACCCAGGATGTCCAGCAGATAAGCCAGAGTATGAAGAAGTCAAACAAAGGAGTTCCCAAAACATCAGAAAGTTCACAAGAATGTTTGAATAATGTATGAAACACATGAATATGCATGTATTGTATATGTCAGCAAGGTAATGGAGGTAACTGCATAAAGATAACACTGTCTGTATACACCTTATGGCGGCCATTCATCGAAAGCACCCAGGTGCTGGAAATATTGTCCTTCCTTTATCCTATTATTATTAAACTTTTAAAAATTCTAAGGAGTGAACTCTGTTTTTCACACTGGAGATGCTGGGAACTGACTCGGAGACGTGCCCTCTGTGATATCCTGATCGTTGGCACAGAGGGTCTTGTCGGGGAGGTGCCCATTGGTGGCTGTCTCAGCCACAGCAGCCATGGAGCCACTGAGCTTAAAATATCTGTAACAGGAGGAAAAGTGCCTGCAAACCTTCAGCCCTGGCCACAAGGGGACCATAGTTCAGGCTGTTCAGGGAGAGAGTTGGGAGGGCCCCTGGAAAAAGGCTCTGGAAGATGCTGGGGCCATCAGCACTGGTCTCTTTTGATTGAAAAACCCCTGGAGGACAAGTCAGCAAAAGCTCAGGAGGGGAAATTCCTGCTCATCACTGAGACATGGGGGTTAGAAATGAATTTAGGATTTAGGACAGCTGTTTTAGATGATATATATTGCTTAACTTATTTAATGATTGCTGTGCCTGCAAGACCTGTGGAGATGAGACTGAAAGGAATGCAGGGACCCTGATAAGAAGAGCCTCTTACCTCAAACAAGGTGGGAGGAATGGGAAGCCTGCAGAACTGTTGGAGATAAGAGAGGCTCCTCAGACCCTAAACTAGCTCAAACCAGCATTACAATTTGAACTGCAGCCAGGAGACTAAAGGGCATGTGCAGGAAAGTTTGTCTCGATGAAGACATTGGAAAGTTCCTTTGCCTTCCTCCTTGCAACCACCAAGTGACCACCAGAGGGAAGCCCAGAGAGAAGATAAGGACTGTTAAGCTAATTATAATATGAAGCGGGGCTAGGCAGGGCTAGGAAATGGATATGCGTGGAACTACTGTGAAACTTGATGCATATGTAACATTTTAGAGAATAAAAGAGGATTAGGTTTCTCAGGAGGTTGTGGGGGAGTCCCACAAGTGCCTGGCCATGAATAAATGCATACCTACTTTACAGCTTTACAAGTTGTGGAGTCTGTCTGCCTATCATCACCCTGAATTTCCTTTTATAATGTGTCTTGGGGTGATTTAATGATGACCCTCTATTTCATAGTCATCTGATTTATGCCCAGAAAAGGTGCTGTAGGTTTAAGATGAACCAAGGGGTGGGACCAGAGCCTGGGAACCCTAGGCAGGCTCTGTTCAAACTTTCTGTCTGGTTGCTTAGCAGTGCAGACCAAGACTCTACATTGTTCCTTTTGCTGGGTTTGGTTTTTTTTGCAAACTTGAAGCAAGAAGTTTCTTTACTTCCCTTCTCCTAGCCTGGATGCTGTACCGAGAAGTCCTCTTGGTGGCTTTTTTAGTTTTTCCTTTTTCCTTGAACTGTTTCAGATTGCTTTGTTTTTCTTCTTAGCCCATCCAAGGAGCTGCCTGGGGCCGCCATGAACCAATCTCGGAGAAGCTGAACTAACATGAGAAAGGACACTTAAACTCACCACTTCTGCCTGCTGCAAGGCAGAGACTAATGCTAGAAAGGTTCCCACCTATCCTGCCCAAGTGGCTGTATGAACTCCTGTTCCTTCCATCCCCTGAGACAAAAAGGGGTAGCCATCATCTTTGCCTCTTGGCCATGCAGCAAGGTAGGGGTGAGGTGTAAGGTTCAACTTTTTTCCTGTACTTTGTGGTTATTTTGCTTTTTTAATAAAGAGTTTTACTTTTTTCTTCACTTTCATCATTCCTCTCATTGGCAAAAAGGGATTATTGGAGACATTCTCTTTGGAGAAAAAACTCATTCCAGGACGTTTTCTCCTAAAATTTGTTTCTAAACTGAGACAACAGATTAACCCATGGAGTTGGTCAAGGAAAGACAGTTCATCTGAGCTTTTTGGATTTTAGTAGAGCTTTCTGTCCTGTGTCTCCAAGGATCCCTGTGTGTCCTTTCCAACTCAGGCCATTCCATCATTCCATGGTTCTCACCCTAGCAGAGCTGGCACTCTCACTGCACATACGCCTTTACACCTTTGGGTTTTTGACACTGAAAGGAAAGAGAAGAAGGTGTCTTTACAAACAAACTGTGGACTTGATGGTAGATATGGCCAGATACGGAGAGGTGAAAGAAGCAATGGGAGTAACCATAAATTCCATGGGATTTCCACTAATTGACACAGACTGTTGCTCACTCAAGACTGCAAAATCTCTGGATTTAGAGAAAAAAAAAAACAGAGACACATGGAAAAAGAAAAACTGGGGGAGGGATACATTAGAAGGGGTCTGTATTAGGTGTTTCAGGAAGTCTGTATGTCTCAAGTACCTCAGCCGATGGGAAGAGAGGGAAATGTCACCAGGAAGTTATGATAAAAAGGAGAAAAATTTTTAGAGACCCCAGGGAAAAGACCTCACAGCCTCTCCCTTCATTGGAATAAAATGACAGGACTCCTCTGTCTCCTTTTTGGATATAAATCTCTAGTGTTTGTGGATCAATTTTCCTTACAATCTGGGTATTCCTCTGGGATATTTCTGCCATCTGGGATGGTGGGCAATGAGCGGATCTGAAGGTGTGCCTCACCCAGTTTCAGTGATCAGTTCCCCTTGGTGGCAGCTGGCACCAGGCAATTGACTGGGGTCCTGAGACTATCCAGGAGACAGATGAGTGGTGAACCAGGGGGATCCATGAAGAGTTCCTTGGGAAGGAACACTGAAATTCTCACTGGTGAGTGAAATGTGTTCTTTAGGGAGCAAACCTGGGAGGGCACCCATGGAGGGTTGCACAGGTGAAACAGGGCACCCATGTAGGGTAGCACAGGTAAACCTGAGAGAGCACCCATGGAGGGTAGCACAGGTGAAACAGGCACCCATGGAGGGTTGCAAAGGTGAAACAGGCACCCATGGAGGGTTGCAAAGGTAAAGCTGAGAAGAGGTCCCAGCAAAAGGGATGATGATAATACTCCCAGAGAGTTCCTTGGGGAGAATGCTGAGGTCTTGGGACAGACTGTGCATTCCCCAAGAGTTAACTATGGAAAGAAATGTAGAATATTGTTATTTTGTGTGGCCAAAGTATGAATTGCCAAAGGGGCTTAAGTGGCTACCTTATGGAACAGATAGACTTCATTTAAGTCAAAGTATGTGGTGATATTTAGAAGAGAATTGGAAAGGAGTGATTGAAAGGGAATGTGGATTGATATGGTTGAAACAAACATCAGGAGAAGTCTATGTGTTAAGAAAGAAGGAAGAAGAGGAAAAAGAGGAGGAAGAGAAGAATGGTGAGGATTGGGATGTTTTTCAGCACCTTCCCCCATCTTGTGTTCCAGTTTTGCCAGATGACGCAGGCCAGCTGCAGGTCCCCTGTATCCTCAATTTCCAGAGGAATGGGATCAGGGAAATGCTGTTCGTACAGCCCCATCTGAGGATAATGACAGTGAAAGGGGAGAAGGGCAGCATATCATATCACCCCGTAGAACTAGAAGAGGAACTCATTATAGGACATCAGAAGCTCTCTGGACAAATCAGGGGTACCAGAGGCCACTATGCCAAGTTCCCTTGGGAGTCAAGGGGGACGATTTGGGTTTATAATTGTAGCACTTACTACCCAGGATATAAGAGGGTTAAAAAAGGAATTACCCCCATATTTGGATAGTCCCATAGAGGTGGGGGAAAACATAGGGGAATATTTGGGAAATGTGGGTTATACATGGAATGACTGAGATTTTCTTTTGGGGATTTTGTTTGGGTCATCACAGAAATGAATGATTTTGCAGAAAGCTCAGCAGCTGTGGGAGGATGAACATCCACATGTGGCAGGGGAGGCTGGACCTAGCGCACCTACTGTGGATGATGCAACCATGTAAGGGAACCCCTTGTGGGACCCAAATAACCAGGCCAGTCTGCTTCATCTTCACGATTACTGTGCATAATTGATTAGGGCAAGAGAAACTGTCTTTTCCACCAGAAGAACTTGAGATAATTAAAAAGAGTGGGGCAGAAGAGAGAGGGGATAATTGGTTCACAAGGGATGGTAAGCAGTGGATTACAAAAGTTCTGGCCTTAGAGATATTATAACAACTCCACAAAGGGAGACATTGGGGTTCTCGAGGACTAGCAGAAGTTTCCCTCAAGGTATAACATCTTGCTGTGGGTCTTTTTACTTTGGCAAAGCGAGCTATTTAGGGTTGTTTGGTTTGTGCTAAAACAAATAACAGGGTTACAAAGAAAATTGCCAGGGGAGGGAAGTCTTGGGCTGTATGTCCCTTCCAAAGATGCCAGGTGGATTTTACCAAAATGCCCCAAGTATCAAGGTTTAAATATCTTCTGGTAACAGTATGTCAGCTAACAGGGTGGCCAGAAGCATTTCCAACTGTTTCAGTAACAATAGGATCAGTCATTAAGGTATTTTTGGAACAAATAATTCCAAGATATGGGATTGTGGAAGCAATGGACTCTGACAGGGAAACTCATTTCATAGCAAAAATCCTTCAAGCCATTCCAACTGCTTTAACAATACAATGAAACCTCCATACCTCCTGGCACCCCCAGAGCTCAGACTGGGTTGAAAGAATGAGTGGAGAAATAAAGAAACACCTTTCAAAGCTGGTGACAGAAATCAAGATACCATGGGTGCAGCTTTTGCCATTCACTTTGGTAATAAGGGCCAGAGCCAGAAGAGTTATTCAATTATCTCCCTTTGAACAGATATTTTGAATTTCTTACCCTTGTAATTCTCAGCCTAGTGGAGGCAGGGGGTGGAAATAAGTGATGTATATTTAAAACAATATGTGGCCACGATACTGTCTCTTGTGAAATCTCTTCAACAGAAAGCTCAGCTGGTACAGCCCCTGCCTTTGGACTTTGCTGTTCAAAACATCCAACCAGGAGATTGGGTCCCAGTTAAGGAGTGGAAAGAGGCACCACTGGTGGCAAAGTGGTGTGGACCTTTCCAAGTGTTGCTGACCACCGAAACAGCTGTCAAGACAGCTGAACACAGGTGGACCCATCACACTGGCATCAAGGTATCTAAAACCCCAGAAGTTTGGACATCTCATTTGGAGAAGGATGGGAGGCTGTGGCTCACACTCCACAGGAGTGGACTGGAGCAGTAGGCAGTGCGTTGACATCAGGGGAAGCCTCATGTGTTTACCCACAGACTGCATGCAAAAATAGTCTGTGTGAGCATCTCTCCTCTCAGATCTCCAGTCATTGGGGGCCAATCCTCACTTTCATTGTTTTCTATATGTTGAGTTGTTAGTGTGCCTTCACTGGCCACAGGTGGTGCAGAAGACAACATGAGAATTAGATTAGGAAATGAGATTACACCACATTAGAATGTTTTTCCTAATGATCTCACTTTTATATTGTCAGTTAGGTTTGAGCCAGAGATGGGAGAATCAGTTTTTAGTCCCAGGAGAAGAAGTAGCAAAATCCTTTAACTTTAGCAATTGTTCGGTCTTCTAAGAGACAGTCTGAAGTTTCCCTCATTTGTCTCACGACTGTCGCAAAGACAGAGACTAAGATCCTGAAAACCCTGACTGGAGTTCTGGCCTGGTTGAGGTGGATGCTCACCAAGTGATTGTGTGCAGCTGTGCTTGCAGTGCTGCCACGGTACACTGCTTCAAGCAGGGACTGGAAAGGGGCGGCTTGCTTTATATGCTTACACCTGCTTCACAAGCCCCTCTCATCACAATAGCCCATGAATTTCCCCACTTCTTGGCCAAATGAACTTTCTGGGGTAAGTTTGGTGATCCCCCAAGGAAAATCCCTCATCTGCCTCATGACCACTGTGATGGATGGAGATTGAAGCCCCCTCCTAAGGTCTGAGACTGAGACCCCTATAATTCTGACACAGGGGTGCTGGCCTGGCTGAAGTGGGATGTCTGCCAGGTGTTTCCTGCAGGTATGTTCACTGAAGAAAACAATGGGTCCTGCTCACTGCTGAGATTAACTTATCCTCGGAACATGGACCGTCTGTACCCGTTTTCAATGATCTTATTCTTCACTGTCCTTTACCTGTTCCCCTTCTGCAGAGGACTGTAATACACCCCTGAGTTAACCAAGACTTCCAGGTTCTCCCCAATGCAACAAGTTGGATCTATTGGCCATACCATGAGGATTTAATCTCTCCATTGGTAGCTACTCCCCCCCTCCCCCCCTTTCTCTCTCCCTCTATCCTTCATCTCCTTTCTAATTCCTCTATCACATTTGCTGTGGACACTCAATAAAAGGTGCATTTGTTTTGATTAATACAGAAATCACCCTGTGTATTGTTTTTGCACTCTGAGATCACGACCCCTGCTTGCATGAGCAGATTGTGACAGGTCTGTAGAGGGCAAGGAGGATATGAAGAGTGGCCATGGGTGGCCAGCCCAATAGAGCCTACATGATGTGTCAGCACCCTGAGTGAGGTCCATAATGGAACTGGATTTTGGGATGAGGAAGGAAGTCCATGGTAACTTAATTTTTCTGAAAGAGTAATTTATTGCCTAAATAGAACAGGAGGCATGTACGTCAGAAAAAGTGTTTGTTACCGGACTTTATATTTGGGTTTAGACCATTGGACCCCTCAATGATTGAGGCAGCTGGAATCAAATGCATGTTAAGCTCACTAATGGTAGCTGGGTAAGATGTTCCTACCATAATTACTGAAAGGATTTTGAAGGCTGTAAAGCAGTGGGGAAGGACAGTTTTTTTGACCGTTTATTTTTAAGCTGCCACCAAGATAGTTCCACAAGTAGGACACATGTTGTGCGCAACTATCAGTGGAAGTGGCAACACCAGAATGGAACTCAAACACTTTTTAATAAGTTCTGGTCCAGATCCAGCAAAACAGATTTGGGATGTAACTGCAGGTGGAAACTTCATGTGGGAGCTTGGAAATGCAAATATTGTGCTTCTTACAGTGGGCCAGCTATTGTTGGGGGACCACTAGGCCCAGGACGCAAGCAAGTATTTTAACCCACCAATTAATGATGAAAACTGGGAAGGTCCCTTTGCCAACGTGACCAGGCTCTGAAAGGGCATTATTGGATTTGTGGCCAACATGCGGCCATGGTTTAACTTATCTTGGTTTTTAGTTAAAGAGAAAATCCATCAGTTATGGAAGTAATTCTCTCTGAGGACTGCTGACAGCTTCCTCCGGACTCAACAGAACTAATCAGCTGGCTAGTTTTGAATATTGACACCTTGTTAAACCACTTAAGAAGGATGGACATGCCTTTGTGAAATCACATTTAAAAACAAACAAACCCGGGCAAAACTCTCTTGCTTTCCAGCCCTTGAGCAGATAACTGGAAGCTGGCTGGGTGTGCTGGATTTGCATTGGAGGCCTGGCAGGGCCAGGCCAGGCCCTGCTCTGCTGCAGTGCTGGCCAGACCAGGCTGGCTCTGCTAAGCCCCAGCCCAGGTGCAGCATGGTTTGGCTGAAATTCTGCTGCAGCTGAGTTTCACCCACAAACCCCGGGCAGGGGAAGCCATCAGCCTGTGGCATGCTGCCACTGAGCCCTAGCCTGGCTGCTGAACTCCTAGCTACTCCCCCCTACAGTGCAGCCACCAAAAAAATCCTCCACTGTGAACAGCTCTGGCCACTGCCTGGCAGAGATAATGTGACCAACAGCAAAAGGCCATTTCCTTATGCAAGTCCCAGGTAAGATTAACTCTTTCAGTGCTGTAAAATCCCATTTAAGAACAGATAAACCTGCAGGCGCCAATCTTCTCCTGAGTCAGAGAAAAAGAAAGGTGAAGGCACACAGACAGAATGACATAGAGACACCAGTGAGGTCAGTGAAGAAGGGGTCAAATCCCAGATGGGAGAAGAATGAAGAGATGCCTTAATCTTGGGCTGAAAATTCTCTTGTAAGTCTATGGTGAAGTCTATATGACTGACACATCACACTTTTTTCCCCCTGTAACTCATGGAATGAACTGGGGGGATGCAGCATTCCAACCACAGCCATGAACAGAGGCATTCGTGTTGAACCAAGTAGATGTTGAAGCAGCTGTGATCCAATGAGAAGCTTAAACAGAGAGAAATGAGAGACATGAGAAACCTTGCCCCAGGAACAGAAGAAGAAAACCTCTGTTTACCAGAGATGGATGAAGAGAATGTTATAGATGAGTAATGCAATAGTTGACTCTCACAATTAAGGAGTGAATACTATGTACATCTAAGGAGAAGTTTCGTAGAGGCACAGTTGTTTCCCCTCCCCCTTGCATTGTTATCATGGGATGCCTTAGTAGTCAGGGCATTTGGAAGCCTCGGCTTGTTACTATGGCAACACCTGAACTCCAATCAAAAGGTAAGAAAGTGATCTCCACAACTAGACAGGGAAGAAGGAGTCATTGACAAGAACTTGGGAGGGGCTAGAGGTATAAAAGGCGGAGCATCCATTTTGTAGACGAGGGCATGGTGTTTGAATCCTTTGTTCCCAACGCTGTAGTTTTCCTTATTCAGTCTTCCGTTGTATTTTGATAAGGTCTTAATAAACTTTTTAAAATTTTAAAAGTGAGCATCACTTCTCACAAGAGCTTTTGCCTTTATGCTAGAACAGCTCATCCTGAAAACAGTACCCCATAAGTTGACATGGCCCATCAAAGCAGCTGTGGGAAAGCTGCAAGGCATTGGGAGGGACTTTCACACTGCAAACAGATTTTTCTTTCCCAGACCGCTGATTCGCTGTAACACTGAAGCCACAAAAGAACTGTTTCTTGTGGAGGAGTCTCTGTGGCATGGCAAGAGATTCCTCTCCCTAAGAGACCTGAATAAAGACTATTTTAGAGGTGGTAAACTGACTGAATATCCCAGGTTTTGTCTCTACGTTGCGAGTGGGAAAGGAAAGAGAAGGCGGGGGAGGAGAGGTATTTTGAAGATTTATTCTGATTTCTTTTTATTTTTTGTTTTAGTTCTGATAATAAATTTTCTTTATACCCTTTAAAGCTTTTAGCCTGCTTTGCTCTCCTCCTAATCCTTATCTCACAGCAGAAAATGAGTAAATAATTCTAGTGGGTGTACTGGTGTTTGGCCGGCACTAAACCCACTACATTTAATTGGTGCATTGTCCAGGAAACTTGGATAGGTGAACCAAAACCACTTCACATGCCTATTGCAGATTACCTCCAAACTGGTCAGGAATATGTTATGTAGGAATATGTTATGTAGTGTATATTAAACCATTGTTCTTTCTGATACCCCAACTTCAGGGAAATCAGTTAAGAATCAAGGTATATAATGATCTAATTAGAGAAAAGCAGTCAATTGATGAAGCCCTGGCTGAAGGGAGCACCCAAAAGTGGGGAAAATATGAATGGCCTCCTGAGTGAATCAAACAACACAATGGACCAGGCACATGGAATCCTAATGAATTAATATTGGGTGCCAGAGAACCCATTTATAATTTAGATTGGATAATTAGGTTACAAGCTGCCTTTGAAATAATAACCAACCAGACAGCTACAGCCCTTGACTGTTGTACTTTGGACCTGATTAGCATTAAAGATTTGATAATCAGGGTGCCTTGGCAAGGACAAACAGAGCTTTGAAGATTTCAAGAAGATTGAATCAAGAAAGAAGACTGAATCAACTTCTACAAGCAAGAAGTGTTGCAAAATGTATAAGTTTGTTTATATGATGATTACCCCAGTCGTTGTAGCAGAAAATTACTGGCATTCCTAGAATAGTATATAAGCATATGTAGTCCACAATAAATTCGGGTTCGGACCACCACTCAGTCTCCTCGCCTCTGTCCATTGCTGATACTTGACATTGCTGCCCAATCCACTCAGATGAGGAATGCAAAATTTCAGCATCCGATGGTGTTACATTATCTGTTAGCAGAAGAAGGGGGAGTGTGTGGCAAATTAAATGACTCGAACTGCTGTTTGCAAATAGATGACAATGGAAAAGTGGTGAAACCAATAACAAAGGGAATAAGAAAGTTAGCTCATGTACCAGTCCAAATATGGAAGGGATGGGAATGGACATGCTTTTGTAATTACCTGGCGGCCTGTGGGGTAAACAAACGCTTTCTTTCCTGTTATGTGCTGCAGCAACTCTCATCTTTTTACCAAGTGTGATCCCTTGCTTAGTGCAACTTATTCAGGTGATCAAGGGGACGCAGGTAGCAGCCATGCCTACAGATCAAGAAATAGCTACAAAAGGACAGGAAATGATGTCAAGGACCCAGGAACAGAAAGTTAAGTCTGTGGAGGCCCAGGGGCCTACCATTGGAACTGTAATACCTCAGGGCAAAGCTGACCAGGGTCAAAGAGAGACATTCTTCTGAATACAATTGTCTCACCCATAAGCATTTGCAAGCTCATGTTAATGCAGCAGGTTTTATTGCAATCACCTAGTTCAACTGACATTTTTTCCTTATATGTACTCTTCCTAGAATGTTCTCTCCTCTCCTGACCCGTATTGATTCTGGCTTACTGCAATACTCTGCACCTGTTGCCTCATTGGTTCCCCATTTGACTGCCCCTCCTCTGTGCCACTTGTACTCAGTTCCCATTGGCCTTTGACCCTCAGATCCACCCCTTTTCCCCCCATATAAAACCTTGTGTCCTCAGCCCCATTTTGTCTCTGTCCCTGGACCCTCTTCATAGCAATAAATCACGTTTGGAGTTCCACACAAAGACCCATCTCTCGCCTCATTCGTCAGCAGTTTAAGCAAGCATGCTCCGGGCTCTGGAAGTGCAGGTTGTTCACAGAGGGTCTTTGTAGACACGCTGCAACAAGTGGCCACCCGAACAGGGACCTTCTTTGAGAAGTCTATAAGTGCAACTCCAGTGACAATCCAGCTGGTTCACCGTCACTGGACAGAAGACACCTTAGGTTAGTCACCACCCTGAAGTGGGACCTGAGATTTATCAGGGCTTGCTGAAGGGAAAGAGGGTACCCTTCAGCGGCAAGAGGTCTGGCTCAACTGACAAACCCCATGGGACATTTTGAAACACTGGCATCCAGACCCACCAGACCAGTGAGTTGGGGGATAGTTGCCTGGAGTGCAGGATCCTTGTATGATTTTTTAGTCTTGTGGGTGGGTGACCCTTTACATCAGGGGCAGATATGGAGAATAAAGTATCCAAAGCTGAGAGGGATGCATATGTTTGGGTTAGGGAAGTTCTCATTTCAGAGGGGAAGAGTTTTACTAAGGGAAGTTTGAAGCCTTTTGTTCATTGGCTGTTTAAGGAGTTCCCAGACACTTCTGTTGGTTCAGTTCCTCAAATAGCACTCTGGGACTCAGGGAAAGAGTCCCAGTCTATTTTTTGCAATACAGGGAGTGAGAAGAGTCATAAAATTTTACCCTATTTTTCATCTGATTTATGGAGTTTTTTCAAGGATTCAAACTAGTAATATTCAACCACAGTTTTTGTGCTCGGCCCTCTGCATTCCTGAACCCACTGACCCCAAGGTTAGGATGAGAGATGGAAACTGCTGTAAAGCACAGACGAGCCACCTGCCGTCTGCCATGTCCCCTCCTTCTCTACCCCCTACCCAGGTCTGTACTGATCACACAGGCCTGCATTCTACTCTAACCCATTCTCCAGTACCTCTCCTCCCTGTATTCACCTCTGACAGCTCACAAAATGGAGTCCGCTCTCTGCGGGGGGGCGGATGTCATGTCAAGCTCCCTCCCACCCCCGACTCTCTCATTGGGTCCTCCCGCTATGTTAGGTCCCGCCTCTGTGTTGGGTACTGCCCCTGCATTGGGATCTGTTGGGATTTTAGCTGACTAGAGATTGGAAAAGTACAAGGGCGTGGCTAATTCCAAGTCCTGCACCTGCAAGATAGTGTGTCCTTGGGCCTAGCTGTAGTATGATAACAAATAGTGAAAGAGACATGAGAAAAGAGAGATGTAACCCCTAAGGAGTGGGGAAGAGCTGATGTTGTGGTGTGGCCAATGGACAGTGTAAATTACAGAATATTCATGAGCTTATTTCTTGCTGTATAAGTGTCTGATGCTCTCTTCAATAAACGGAGTTTGCTGATGACTCATATTGAGCCCCGAGTTTTCCCTGCACCCGACAAATGGCTCATTTCTGCAACAAATGGCTGCCCGAACAGGAGACGACGCCCTACGGCTGATTTGAACTTGTGAGCCACGGTCCAGTGCAGTATTTTGGTGTCAGTCCCGACGCAGCCCGGGGGGCACAAAAAGTGGGCCCTGCCTCAGGCGACCCTATATAGGAGACCTGGAGAAAGGCGAAAGGGCGGGCTTCAGTGCCCTGGCGACCTCACAGGAGAGTCCAGTTGACTGAATGCCGCCGACATCCTGGAAAGGCTGCAGCGCGCTGAATATCAGGTTAAAAGGTAATATAGAGACAAGCGGCATATAATCCTTTTAAATGCTTTTTAGAAAAGCGGGGACTATAGACTGTCGGCTTGGGAAGAGAATTCCCGAGATTGCTGCATATAGACTTGCAAAAACGTGCGTTGTGGTGCTGGCGCTGCAAGTGTGCGCACAATAAATCAGTGACCCTGCTGTGATGGCAGCAGCAGCCGCGGCTCGGGGCGCCTGCGGGGCTGTGCCAGTCCGAACCCGGCGTGGGCGCTGTGCCATGGGGAGCAGCCACGGCGAGCGGCTTGCCTGAGGCGGCAGCGGCGGCTCCAAGCGGCAGCGGGCATGGGCGGCTCGCCTGAGGCGGCAGCGGCGGGGGGAGCGGAGCCCCGCCGCGGGGGGAGCGACCCGCGCCGCCGCGGATGCTGCGCTGAGTCCGGCGCACGCAGTGATTCAGCCTACGGTGCGTCTCACGGAACAGGAAACTCAGCACGGGGGTCGCCCAGCTTCCACACAAGCGGAGCATGGACTGGAGCGCTTTTCCAGCACGAGCACTTCTCCCTCCGCCCCGCGGCGGGCGAGGGCCTTAGTTTCGACTTGGCAACCTAAACAGACTGTACCTTAACAGACTGCAAGTATAGCTGCACGGCTCAGCCGGCTCTACCATGGACAGTGTCTCCAGTGTGCAAGGCTCGGTGCGGCCGGCCAGCGCTCAGCAGCAGAGACAACATGCGAGCCCAGCTTTTCCAGTGCACGAAGCAGTTGAGAGACCAGTGATGATAAATAGGCAACACCAAGGAGCATTACTATCAAGACGCTCCTCACCTAGATTAAAAAAGACTTTTTGTTCTTCCTGGCAAAGACTGTGAAAGAGAAATCAGCGTGGTGAATGCGTTGGGCCAAATTTCGGCCGATTTGGCTTAGCATCCATTATGCTGCCTTAAAATCACCTGTGTTAACATAGACTTTAAACATCAGAAGCCCAGATAACTCAGTCGGTGGAACATCAGACTCTGAAATTGTATTTTGAAAAATTTAAAAATGTTAAAGATGTGTTAAAGCGAGTGTATAAGTAAGATGTAATAGGTGTGCTTTTTGTATTCTTTGGGCCTTGCTTAGATGTAGTAGATATAAAAAGCAAGCACTGAATTCAAAAGAATTTTTCCACAAGTATACCTTGAACAAATTCCTTATGTTTAAGTGCATTCAAGTGTAAAAATGCTGAAGCAAACACATGAAGAAAGTTGTTTTAGCTTAGTATTTTAGACTTAAGCCTGTAAGTAAGTTATAGTAAACTCTATATTCTATTCTATTTCTATAGTAAGTTCTATCCGTTGCTAAGTAGTTTAAGTTAAATTGTCTGTTAAGTGTCATTAAATGTTAAATACTGTTAAAGTTAAGTGTTTTTAAGTTTCATTTCTGTTAAGTTTAAGTGTTATTAAGTTTAAGTGAAGTTAGATTCTGTTACATTTAAATTATATTAGGTTTAAGTTATGTAGGATTTAAAGTCAGTTGAGTTCTATTAAGGTTAAGTTCTGTTAAATTTAAGTGATTTTATATGTAAGTTCTGTTGATTTAAAAATCTGTTAAGTTTAATTTCTGTTAAATTTAAGTAAAGGTAAGTTTAAGTGATGTTAAGTTCTGTTAAATTTAAATATTTTAAGTGTTTTAAGTTTAAGTGCTATTAGGTTTAAGTGATGTTAGATAGATTTATGCTAGACGTTTATTTTATGACTTGTGTGCAAGGTGTTGTCGTGAACATCAGAGAAACTCTAGTTAGAAGAGACAATCAGAGGCATTTGTGAGTAGAGCCATTCCTGTTTGAAGTATATCTGCTGTTTGAGAATGGAAAGCAAATTTACCAGACAATCGATGCAGATGAAACCTGTGCACATGTTGCTCCTTTAGCTTATTTTTGTAAGTTGTATTAGCACACCTGAGTTTTACTTGAGCCTTGTAGCAGCATAGAATCCTTTTTGTATCTGTCGTATGGCATATCCTATAAATAGTGATAGCCTTTTCAGTTTGTCTCCCTGGCTTAGATCCCTTGTAAGAGAGAAACCTTTCTAGTTGAGAATACTGCTTGTAATGTAATAGTTGTTGGAATTGCCTATTCTTGTATTGCAAAGAGTGTGACACAGTTAGCCCATAGAACTTTGCTTGTTCCAAAAGAAAACGGGGGATCTGTTGGGATTTTAGCTGACTAGAGATTGGAAAAGTACAAGGGCGTGGCTAATTCCAAGTCCTGCACCTGCAAGATAGTGTGTCCTTGGGCCTAGCTGTAGTATGATAACAAATAGTGAAAGAGACATGAGAAAAGAGAGATGTAACCCCTAAGGAGTGGGGAAGAGCTGATGTTGTGGTGTGGCCAATGGACGGTGTAAATTACAGAATATTCATGAGCTTATTTCTTGCTGTATCAGTGTCTGATGCTCTCTTCAATAAACGGAGCTTGCTGATGACTCATATTGAGCCCTGAGTTTTCCCTGCACCTGACAAATGGCTCATTCTGCAACAGGGATCCACCGCTTCCTTGTCTAATTCTACTGTCCCTGCCCCATCCAACTCAGCCCCTTCTGGATCCCATACCATCAAAAGTGGAAGTTAAAGGGAAGGTAGCCATCTTGGCTACCAAAGGCCCACAACACCGGGCCTTGCCAGTCACCCAAAGGCCCCACTTCTCTGCGAAAGACCAAATTCTCTCTTCTGAAGAGGAGAGTGAAGGTTCCTCCAACCTTGAGGATGAGCCTGAGGGTTCTTCTCATAGGATGCGGAGGCTAGCAGCTGAAGAGAGGGACTGGGAATTGGTAGCAAAAATACAAGCAGCACCAGTGCGGTACCAGAGCAGGGCTAATCCCCAGTGGAAAGCTATCACACATAGGGAGATGAAAGATCTTTGTAAAGCAGCGAAAGATCATGGGAGGGGCTCGCCATATTTTAATAATGTGTTAAATGCCGTCTTTGCCACACATGTTTTCATGCCTCACGATCTGTGCCATTTTATGCATATCCTACTCTCTCCCACTGAATGTATTCTGTGGGGAGGAATGTGGAAAAAATTTACTACAACAACTATTAAAAGACTATCTAGAGAAGATGGGCCGGCACACCTAACACTAGACCATCTGGCTGGGGATTTCACTAAACCTGAGGATCAAGCAATAGACCTTCCACAAACTGTGTTAGAAGACAGCTATCATGCAGACACCTATGGAACAACACCTACTCTAGAATTCACAGACATTTGGCAGGGACCTGGGGAATCCTTTATAAAATTTATTGACTACCTTACACAAGCAATAGAGAAGCAAGTTGAACATCCAAAAGCCAGGGAGGAACTGCTTATTAAACTTGCTGAAACAAGTGCTAACAACACCTGTAAAGACATTTTATACTCTCTACCCCTTGACCCAAAACCTACCATTGCACAAATGGTCGAGGCATGCACCCTTAAGGCATCCTTACACTGTGATGCCAGCCTCGCTAAGATTACCAGTCAGGGTGTAGTAGAGGCGCTAGTAGCCTCCCAAGTTATTCCCTGACATACACATGGAAAAGGACCTTGTTTTAAATGTGGAGAGATGGGACATTTTCAACAGAACTGTAAAAAAAAAGGCTATAACCACAGACCTTCTAGGTGTCACAACCACTGTCCTGACTTCCCCCCTCATCGACACGCTCTCCAACACCAGCAAAACTGGTGGCCTTCGGGAAACTCCACACAGAGTGCAGAAAGGCCCCACGCGATGACACCAAATGCGAACCTGCTACACCCTACTCTCCTGACCATCGTGGAGAACCAGCACATCAACCTTCTCAGATCCATTGGGATGGCTTGATCACCACAGAAGAACTAGATGAATGACAGGTCTGCCCTGGAACCCAAAGGCAGCTGGTAAGCGCCTTTTCAATTAAGATCAATGATGTTTATGTTCACCATATTCCAACAGGCAAATATGGACCTGATGAACAGCCCAGAGACATTTTGATTTTAAGTGACACCAGGGAAGGAATGGAGGGACTCGCCATACTACCTGATGTAGTCAGCTTGGCATCTTTGCAGGAGATAACTCTCCAGGCTCTATGCTCAGACTGTCCCCTTTTCATTCCAAAAGGAATAGATACAGCCAGACCCTACCTCCTACCGGACATGGTCACCACACCAGCTGATCCAATGGTGATGTGGGCACAGATAATGGGCCAAAAGAGACCCTTTTAAAAGTGTGCTTTGTCATGTAAAGGGAGAAAGATGTCTTTCAGGACTATTAGATACAGGAGCTGACATCACCGTAATTTCCTGCTCTGATTTGCCAAAAGAATGGCCCCTGGTTCCAGCTGCTGGGGTAATTTCTGGCATTAGGGGAGCCAATACCAGCTTTCAGAGTCAAGGTGCCATTTATGTGGAAGGTCCTGAGGGCAGAATCGCTACAGTAAGACCATTTGTCACCCAGGCACCAGTAACACTTTGGGGAAGGAACATCTTGTCTCAGTGGGGGACAAGGCTAGAGATCCTATCAACACCACAGCTTTTCTAGCTGGGGCCACTGAGAAGCATGCCACCCTTAAGTTAACCTGGAAGACCAACGACCCCATATGGGTGAATCAGTGGCCCCTCCCAGGCAGAAAGTCAAAGGCTCTGCAGTCCCTCGTGCAGGAGCAGCTGTCTGTGGGCCACACTGTACCATCTACTAGCCCCTGGAATACGTCTGTCTTTGTCATACAAAAGCCAGACAAAAAGAAGTGGTAGCTCCTGCAGGACCTCAGGAAAACCAATGAGGTCATCAAGGACATGGGTCTCCTCCAGCCCGGCCTGCCCTCAGCCTCCATGTTACCTCGAGATTGGCAGATGGCTTTTATAGATCTAACAGACTGCATTCCCTTGCATCCTGATGACGGTCTCCTGGTTTGCCTTTTCCATGCCCTCTTTATACTGACAAGCCCCTTTACAGAGGTAACAGTGGACCGTATTGCCTCAAGGAATGAAGAAGAAAAACCTGACTATTTGTCAGTGCTTGGAGCCAAAATTCTCTGACCCATCCAGAAAAGCCATCCTAATGCTATAATTTTTCATTACATGGACGATATATTAGTTTCTGCAGAAGATCAAATTATTTTGGACACTGCAGTACAAGATGTAATCACTGTGGTACAGGAGAAAGGTTTTGAGATTGCAGAAGATAAAGTCCAAAAGACAGGCCCCTGGAAGTACCTCGGCCTAAAAATCACAGAGAAAACTGTCACACCCCAACCACTGCAATTCAAGGACAGCCCAAAGACTCTGTGAGAGCTCCACCAACTCTGCGGAAGCATCAGTTGGGTACTTTCACTGCTGGGAATCACCACAGAAGATCTTGTGCCACTGTTCCTGCTTCTTAAAGGCAGTGAAGAACTCCATTCCCTGTGATCATTACACTGGAGGCTGAAGCAGTTGTAGAAAACGTAGCCCAGGCAATTCAAACTAAACAGGCACAGAGATACCACCCTAATTTACCTTTCTCCCTGGCGATCCTTGGTGTAAATCCAAAATTCCATGTGTTATTGTTTCAGTGGGACTCAACTATCTCAGATCCCCTGATAATAATTGAATGGGTTTTCAGATCACACCAACCTAATAAAATGATAACAACTCCACAAGAAGTTATTGTACAACTTATCAGGACAGCTAGAGAGCATCTATGTTCCCTTGCAGGAACAGACCTTGCAAATATATACTTACCTTTCACTCAAGAGCACCTCAATTGACTACTTCAAACATCTGAACCACTGCAATATGCCTTAGATAGTTACTCAGGACAAATTTCTAGTCATTTTCCAAACCACAAACTGTTTATTTCGGCTCTCAATTTAGTCCCCAAACTTCTAAAAAGCCAAACACCGTTGAAGGCCCTGTTTTCACAGAAGGCTCTGGGAGCTCTCACAAATCTGTGGAAAGACTCCACAACCCATCAATGGGACTCAGATATTGAATTCGTTCAGAAGGCTCCCAAAATTGCTGAATTGCCTGCAGTTGTTAGTACCTTCTCCAAATTCAAAGAACCTAATAATTTGATCACTGGTTCGGCATATGTCTATGGCATAGTGCAGCGGGCTGAGAATTCAATTTTAAAAGACATTTGTAATCCCCAGCTATATGATTGGCTTTCCCATTTAATTTATCTTTTGTCTCACAGACAGCACCTGCACTTTATCATGCACACAAGGTCTCATACCACCCTTCCTGGATTTATAGCAGAAGGGAATGCTAGAGCTGATGCCCTAGCAATGGTTGTCCTATACACCCTACCTAATGTTTTTGAACAGGCTAGGATCAGCCACCAATTCTACTATCAAGACATCCCTTCGCTGGACAGGATGTTTAAAATTACCTGAGACCAGGTGAGGTCCATTGTAGTCACCTGACCAAATTGTCAGGAACATGCCCTTCCTTCTGTCAGAGCTGGAGTCAATGCAAGAGGACTACAGAGTCTCCAGGTCTGGCAGTCAGACATCACACACTCTGCCCCTTTTGGGAGACTAAAATACATCCGTGTCTCAATCGACACCTTTTCTGGTATGGTTTTCACATCTGTCCATGCTGGTGAAAAATCAAAAGATGCGGTAAAATGTTACTTTATAGCCTTTTTCCACCTTAGGAGTTCCGCAGGATATTAAAACTGATAATGGTCCTGCTTATACCTTGCACTGATTCCAGCAATTTTCTGACCAGTGGGGTATAAAACATGTCACAGGCATACCACACTCCACCATGGGCCAGTCCATAGTTGACAGGGCCCACGATTCCATCAAAAGGATCCTTGATCAAGAGAGAGAGGGGGTCCAGATAACATCTCCCATTGGGAGATTGGTGAAGGCCCTTTATGTGTTCAACTTTTTGAACAATTCATTTATGGAGCCAACTACCCCAGTCATCAGACATTTTACTAATTCGACAGCAGCCCAATAAAGAAAAAGCCACCTTAGCTGATCAAAGACTCTGAATCAAAAGAAATTATGAGCCCTTTCCCATTAATTATTTGGGGGAGAGGATATTCTTGTGTGTCTACAGCAGCAGGCCCTAGCAAAAAACATAAAACCATTTCTGGAAATGGCAAGGCAAACACCAGAGCAACCATCAGAAGAACAGAATAAAAGCCTAAGAGAGATAGCAGCAACCTGGAAAAGAAGAAGGAGAAGGACAGAAGGTCTCCTAAGCAACATTGACCACACAGACCAAGACCAAGATAGATCAGACACCACTAACCAGGATATATGACTAAATATTCATAAAAACTATATTTTAGCACTGATAGATGTTTCTTCTCACAAGCTATGTTAAAATCCTTAGCTTACAGTGTAGAAAGTTTAGTGGGAGCAGAATTTAAGTCTAACCTTTTAATCTCTTTATCTGTTTTCTTTTAGGCCACCCAACCCTTCAGATACTAAATTAGGTAAAGACAAAGGATGCCATTGTTTGTTGCTGCTGCAGCAGAAATCTGGATGCTCCTCACTATGCCTCATGCCTTCAGCCAGGTGGTTCCACCGCCAAGCCTCAATTTCTTGGCCATGGCCATGGCTGTCAGGCATTTGAAGGCATGTGTTGTTTCAACCTGGTGTTGCATAGTGAGTCAATAGACCACAGCAGCCAGCTGCTAAAAAACCAAATAAACAAGATCCAGATGGAAGGCAACAACAACTGGCTCACTGGACTTTTCAAAGACTGGGGGATGAATGGCTGCCCTTCATCTCTGGTTAAGGCTGTTCTGTGGACTTGGTTTATTGTGTTGGTAATTTAATCAATTTTTGCTAAATGCCTGCAAAATTCTATGGCAGAAACCTTCTTGTTAGAAAACAAAAAGGGGGGAGTTATGGGGGCCCAGGGGTCTTCCTTTGGAACTGCAATACCTCAGGGCAAAGGTGACCAGGGACAAAGAGACACACTCCTCTGAATACAATGGTCTCACCCATAAGCATTTGCAGGCTCAAATGCAGGCTCACCCAGTTCAACTGCTATTTTTCCTTAAATGTACTACCACTGGAATGGTCCCCCTCTCTTGTCTTCTATTGGTTCTGGATTACTGCAGTACTCCACCCCTGTTGCCTCATTGGTTCCCCATTTGGCTGCTTCTCCTCTGCACCAATTGTACTCAGTTCCCATTGGCCCTCAGATACAGATACAGATATGTAGATTTAGATATAGATATAGGTATAACAAGACAAACAACAGCTGTAGGAAATGGAAAGATAGAAACTACCATAGACACTGAAGGGTTTGATTTACAGCCTTGGAAGGAGCTTGGATTGATATAAAAATAAAAATACAGAGACATTAAACAGAAAAATTACAAACCTATAAACTTATGTTTCTATGGTTGTAAGTAAGACTATGCCTTAAGTAAGTGAGAAACTATATTGGGGAAAATGATGAAGGGTTCTATAGTGTAGTAATATATTTGTATAGAGTAAGCTAAGAGTTTAGATGTTTTAATAGAAGCATAACTTTGTACGTGTAATAGTAGCCCATTGGATAAAAGTATCCACAGTGCAGCAGAATTAAGGAAAAGTGATAGGTTAGAAAAACAAAATAAACTTTGTGGTAACTTTCCATTGGATTAGAATGTTATGTATTGCCTAGTAATGAAGAAACTTGTGACTACTTTGAGCTATGGCTGACCGTTTACTCCTTTAAAATCTGACGATCTTTGAGGCTGATGTTTATCTGAGTAATAAATTGTTTTTAGCCTGACAGTAGTCCCATCCCTTCTGTAAGGCATTGATAATAGACAACAATAACAACAGCAACAACAGGAACAAAAAAACCAACAACCAAAACCAGCCTTATCTCACCCATCAAGTAATTTCCCTTTGGTGTAGTTACACTCACAACCAGCAGGGAGCGCTGTTGGCTCAGTCGAGGCAGAGAGGCTGCAGTTACGCCCCTGCGGCTCCAGGGGGCGCTGCTGGCTCCCAGCGAGGCGGAGCGGCCACAATGGCTCCCCTGCGGATCAAGGAGTGCTTGGAGTGGGCTTGGAGACCTCCAGCGGTGGTGGTGGGAGATGGTGATTGGGAGCTCAGGCAAAGGGAAAAGATGGGAGATGGTTGTGTGTGATGTGGGCATCAGGTGCTTGTCTTTCCTAATGTGAAAAATGCTATTTACTTTTGTTAAAATTTGAAAACTTGTATAGTAATGAAAATAGTAATAAAATTGGGACAATAAAAATTAGGATAATAAAAATCAGAATGATAAAAGACAAGAGAATAAAAAGTAAAGAATTATGGATGTCTGCGTGTATGGTATTTTGGTGAAAGGCACACTTTGCTAATAAAGGATTACTCTCTAGAAGTAATAGTTTATGGTATATTCATATATCTTACATATGTTTTAAACATTCTTTTCAAATTAGGGCATTTTTGTTTATTTTAGCTCCCCCCTCCCCGTCTTGTAAATTCACTTTTTTTGGATTTTTGAACTTTTTTTGACTTTTCTCAATAAGCAGGTAATAATTATTTTCTTGGGATTTTGGTGTCATTGTTATTTTTATCTAGATAGGATAATGTGAAGAATTTTATGGTTATCTTTTTTAATTTCTGAGTTAGTTGCAAAAAGTATCTTATCTCATATAGATTCTATTTTAATAATATGCTATAGCTTAAAAGCGATATTTACTACATTACTTAAAAGAGATTAATACAGCACTACTTAAAAGAAATTAATACAGTATAAACTTTCAACATAACAGATACAGTATTAATTTTAAAATTTGTGAAGAGCCAATCATATAATATATATTTTTCACACCTAAGATGGGGCAAGGAGGCTAAAGTCTGGGGGGATCCCCGGAGCAGTGGGCCAGAGCAGTGGAGTTGGGCAGACCTAGGGTGGCAAGCTAAACTGTACCAATGTCCTTGCAGGAGCCAAATGCTGTCTGTAACACACACAACTGCTATCCTTAAACGTGGAGCCAAAAAAGTGGCCATAAACCAGCTCCCACACCCCAGACAGAGTCCTGGACTCTGCCCCAAAACATCTCACGGTATTAAGCCACAACAGTAAAGTCACTTCTGGAGCAGAGACCCTGAATGGAGCAGAGCTTCTGTTGCCACATGCCCTCCCCCAGTGCCACCCCCCTGTCCCCTGCCTGTCCAGCGAGCTGGAGTCACCCCCCGCTGTGGCCTCCCCTGAACACAAAGGAGACACAAAGCAGTCCAAATCAACGCCTTTATTAGCAGAGCCTGCAGGGGCTGAGGCTGAAGCAGCCCTTCAGCAGCTCTCCAGAAGGGCTTGGCCCTCCCCGGGCCAGCGGGGTTGCAGCACCTGCACAGCA
>JAWWEX010000182.1:111936049-111947506 GCA_035583215.1 Arremon brunneinucha | reverse complement strand
AGCGGTGCCAGCAAAGGCGGCTCCTGCAGCCCACGCTCGGAGCGCACAGCGCCCGCCCGCTGCCCTCAGCCCCCTCTTCTGCTGCCCTGCCATCTCCCCAGCCCTGGCAAAGCCCAGGGAACAGGAGGCAGGCGAGCAACAAGATCCCGCTCCCGGCTGCTCCCGGCTCCCAGCCCCGCAGCTCATCCCCATCCCCATCCCCATCCCCATCCCCATCCCCATCCCCATCCCCAACCCCATCCCCATCCCCATCCCCTACCTTCTCCCTCTAGGCTCTGTAGCTTCCGGTCTCGTAGAAGTCCAGCACAGCCCACCCAGCTCTCGCTCCTTTGGAGGGGGTTGCTTCCCCTTTTATGGGGGCAGTGGGGGAGCAACTACTGCTTTCCTGGGAATCATGTGTTTTCCTGCAGCAGTGTGGAAGTGAAACTGCTGCTGCCTGGTTTGGCATGAAGATGTTTCTTGCAAGAGGTGGACTTGAGGATGTTGGAGGTCTTTTCCAGCCTTAATGATTCTATGATTCCATGGAAGGCAGCAGGAGCTGGGCAGAGCCTGGGGCTCCTTGCTGGAAACCACCCACGCTGCTCCCCTTAGTCTGGATCATGGAATCCCAGAACTGGACATCCTGTGCCAAGGCCTGTCCACTCTTACAGGGGAAAATTCCTTCCCAATATCCCATCCATTCCTGCCCTCTGGCAATACGGAGCCATTCCCTGTGTCCTGTCCCTCCATCCTGTTATAAATGCATAATAAGGTGATTGGATCTCACAGTTAAAAGATAACTATTGTGGGAATATTAGGAAAAGCTTTCTTGATGTATAGTTATGTTATTATAGTTTAGATGTCCTCTCTTCTCCCCATGGTTCCCTCTTCTCCCCCCTCTGTATTGTGACCATCAGACTCCCTGAGTTGTCTAAGACAGGTAAAAGAAGGCTGCACATGTGCCCCTCCCATGGGGCAGTTGGGAATGGAAAAGCTTATTGCTAAGAGGGCGCAGCATGACGACACCTGACCTCCAGTCAAGTTGTAGGAGAGCAGTCTCCACCAATAAATGGCAGAGAAGAGCTGACTGACGTACTTTGGGAGGGGTCAGGGTCGGCTGATGCAACCTCCCTGGATTATAAAAGATTGAACATCCATCTTGAAGATGAACCGGCCATGTGGTATGCACAAGGGCAGTTTCCAGCACTGCAAATACTTCCTTATGTAGTCCTTTTGTGGTATTTTTTTGTCAAGGTTTAATAAACCTTTTAAATTTTCAAAGCGAGCAGTTCTTCTCACAAATGAGGGCTCATCCTGGGGATGAAGCCTCTTTGCTCTTGGTCAAGGTGATTTATTTGAGCCAGAATATAGTTCTGTAATTCCGGTATATGAACGTTAGCTTCACATTATTAATATACTGATCTGTCCTGGTCTGTTGAAGCTTCAGGACAGTGGATGGTTGGAAACAGGGTGGGATGCATAAGAGAAGAAGGGGAGGAACCCGGTAACTGGTGGGACACGTGGAGAAGAAGGGCTGAAAAGCAGTAGGCAGGATGCATAAAAGACAAAAGCCAGGACCCCTGGCCCGGCAGGACACGTGAGATTAAGGGACTTGTAAGAGCTCAAGAGCACTTGGAGGTTGCCAAGCTGAGAGTCATGGTGTTAAAGTGATAGTGAAAATCACCATTCAGCAGAAAATAGCACCCATGTCGGGACAGGTAATCAAGGTAACTTTCCCAGCCTGAGGCGGGGAAGGACCGCATGGCTGCTCCACGTGGAGCAGCAGTGCACTCACTGCGTGCTGTAAGCTCTTGGTGCGTGAGCTGCACAATAACTTCCAGAACTTATCAGCTAAGGTGCGCCCCTGCCCACAGTGACTTAGTGGTGGCCAGTGTTGGCGGGGCTGCCGCTCGGGACAAGCCTAGTGCATGAAGTTCCCTGGGTGGGAACTGCAGGAGAAGGCAAGCGGGGTTTCATGGATCCAGTGCGGTGACTCTCCCAACCTGCAGGCACAGACAAGGCCGAGGCCAAGCCTGAGTGGAGCAGTGTTTTCAGCTGTGCTGAGCACAGCAAGTTTCTGGTATGCGCCAACCCAGTGAGGATGGGGGAGGACTGGTGGAGGTGCAGTGCCAAGATTGCACGCAGCCCTGTTAGTGGTCAGAGACCTGCCAAGGTTCAGGGGCTGACCAGGGTGCAGGGTCTGCTGTGGGTCCTCTGTAGAGCCATGAAATCTACACACCACATGGGTGATGGCACCCAGAGGCAGTGGAGGACTGTGGGCAGTGGGAGGGCTGTCGGCAGCAACTTTTGCCAAATGCATAGGGTTTCCAAGCCAGGGACTGCGAGGGCTCACATGGACTGTAGTGGGCCAGGAGCATCCAGTGTGGTAGCTTTCAGCGGTTCCAACCCAACTGAGGGTGACTGCAGCCATCAGGCATGCTGGAGCCCGGGGCTACTGGTAGCTATAGCTGCATGGACCATGGACTGAGGGAGTATTGAGGCTCAGGACCACCAGTGCCGAGTGCCTTTGGGCCGAGGGAGAGGCAGAACATGCAGCGCACAGAAAACCCCTCTTCTCCTGCAGAGCTCTTTGGGCACCCAAGTCATTGTAATAGAGACCATAGCCTGTGACAGCTCAGGAGGGCTGGGGGGAGCAGCTGCACCCAGCAGGGCTGGCCGGGGCACCAAGCTGCAGACACTCCCCTGCAATATTCATCAGTGGGGAGCCACGTGAACACAAGAGCATCACATGAGCGGCTTAGCAACTGCTTCCACTAGTGTTCCGAGAATATAAGCTAATGATCTGCTTTTATTTTCCAAGAAGGCAAAGCTTCTTTCTTTCTTCTCTCTTTTCCTTCTTTCTCTCTCCTTTTAACTTATCAGGGTTCTGGCAAGGGAACTGGTAGTTAAAATGAACTGTGATAGTTCATTGTGCCCTCCACAATGATAGGGATCTCAAAACACCCCCTTTTAATTAAAAGGTAAAGGTATCCCTTGACAAAACACAACCGTGTAGCTGTGTAAGGGATGAAGAATAGCATTACCTATTTATTTACTCTTTGAACAGTACACTTACAAGGATTTCTTATTCACTATCACATATTTAGATGTCATACATTGCTAATAAGTTTTGTATGCATATCCAGTTGTAATTAAAGTTATAAGTTAGGAAGCCTCTACTAACATTTTGCTTTCATTAGTGCAGTTGAATTCACTCTATTTACATACTTACAAAGCCTTCCAGAGAAAGCAGTTACCAAATGCCTTGTGGAGACTTTACACAGAAACACTGTTAACGACATGATATCTTAGCGATATGATGAACTGTTCTTTCTGTGTGGAGAGTTTTATACACTGTCTGATTTTATTGAATAATTTGGGCAATTCAGAAACTAGTTAAGTAGGATTTTTTGTATTGTATTTCTAAATACTGTTCATTATATCAGAAATCCTCTTAAATTTTGCCTAACAAGAGAGGAAATATAGCATCTTATTTAAGCAGCTAGGGGAAGGGAACATGGGTTTATTTTTTCTATTGCCCTCTTCAGAGAAGATGCAACAAATCTATACTTGGCCTTAAAGAAATAGAAGTACAGGATGAGACATATTAATGTATACCATGGGAACACTGAGGGAATTTAAAAATTTGGCACCTCTTAATTTCAAAACATTCAGTCTCATCTACAGGAAAGTGACCCAGTATTTTCATCATTCTGAAAACAGGTGAAAGCCAGTGCCATGCCTTGTTCTCTCACCTTCCAGTACCTTTCTCTCTAGTTCTAGTTTGTATCCCACCCCAAAGGCACAGAGAGTAAAATACTACCTAGAAGTGGCAAGGTGGTAACAAGCAGTATAAATGTCCTGCTACTCTCTTTCCAGAAGAGCTCTATGGAGTGCTTTACCCATATGTACCAATGTGTATCTATGGGAACATATGTACCAAGCTGTACACATGTTGTGTGCATTACTATATACATGTGTGTTAAATTACCCCCTCTCAGGTGTGTGTAAGTTAGTGTACAGCCCTGTGTTTATGAGTGTACACAGGCTCTACAAATGTGAGCATAGCCCTATGTAAGGCTATGGTGAAGATATGATTGATACATCACACTTTTTTCCCCCTGTAATACATGGAATGCACTGGGGGGATGTAGCATTCTAACCCAGTCATGAACAGAGGTACCCATGTTGAAGCAAGCAAATATTGAAGTAGCTGGGATCTGATGAGAAGCTTAAACAGAGAGAAATGAGAGGCATGAGAAACCCTGCCCCAGGAACAGAAGAAGAAAACCTCTGTTTCCCAGAGATGGATAAAGAGAATGTTATAGATGAGTAATGCGGTAGTTGACTCTAACAATTAAGGAATTAATACTATGTTAAGAGAAGTTTTGTAGAGGTACAGTTATGTTTCCCCTCTCCCTTGTGTTGTTATCATGGGATGGCCTTAGTAGTCAGGGCATTTGGAAGGGTCAGCTTGTTACTATGGCAACACCTGACCTCCAATCAGATGTAAGAAAGTGATCTCCACCACTAGACAGCGAGGAAGGAGTCATTGACAATAATTCGGGCAAGGCTAGAGGTATAAAAGGTGGAGCATCCATTTTGTAGACAAGTGCATGGTAGTTGAATCCTTTGCTCCTGGTGCTGTATTTTTCCTTATTCAGTTTTCTGTTGTATTTTGACAAGGTCTTAATAAACCTTTTAAATTTTTAAAAGTGAGCATCACTTCTCACAAGAACTTTGGCTTTTATGCTAGAACAGCTCATTCTTAAAACAGTACCCCATAAGTTGATAAGGCCCATGAAAGAAGCAACTGTGGGAAAGCTGCAAGGCATTGGGAGGGACTTTCACACTGCAAACAGATTTTTCTTTCCCAGATGGATGATTTGCTGTAGCACTGAAGCCACAAAAGAACTATTTCTTGTGGAGGAGTTTCCATGGCATGGCAAGAGAGACTCCTTTCCCTAAGTGAACTGAAAAAAGACTATTTTAGAGGTGGTAAACTGACTGAATATCCCAGGTTTTGTCTCTATGTAGTCAGTGGGAAAGAGGAGGTGGGGGGAGTAGAAGTGTTCTGAAGGTTTATACTTATTTCTTCTCATTTTTTGTTTTAGTTTTGTTACTGACATTTTCTTTATACCCTTTAAAATTTTGAGCCTGCTTTGCTTTTCTCCTAATTCTTATCTCACAACAGAAAACAAGTAAATAATTCTAGTGGGTGTGCTGGCATTTGGCCAGCACTAAACCCACTACATTTAATTGTTGCATTGTCCGGGAAGTTTGGATAGGCGAACCAAAACCACTACACATGCCTATCGCAGATTACCTCCAAACTGGTCAGAGATATGTTATGCAGGGCATATTAGACTGCTGTTCTTTCTGTTACCACAGCCTCAGGGAAATCAGTTAAGAATCAAGGTATATAATAGTCTAATTAGAGAAAAGCAGTCAATTGATGAAGTCCTGGCTAGAGAGAGCACCAAAAAATGGGGAAAAGATGAATGGCCACCTGAGTGAATCCTACAGTACTATGGATCAGCCACATGGAATCCTGATGAATTAATATTGGGTGCCAGAGAATTCATTTACAATTTAGATCGGATAATTAGGTTACAACCTGCCATTGAAATAATAACCAACCAGACAGCTACAGCCCTTGACTGTTGTAATTTGGACCCGATTAGCATTAAAGATTTGATAATCATGGTGCCTTGGCAAGAACAAACAGAGCTTTGAAGATTTCAAGAAGATTGAATAAAGAAAGAAGATTGAATCAACTTCTACAAGAGATACTGCAAAATGTGTAAGTTTGTTCATATGATGATTAACCTGACTGTTGTAGTAAAAAAATTACTAGCCTTCCTAAAATAGTATATAAGCATATGTAGTCCACGATAAATTCAGATTCTGACCACCACTCAGTTTCCTCACCCCTTTCCATCACAGACACTTGACCTTCTTGCTGACCAATCCACTCAGATAAGGAATGCAAAATTTCAACATCCAATGGTATTAGACTATTTATTAGCAGAAGAAGGGGGAGTGTGTGGCAAATTCAATTACTCGAACTGCTGTTTGCAAATAGATGACAATGCAACAGTGAAACAAATAACAAGGGGAATAAGAAAGTTAGCTCATGTATGTGAGTCTCTGTCCGAAGTTTTCCCTCGTCTGCCTCACAATTGTCATGAAAAGGACAGAGACTGGGGACCACTGAAGAAAAAAAGACCCTTGTCTGAAATTCTGGCCTTGCTGGAGAAAGTTGCTTGCCAAGGCCCCCAAGGCCTGAGCACTTTGCTAAGCTATTGTTCACAGGTGTGTTTGCTGTATGCTATGCTGAACCCAATGAAAAAAAGAAAGGAGCACCCTGCCCTTCTGCAACAATAGCCCTGGAAGTTGTCCCACCTCTCGGCTTGGCTGGACTGACCTTTTGAGTGGTCCCCCACAGAAGAACCCTCACCTGTTTTACAACCATCATGATGGATGGACTGAAACGGGAGAAACCTCTCCATCAAAGATCAAGACATGAAATCCCTATGTGAAAAAACCCCCCTGGCTCTTTCCAAGGACTGGAACTGAAACCCCTAACCGGGGGGGAGGTGTGTGGGGAGGCAAGCTGACCAAAGGAAGATGGATGTTGCAGGTGCGAGCAGTGAACCAAGAAGACAATGGTTCTTGGCCACTGCTGAGAACACGGACTGTGTGTACACTTCACCAAATGCCATTTTCTCCCCAGAAAATACAATAGACTACTTCTGATTCTATTTCAAGATTCACCCCCCTCCCACCAAAAAAGAGTATAATAAGAGTTCAGATGAACTGCAACCCTGAGATCTCCCCAGATGTGACCTGGTGAACTCCATTGGCTGGACATCGAAGGACTTTGCTGTTCTACATTTGGTAGCTATATACCTTCCTTTCTCTTTCTCCCTCTTTTTTCTTATTCCTCCCTTTTCCCCATTTCCTCCCCAACGCATTTTGCTGTGGTTATTCAATAAAGGTACGTTTGTTTTTGATTAATACTGCAAACCCCCTGTGCCATGTCGGTGTTTTTTACACCCTGAGATCAGATAACGAACCGTCACGAAATCCATTCGTAAGGACGGATTGTGACAATTTACTAATCCAAAAGTGGAAAGGATGGGAATGGGGACATGTTTTTGTGGTTATCTTGTGACCTGTGGGGTACACAAATGCTTTCTTTCCTCTTATGTGCTGTAGCAACTCTCATCTTTTTACCATGTGTGATCCCTTGCTTAGTGAAACTTATTCAACATGTGATCAAGGGGATGCAGGTGGCAGCCATGCCTACAGATCAAGAAATGTCTACAAAAAGACAGGAAATTATGTCAAGGACCCAGGAACAGAAAGTTAAGTCTCTGGAGGCCCAGGGGCCTACCACTGGAACTGTAATACCTCAGGGCAAAGCTGACCACGGCCAAAGAGAGACACCCCTCTGAATACAATGGTCTCACCCATAAGCATTTGCAGGCTCATGTTAATGCAACAGATTTTATTAGTAACACCCAGTTCAACTGACATTTTTTCCTTATATGTAATCCCCCTAGAATGTTCTCCCCTCTCTCGTCCCCCATTGGTCCCAATTTACTGCAGTACTCTGCCCCTGTTACCTCATTGGTTCCCCATTTGACTGCCCCTCCTCTGCACCAATTGTACTCAGTTCCCATTGGCCTTTGATCCTCAAATCCACCCCTTTTTCTCCCATATTAAACCTTGTGTCCTCAGCCCCAGTTTGTCTCTGTCCCTGAACCCCCTTCATCGCATAAACTGCGTTCGCAGCTCCACACAAAGACCTGTCTCTTGCCTCATTCATCAGCAGTTTAAACAAATGTCCTCTGGGCTCTGGGAGTGCAGGTTGCTCACAGGGGCTAGTTGTGAATGCACCGCAACAAGGTCAATGATAATTAAGGTTTGTAAATGTTTGTAAATTTTTGAGGATATAAGAAGAGGAGGGATTAAAAGGAAAGAGAAGGAGTTGTTTTTACAAGCAAACTGGAGGCCTGATGGTATATAAGGCCAGGTATGGAGAGGTGAAAGCAGCAATGTGTGACAGACGGTCAGGAGTTCCCCTCATTTGCCTCATGACCATCCTAAGGAGAGACAGGGACTGTGACCAGAATTCTGGCCTGCCGGTGGTGGATGAATGCCAAATAATCCTGAGGCTCCTGAGCAGAGTTCTGGCCTGCCAAGTGATTGTTCACAGCTTTGTCTACAGTGACTGCTTCTGGCAGGGCCTGCCAAAAGGACACCACACCCTATATGCTGGCACCTGTTTCACTACAATAGCTTGAGAATTTTCCCACCTCTTGGCCTGGTTGGACTTTCTGGGGTAACCTTTGATGGGCTCTCCACGGAAGACCTCTCATCTGCCGTTCAACTACTGTTACAGACTGACTGAGATGGAAAAAGCCTCTCCCTCAAGGATTGAGACTTGAAACCCCTATATGGAGAAGCTTCCCACTCCTGAAGATTGAGACTTAAACCTCTAACATCGGGGAGGTGTGTGGGGGAGCTGACCTGACCAAAGCGAGATGTTTGCCTGCAGGTGTGACCATTGGACCAAGAAGACAATGGTTCTCGCCTACTGCTGAGAACATGAACTGTCTGTACCCATATTCAATGCCTTCTTTCCCCCTCAGTGATTCCAATACATTTATTCTTTCTAGTATCTGTTTCCCCTCAATGATTTCAAGATCTGTTCCCCTCCCTCAGCAATGGACTTTAATAGAACCTTGAGTTAACCAGGTTTTTTGAGATCCCGACATGACAGGCGAAATCCTTTGGCTGGACTACAAAGGACTTTGTGTCCATGTTTGGTAGCTATATTCCTCTCTCTCTCTTTCTCCCTCTTCTTTTCTATTATTTTCCTTTCCCTAATCCCCCTAACGCATTTGCTGTGGTCATTCAATAAATGTGCATTTGTTTTGATTGATGCTGCAATCCCCTTTCTGTGTTGGTTTTTGCACTCTGAGATCAGAAAAATGAACCATCACAACTCCTCATTCCTAGAGTGGATCGTGACACAATGGGGGGAACCATAAATTCTATAGGAAGTCCACTAATTGACACAGACTGTTACTCACTGAAGACTGTGTGAAATATCTGGATTTAGAGAAGAAGAACAGAGATGCAAGGGAGAAAAGAAGGGGGGAGGGTTATACATTAGAAGGGGGTCTGTATCAGGCATTTTGGGAAGTCTGTACGTCTCAAGTTCCTCAGCCAATGGGGAAAGAGAGAGGGTATTGCAGCTGGGAAATTAGGATTAAGAGGAGGCTGCATCCCCTAGAAATTTTGAAAGACCCCAGGGGAAATGCCCCATGGCCTCTCCCTTTATTGGAATAAAGTTACAGAACTCTGTCCCATTTTGGACATAAACCTCTGGTGTTTGTGGATCAATTTTCTTGAGAACACTGTAACGCAACTCAAGAATTGTGCCAGTATCAATTCACTTGGATACTGGAGAGATTTATTTAATGCACCAACCCTTCCCTGGATTCAGCATCCATCCACACAAGGCCACAAGACCCTTACCAGCACAGGAATCAGTTCCAGGGGTTGGACGCAGGTATAGATTTGAGGGTCCTGCACCCTTCCAGAGCCTTCAGGGGCAGCTTTCCCTTAGGAATCCCTGCAGATTTGGGCAATCTGAGCAAGGGCTGTGGGCTCTGATTCCCCTCACCCACCTCACAGCAGATGATCCCGTTGCTCCCAGCCTTGGCTTCCCAGCAGACACCGGCAGCCGAGGGCCCCAGCTTAGGGGACACAGCACAGCAGCAGGGGCAGGCCTGGGCCACACAGCAGGGTGTGGAGCAGAAGATGGGAACCACCTCAAGAACTCAGGAGGAAGAGCAGCAGGAAGGAAAGTCCCAAAATCCTAAAGGAGAAGAGCAGACAATCAGGAGAAAGCGACCCATGGGCACAGAGGGTTCATTCAAGGGAGCACTGCAGGCCAACCCTTTTTCTCCATTGGCAACTGCCCAGGCAGCAAAGACTCCTCAGGGCTCTTCTGGGGAGGTGGCCAGAGTAGGGTTTCACCTGGGACCTATATCCGTGTCCCCCCACCAGAAGGAAGCTGGACATGCTGGAGAGGTGGGACAGAGCAAAGCCCCTGAAGGTCACCAAGGCCAAGTGCAGGTGCTGGCCCTGGGTCAGGGCAATGCCAGGCCCAGACACAAGCTGGGAAGAGAATGAATTGAGAGCAGCCCTGAGGAGAAGGACTTGGGGGTGCTGATGGGTGAGAGGCTGTGCAGGGAACATCTGTGCTCTGGGGGCAGCAGACAAGGTGAGGAGGGGGCAGAGCCAGGGGAACAGCACTGCCAGTGGGGCAGCAGGGCCCTGTCCCACCACTGCCCACATCACGCAGCTGCTGCTGGGGGGAAGCTCAGGGCCCAGGAGAGGGGGGAGAAGCAGCGTTGGGCTTGGATCCCAGCAGGCACTGAGCCCCCCCAGCATGTGTGTGCTCCCACCAGCAGGATGGGGACAGGAGGGGGACAGCAGAAACAGGAAAAGCCACAGGCTCGAGATAAGGGCAGTTCAGCAGCAGAGGAAAGCTGGGCGTGCTGGAAGAGCACAGGAGGTAATTTGGGCACCAAGTGCCCTTGGCGGGCTCATGTCCAACTGCTAAATAAAGGTGCATTGGTTTTTGCTTATTACTGCAAACCCCCTGTGCCCTGTTGGGTTTTTTTGCACTCTGAGATCACTCAACGAGCCATTACGAAACCCGTTCGCAAGGACAGATCATGACACAGTGCTGGTTCAGTCTCAGGAGCCAGAGGCTGCCCTGGACAACATTACCTCCAGCCCAGCCACACCCTGAATCTGCCCACAGGTTGGGGGTGTTATGATCAAAAATTCTGCCAATTTTTTTCTGTGAGAAAAAGGTTACCACTGTTGCTGCTGGGGTGCTGCTTGTGTTATGGTAATTACAGGTCATTGTTGTTAATAGTTGTTTTTGTATCAGTAAAAGCCCTGGCTGGGGCGAGTTAATGGCCATTCTCTGAGACAGTGAAGGGTGGAGACCTCCCAAACGGTGAGGAGAAGAGACTTGAGGGGAGGGATATGCAAAATAACTCCAAGGACCAGCATGCTGTGGGGGACTACTGCTCCAAATGTACTGAGAAAACCCCAAAAACAACGAGCCACCTAAGAGTTGAGGGGTTGGAGTGATGTCTGGACGTGAGGAGCGGAGTGCTGGGCCTGCAGAGGCGCTGAAAACCTTTGTTGTTCCTCACCCTGTTTTGGAGAGCCCCCGGGCTGGGTCTCAGAGGGGGCGAGATTGGGACCAATTCAACATCGAAAGGGGTCACCACGCCCTGAAGGCTTCCACGGGGACCGGACCCCTAGCTCTGCCCCTAGTGGACAAAGCTGCGCATATCCTCAGGGGCACCTGCCAAATGTGCTCGTGGGCTCGCTGAGGTGTTCGTGGAGGGCAAGTCAGAACTCCCTCCCTGCCAGGCC
>JAWWEX010000182.1:111916837-111935448 GCA_035583215.1 Arremon brunneinucha | reverse complement strand
TTCCCCCGCCGCTCCGCTCCCACCGCTCTGAGCCCGGGGCCCTCCCAGCTCAGCCCCCGCAGCGCACACGGCTCCCCGGGCTCTCCAAAGCGGTGCCAGCAAAGGCGGCTTCCTGCAGCCCACGCTCGGAGCACACAGCGCCCGCCCGCTGCCCTCAGCCCCCTCTGCTCCTGCCCTGCCATCCCCCCAGCCCTGGCAAAGCACAGGGAACAGGAGGCAGGACAGCAACAAGATCCCGCTCCCGGCTGCTCCCGGCTCCCAGCCTCGCAGCTCATCCCCATGCCCATGCCCATGCCCATGCCCATCCCTATCCCCTACCTTCTCCCTCTGGGCCTTGCAGTTCCCAGGCTTGTAGAAGTCCCGCACAGCTCACACAGCTCCAGCTCTTTTGGAGGGATCTGCTTCCCCTTTTATCGGGACAGTGGGGGAGTTGCTTCCCTGGAAATCATGTGTTTTCCTGCAGCAATGGGAAAGTGACACTGCTGCTGCCTGGTTTGGGATGAAAACATTTCTTGTAAGAGGTGGACTTGGTCATGTTGGAGGTCTTTTCCGTCCGTAATGTTTCTATGATTCCATGGATGGCAGCAGGAGCTGGGCAGAGCCTGCAGCTCCTTGCTGGAAGCCACCCACTCTGCTCCCCTTAGCCTGGATCATGGAATCCCAGAACTGGACATCCTGTGCCAAGGCCTATTCACACTTACAGGGAGGAATTCTTTCCCAGTATCCCATCCAGCCCTGGCCTCTGGCAGTGGGAGCCATTCCCTGTGTCCTGTCCCTCCATGCCTCGTCCCCAGTCCCTCTGCAGCTCTCCTGGAGTGCCTTCAGGCCCTGCAAGGGGCTCTGAGCTCTCCCTGGATCCTTCTCCTCTCCAGGGGAACACCCCAAGCTCTGAGGAAAGGAGGGTTCAGGTGAGATGCTTGTTGGTGCCATCACATCAGCTCTGTGCTCGGAACAGCCCAGGGACACCAGAGACAACCTCCAAAGCCATCAGCCCCTGAGCTTGTGCAGGCCATGGAGATTCCCTGGGCTGGGGCAAGGCCAGAAGAAGGAAGATGGGAAACAGGGACCCCCAGCACAGCTCCTGCAGCCAGAGCCATCCTGGCAAACCCACAGAGCATCCATTAATAATACCCAGGGGACAACATGGGCAAGTCCCATGGCACAGGGGTTGCCACCAGCAGCTCCCATCACGTTTTCCAGCTCAGGAAGAGGGCACAGATGGTGCCAGCATCCAGGATCTGGGGTGCCAGGCCATGGGGCCAGGCTGCTACCAAAATATCCCTCTGCTTTTGGCATAGAAGAAATGCTGATGCCCCGGTGGGGTGTTTTCTCCTTCAGCACTGGCTCAAGGCTGCGGGACCCCCCGGAGCAAGAAGCCATAGGGCAGGAGGGATATGCCCTGGATTTGGGGTGGGAGGGATTAAAGGACAAGCACCAGGAATGGGGTGTTCCTGTGGGAAATGGTACAAAATTTTCTGTAACTTTAGTCAGGTGTCTCTGCAAGCTGGTGTGGTGCAAGAGCCATGGACTAGACACAACTGATAAACACTTTTTAGTGACCCAGTGGCTGGTGCTGGACACCTTAAAAGAGATCAAAGCAACAGCTGAGGCACCACGGGCCCTGCCTGCTGGAACATCCAGCAGGGATGGAGAATGAAGTGGAGCCACGGGGGGAGTGAATGCCATCTCAGACATGTGGGTAGAGAGGACAGGTGAGAAGCCGAGGGACAAGTTTTCCGAACCTCTTATCCCTGTGACACTACCCCACTGTGCTGCTGCCAGATCTCCCCCACTGCCACCGGCACTGGCAGTGTCTGCATCACACACGGCTGCATCTGTACAGTGCCTGGGACCACCCACACTGTGTCTGCAGGAGCCATTGCTTTACTCCACGCCCCATGTTGCTGTTAACTCACTTGGCCCGTCTGTGCCTGTGACTGATTGGGCAGTCCAGCCACTGCCTGGCAGGCCCACTCACAGCTTCAGTGCGCAGGTCAAAGCTGGAAGTCAGGTGGTACCTGGCGTTGGAAGCGTCAGTGTGGAGCTGAGAACATCTGAACCCAGAAGTGCTGTTGGGAGGTTGTCAGCACCCGGGACTGCAGGACATCATACCATGGCCCATACACAGCCAGGGCTCAAGAAGCCTGAGGGATGCTGCAGCAGCCAGCCCCTGAGGGGCTCGGGGATCCTGTTGACTGTGGGCAGCCCTGGGGACCAGCAGAGCAGAGCAGAGCTGCACACCACCAGGAGACGCCCCAGGATGGGCGCCGAACCACATCGCCTATCAACCACTGTCTGCAGTCGGAGGCCAATACGGCCCTCTGAGCCAACCATGGCCATGCTGAGAACCACTATCCTGGAGATCAGTAGAGGGCCAGCATGTCACAGTCCATTCTACAGCCCAGCCAGCAGAAGCTGATGGAGAAGCTCACCATCCTTACTTAAAAACTGTGCCGTTGGCATGCTTACCCAGCTCTACAACATTAAGAAGGCAAGTGGATTCCACAAACGGGATGGGAAACCAATATGTCACAGACATGTTTTATGAAAAATCTTTTCCCTAGGATTTTTTCTCCTGAGAAGCTGAGAGGCCTCAGGAACAAAATGTAAACATTGATTATCTGCTGCTGTGGAATGCAACAGGTGGATCTGTGATTGGTCTCATGCGGTTGTTTTTAATTAATGGCCAATCACAGTCCAGCTGTGTCTCTGGTCAGACACAGGATTTTGTTATTCATTCCTTTCTTTCTCCTTGCTTGCAAGCGTTCTGATGAAATCCTTTCTTCTATTCTTTTAGTATAGTTTTAATATATCATCAAATAATAAATCAAGCATTCTGAAACCTGGAGTAAGATCCTCGTCTCTTCCCTCTTCCTGGAACCCCTGTGAACACCACCATACCAATACGACTAGACAATCTCCCTAAAGGAAAATCTACCTTTTAAAACCAGCAAGAAGTCTTAACAAAGGCTTACTGTAACACTGCTTAGTCCATAGGGTTTCAACAGCTACATTGTATATACCTCATTTGTCACCCTGAGAATACTGGAAATGCATGAACTCGTCTACTAGACCTGCTGTCCTTAAAATATGTACTGTATTTAATTAATAACCTCTTAGTAACATGTAAGTATCAACAGTCACATACATCTCTATATATTACAGTTGAATTTATATGCATGTATCATATTTAGTTTAAATTAACTAGATTTCAGTCTTCTCTAATGACCATGTCAAGATCATGAAATATATAACAAAAGTGGTCTGCTGTATTTCACTCACAAGCATGATCAGCTGTTTTGCATTCCCCCCATTTGCAGCTGGAGAAAGAACATGTCCCAGGAACAAGCCTTTGAGTAAGAGAGGCAGTTTGAAGATTTTAAGGGTTACATATACTGTTGTTAGGAAAGTGGAGTGAATAATAGAAGGACGAAGCTGTTAATGGTACATCTACTTGACAGGGCAAACTGTTTTCTAATACAGCATGCATTATGTGTGGGGAGAGAGTTTATATCTTACAGACTGCTTTAAAATAAGAAATACCACAACTCCACAAAATCAGATCAATCAAAGCACTCCTAATCTACTAGTAATAATTAACAAAGTCTGAACTTAAGTTTTCTATCTTAAGGCTTTGTACATATATCCATTCACACGACACCACAGTAATTAACTACAACAGACACACGGGTTTGCGGAAATATTATTTTCCCAAATATACTGGAGCACTGTAGAGCACTATAAAACATTGATTGTGGTGTCTAAAGACAGCACATCTAGTTAAATATTGCCTGTGTGTTCACAGCTTTAAATTATAATGAACAGGGAGTTTTATCAATAAAAGTACTGAAGGTATTGTAAATGAAAGTGCTAGAAGTTTCCATGAACTCCACAGATCTTAGAGAGGTGTCTGAGCGCTAGGTCTGTAGAAAGAGAGGTGTTTCATTAGCAAATTTCAGTTGCAGAGTATTCTGGGTGGGTACTTGCCACCTGTGATATTGCAGTTGAGACAGCCACACAACACAAGGTTCATGCAGCAACAGCCAACGTTTATTGAATATAGTTTATATAGTTTTCAAAACCTGGCATGGTTGATCCTAATTGGCTGAATTTAGGTGCCACCCAACTTATTGGCCAATAGCTGTCTGCGTCCCTAACAGCTTAGACTGGTTCCCTAACGGCTTAGACTGGTTGAGCTACATAATTAGGGTTATCTATAACTGTGAGGCCTCCAGGCCAGGTGTTGGCCACCACAGTGTCACTTCTGTTTACAATGTCTTCAAAATCATTTTCATGCTAAAAATCCCTGTCAACTGCCCTTCATATTTATTCATGGCTAAGCACTCATGCCAACTCCTGTTGAAGTCAATAGCAGATTTCTGGACATGGCAGCAATAGGATTAAACCTACAAGGTCTATCACTGAAATACTGATTTGCATGTTTGCTTATTTTTGAATTAAAATATGACCATGGATTTTTAATGTTGGGTTTTTGCAGCTAAGTATGCAGATGCAATAATCACAGAACTGAGGTCACTGGAGATTACAGAAAGGTTAAAAACTATGCATGGGCAGGTAATAACCGGAACTCGTAATTAGCAAAAAGGTTTGTCCTGCAGCATTAAGGTCATGTCGATGTACTTTTTCTGAAAAAGCATATTGATTGAAGATGTGTAATCAACCCATAAGCATGTTTAGAAATAATTGGAATTACTGATTTAGCCCTTGTGCACTGTAAATTAGCGCCTTCCTTTTTTATTTTTGCTGACTGGCCTGTCATTTCGCACACAATGGTACAGGCACATATGGTTATTCATAGCTCACATCCTCCAAAATCTGCTCTTCCAAAAAAGATTTGAGTACATTTGAGTACAAAAGCAGTGCATCTTACCTTTGAAAAGATTATCAGCACATCCAGAGAGTGAACTTCAAAACTCTCAACAAAAGGAAAAGGTTCATTATTTGTACCACTGCTACTGAGCGATGATGCTAAGTATACTGATGGTGCACTTGCAAAATTTAGTAACAAGTGACAAATTTGAAATCTAGAATGTGAACTTCACCTTGTCTCTTAGGTGTGTTATATGTATTCCTTTGGTTATTTATAGGTTGTTCATGTTAAGAAACTTTCTCAACAGATATTAATAGACATTTGTTCCTAAAATTTCCTGTTGGTTTTTGTTCGGTAGTGCTTGTTGTTTTATTAGATCTATTGTTTTACTGTTCATAATGAAAAAAGTGCATGTTGTGTTGGACACTATTCAGAATTCAGTAAGTTGGAATATGTTCAAGTCATTGTTGTTAAAACAAAGAAAAGGGAGTGTGGGAAACGCCCATGAAAGCCTTGGATGTTCTTAAAATTCTCAATTGTGTTCAAAATGACCTAACAGGCCGACAGTTAGCAGATGTAGGATGCTGTCAACAATTGTAAGACAATCTACCCATTACTTCACTTCAACCTGAAGAGTCATTTAATTTAAGGACATTACTAACAAAAGGACGTGTAAATTTTTAATTATACACGTGGACATGACCTGTAAGACCAAACCGCGACAAGACAGCAAAGTGTTATTTCTGACAGATTTTTGAATGTTATCTCTTAAAATTTTGAATATTACCTTTGATAGTTTTTTGAGTTAACTTGTTTGTAGCTTTTTAAAGTTTGAACAGTTCAAACATATATGTGAACAGTGTGCAGCAGGTGTACATCCTGCAAAACTGCGCTCATTTTTGATAGCTCCTGGACATGCTTGTAAAATCTTTTGAAAGTATGTGGAATAGACCAATGGCTGGTAAGGTTAGGCTTGTTGAGTTGGGTGAAGAGGCTCATTAGAACTCAGCTTATAATTTATGCCATGTTTGTTATGCTTTCTGCAAGGGCTCTGCAGAGGGATGACAGACACTGCCTTTGTATTTAAAAACAAAACCGGGGGAAATGTGGTGGCTAACATCTGGCCTGGAGGCTTCACAGTTAGAGATAACCCTAATTATAACTTGACAAGTCTATGCCATTAGGGAAAAGAGCTAAACATCCTTAGAAGGAAGGCACAGAAAAGTGGGGGGGGGGGGGGTTAGAATTCAAACAGCAGATGCCAGCCAACACCCACAAGCAGCCATTGGCCTGTGTGCTGGGTGGTAACCAAATTCAGCCAGTCAGGATCAACCATGGGACTTTTGAAAACCCTATAAAAAGGAACTGCACTTGATAAAATTTGCTGTTGCTGCATGAACTATGGAGTATCATGTTCTGTCCATCTCAGCTGCTACATGTTTTCTCCTAAACTTGTCTCTAAACCAAAATACAAGGAATAAAGAAGGCCCTCAGGCAGAGAGAATGAATCCTTCAGTGTTAGAGCCAGCTCTGCAGGAGGTCAAATTGATGGGGATGTAGCATGAAGAGGACCCAGGAACAATCCCAGCAGAACCCCGGGTTGCACTAAAGCTGGGGAGTGAAGAAGATTTTTGATAGATACAGGAGCAACAGATTCACCTTTGAATACATGTAAAGGAAAGCTTAGTCAGAGACAACAAATGTAGATGGTGAGATGTAGTAAAAGGAAAAAAGGCTGTTAATCCAACCATTAAAATTCAAACTTGGACAAAGGTGCCTAACCCACCAATTTTTGTATATGCCTAACCGTCCTGGTCACCTTGAAATTATTGAAAATACAGTGTGTGATCCTTATGATAATGAACTGAGGGAAAATGATTCTTTACCTCCCTCAATTCCCTTCCCTGCGCTGGTTAATTAGATGTGAGCTATAGTGCTCACCTTGATTTTTCTGGCCATTTGAGGGGCGTCCCCAACAAATACATATGTCCCACACTAATGTTCAGACTCAGGACAAAAAACATTTGTGGTTTCAATTGCTTTGCCTTCCCCATTAACCAACATGTTTCTTTAGCTGTCATTTGGAGTTGTGGGTGCTCCCAAAGCATGCCCTACAAATATACTCTTACTCAAGGGTACAACACCCCATGAGAAAGCGTCTTTGAGGGAGGACACTTGTGCCCCAATATCTGTGAAAAAGGTTGTGGGGGCTTTACAGAGACCAATAGCACAAGTGATTAGTAAAACTCCTTTTGAGTTTTTAGTAACCCTTCTGATAAAAAAGCCATCCTTCATCCTTCAGCTCACCTACTGGGGATGAAGAACAGGGTTTCCCTATATCTTTTCTTTTTGTGGATCTTCTAAGGAAGGAGCCATAGTGGGATAGAAATGTTGGTTGGTCTCTTCTTTTTCAGCCACCCTTTCACTAATAACGCCAGGCTATCACTAGGCTGATCATCCGTAAGTGTTTTCAGGATCCCCTCTTGCAAACCAGACATCCAAAGACTATTTCTTTTTTTTTCGGTGTTCAGCATTCCTGTTTACTCATTGTGTCTGTCCAGGAGAAAATGTCACCTTTTTGGGTATTGTCAGGGACATTGTTGTTTTCCATTCACATCCATCACAAAACTGTTTTGGAATCAGTTTTACTGGGAAGCAATGGACCATATTTTCTGCCATAATTCTTATTCATAATTCATAATAAATTCTTCTGCCACTTCTCACCAGGCCCAGATTTTATGCTCTCTGTGATGACCATCAGGGGTTATAGCCCCTTCCAGGGTGGCAGCAGCTCTTTCCCCATTTGTGAGGCTTACTATCTGACCTTGAGCTGAACACCCACAGGTTTTAGGGACTCTGGAAGTTCTCTGACAAGGGGTGTGTTTATTTTGGAATCTACTAGTATCACCTTGGGAGATTCATATTGAAGTTTTAATTCTCAGTCATGCATCATTTGCAAACAGGCAGCTTTTTGCACATTCTCTGCTCTTTGATCAGTAGGCCCTGTTGTCACCAGGAGATCTCCCCTTTCCAGGGAATGTAGTCCCCCAGCTCTGTAAGCTGCTCCCTGTCCAAGAGACCAGGGAGCTTGGTTGTCTCCTGCAGTCAGAGAGACTCTGAATCCCCAAAACCCTTCAGTCTTTTTATTTGACAACAAATGTGATCACCTCCACTGAGGGACACTCTCCAACATACTTGTTCTCAAACTCCTTAGAGGTTTGACCATATTAATTTATAATATAGCTAATTCAGCAGCCGTGTATGGGACTTCTTGAGTTGATATTTGAGATGCTTCAACCTTTGAGCTTTCAGACACATATTCAGTTTTAATTAGTGGCCCTTATTACCAAAATCAGATTGAGAGAAAATTTTTAACACAGTTTTGCCTATCAGAAAGCAGCCATTCATTATTGCAGCGCTGGTCACTCAGGGGATACTTCCTCTAATTGAGAGTGCTGAGCATGGGGTGACCAGAGTTGTTCTCATTCCCACTGATTGCATATTGAGTAGCTATTCTTGCTTACTTGATGGATATGTATAACTTTATTTTACATATTCACACCCCTTATCAGAAGTTGGTATGTGAGGGCTATTAGCTACTCCTTTGTGTGGCTTAATCACTGGCTATCCATTATTCCCCTCCCCAACAACAACCTTATAATGATAACAGGAAAAAATTCACTGATAAGCTGTAAGAGAGGGTCCAAAGTTTCCCTCATTTGCTTCACAACTATCGCAAGGACAGAGACTAAGACCCTGAAGACCCCAACTGGACTTCTGGCCTGGCTGAGGTGGATTCTCGCCAAGTGATTGTCTGCAGGTGTGCTTCCTGTGCCACCATGGTACATTGCTTTGAGCAGGGAGGCAAGTAGCAGCTTGCTGTGTACCCTTACACATGTTCCATGACCCCCACTCATCACAATAGCCTATGAATCTCCCCACCTCTTGGCTAGATGCCACTTGCTTTAGAGAAAGACAGTATAAAGTAACTTTCTCTGAGGTAACTTTGGTGATCATCCATGGAATGAAGACAAATCTATTGGCTGGGCCACGAGGATTTCGTCTTTCCATTGGTAGCTATATGCCCCTTCTCTCTCTCTTTTCCTTTACTTTGTTTTCCTTATATCTTTCTCTCTCTTCTGTTGCAAAATTGTTGTTGGCGCTCAATAAAAGCGCACGGCTGTGATTAAACTGAAAGTACCCTGCTGTGTGTCTTTTGCACTCTGAGATTGGTAAAATGAACCATCGTGACCCCCACTTATACTGGCGGAGAGTGACATTAGCCTAAACAGACAACTGGGACCCAGATAACTGGAAGAAATAAGGCTTGCTCTTTATAATTTTAAAAAGTTTAATAAAGGATAGTAAGGGACAAACTAACAGCTCTGGGTGCCTGGCGATGGCCAAAAGCACACAAGTTAACTTAGAGCAATTTTCTTATATGCCTTTTCATTACATTGGTCAAATGCATATTCATGAGGATTATACATATTCCAACATTCCTTTGAATTTACATGTTCCAGGAATTCTTTTGCTTGGTTCGACCCTTGATCTGTCTTCTTAAAGTATGTGTCATACTGCAGATGAAATTTATATATTTTATTTTCTCACCAGACCCCTGTTCCGTGGTTTGACAGTTCCTGATAGCCAAAGGGTCAGTGGTGAATTCCTACTTGTGTTCTTTTTTTCAATCTTTATTAATCTAGTTCTTTTCAATGTTTTCTTATCATACAGATAAGATACTCCACAAATATATGAAATCAGTATTAGCTATTTCACACAATTATCTGAGTCACCATTGTCAGTTAGTGACACAAGAAACCCCATGAGCTGCTTCTGCAACAGTTAATGTTATAATACACATCACATAGTCTCTATTTTAATATTTTGTGGGAGCCTGAACTATAATATATTTATCACACTAAAATATATAATCTACACTGGGATTATGGTAAAAAGGCTGACAAATTATACTATACAAAAAGCAGTTAAAAAGTGATTACAAACTGTACTATACCAAAATAATTTGGAAAAGCCAATATGACAGTGAAGGGCAATGACTACATCGTTATTTCTTACAGACCATGGCAACAACACAGCAAGGCCAGGTGTCCCCAGTCCCTGGCACTCAGCCCGTGCAGCACACGCTCACATGGCCCAGCTCTGGCTCCTGTCACTGGCTCTGGGTCTGCTTGGCCAGGGCTGGGCTTGGCAGAGTTTGGGCTCGTTCCTCTTTTGTCCTGCAGGTTCCCAGCTGAGCAGCTCCAGAGCACAGAACCTTGCTGGGATCAACCTTCTCAGTTCTCCCTGTGTGTGACAGGCCAGGCTTGGTTCCCAGCCCTGCCTCCCTTGGTACCTGCCACTGACATTGGTTTCCCTGGACATTGTGGTTTGGGGCTTCCTGCCCTCTCACTATCCCTGCAGACAGTGAAGCTGCTCCTGGAGCAGAGACCCTGAATGGAGCAGAGCCTCTGCTGTCCCACACCCTTCCACAGCGCCACCCCCTGTCCCCTGCCTGTCTGCAGCACACAGAGCTCGAGTCACCCCAAGCTGTGGCTCCCCTGAACACAAAAGAGACACAGAGCAGTCCAAATCAACTCCTTTATTAGCAGAGTGGGAAAAACGCCAATACCTTGTTTTAAAATTTAAAAGTTTAATAGTAATAAAATAGTTATTAAAATAGTAAAAAACAAATTAGAGCAATAAGATTTTGGACAATCAGAGTAGGACAATAAAAAGCAAAGAGTTACAGACATCTGGGTGTGTTTTACTTCTTCTGCCAAGCAAAAGCACACCTTGCTAACAAAGGATTAATCTTTAAAAGCAACAGCCTATTGCATATTCATATATCTCACACATAATGCAAAAATTATTTTCAAAGCAAGGGTCCTTTCTGGTTATTGTCAACTCCCCCCCTCCTCTCGTAAATCAATTGTCTTGGTCCCTCAAAGTCTGGTTCTTCCCAATAAGGAGGCAATAGTTCTCTTGGGATATTTGAATTTCTTGATTCTCTTATTGATTCCTTGAGCTAGTTAGAAAAGTATCTTCCGTCACATAGTTTCTATTTTATATTATGCTATAGCCTAAAAACTGTGTTTACCACACTGCTTAAAAGAGATTAATACAACACAACTTTCCAACATAACACATATAGTATTAATTTTAATATTTTTGAAGAGCCAATGATATAATATGCATTTTTCACACAGAGCCTGCAGGGGATGAGGCTGAAGCAGCCCTTCAGCAGCTCTCCAGGAAGGCCTTGGCCCTCCCATTGCCAGCCGGGTTTCAGCACCTGCACAGCAAAAGCCCCCACAGCTCCCTGGGGCAGAGCCAGCTGGTGCCACCTTCTCCAGAGCACGGCTCTGGTGCCACCAGCCTGCCTGGGCAGCACCAGCACTGCCCCGAGGGCTGCTGCAGAAGGTGCTGGCAGACAGGATTCTCCACATGGGGCTTTCCAAAGGCTTTTGCTCGGCAGCGAGGCCAAGGGCAGGAGCAGCTGCTGCTGGGGCTGAGAGCTGGAGGGAAGGGCAGCAGCCCCAGGCACCTGAGCAGGAGCGGCTGTCCTGGGCAGAGACATAGCACCCCTGAGACAGGGAGTGAAAGCACTGCCTGAGCCTGGGGCAGTTGTGTCTCTGCTCTCCTGAGCCACAGGCACAACAGCTCCTGCTGGGAGAACGGCCTCAGTTGATCATGGAGGCTGCAATGAGGGAGGGAAGGATGGCACTCAAAAGCCAAGCAGCCCAGCTTGCAGCCAGTGTGGAGCTGGCCTCAGACCCTGCAGGCCTTTCTCCAAACAGGACAAAAGTGCCTTTGGGGCACTGTCCCTTCTCGTCTCACAGGAGCTAATCCATGGGGTGCTTTGAGTGCTGCCTTCGTCCCATCCCTGCCCTTGGGCTGAGGCTTGGCCATGAGGCCAATCACCCCAAGGCTGCTTGCTCTAGGACAAAGAAGGGGGAAATTTTTATGGCAAGAAGGCAAGAGGATTTTGGCTTTTTCATGATAAAAGATGTTCTTGAACAAAGGCTGCAGTAATGCCCCTTATTTCGTAAAATTTATTAGGAGTTGAATAGCATTCCCTGCATGTGTCTTGAGAGCGCTATCATTGTAACTGCATTTTGTGGAGAGTCTGGTACAAAGTTCTCCTTTATTGCAAAGCTCTTGTGGTTATTCCTCTCCATAGACGTTGCCTAGCGCTGTCTGTCCAGTTGGGATAGTGCTTCCTGCTTGGTAATTCTCCCCTATGCCTGAGGGATTTTTCCTTTGCCCTGAAATTTCCCATTATACAAAGCTTCCAGCTGTGCCCTGAAATGAGATACAAGCCATTTCTAGTATGCCTGTACGGATGAGTCAGGAAGAATTTTCCAAGTAGTAGAAGCAGGACATCCTGCATCCCAGTACCTCTTGTAGGGGACCCATTTGCCATTATCAAACCTGAATTTGAGATTACTTGTAACAAGGCTGGAACAAATATCAATGGCCAGCTGGTCTGTCCTATGCCATGTGGTTCCCATCAAAGCTTGTGGGCGATGGAAGACCACCTGATGGTCTCCATCGTAATTCCAGATGGTGTTTGTGCAGACAGCCCCACAAAAGGGACACTGTGCCCAGCATCCTGAAAAATGCTCTGCCAGGATGGTGTGAGGCTGCCTTGAAAACGACCTCAGGTCAGCACCAGCTAATTCTTTCATGAGCCTGTCCCTCAGGTCATCCATAGGTTGTGCCATGGCACTGCTCAGGAACTCAATGTCTGTGACCTCCTGGTGCTCGATGCCTTTCAGGTCACTTCTGTGCAAGTTGATCACCTCTCTCAGTTCCCTGCAAAATTCATCCAGCCAGAGAGAGATTTTGTCATCTCTGTCTTTCCTTTCTTTGACAATTTGTGGTGATAAAGAAGCAGCTGACAGGATGTTTTCATTGAGAAGATCAAGGGAGGAATTTAAAAACATCCCCAGCCTCCTACTCCCATCTAGACAGTAACTCCTAACTCGTGTCTCAATGTAAATCTTACAATACTTCTGTGGAGAGCTAAGGTACTCCTTGAAATACTCAAAATGGTTCTGTTCTGCCAGGTATCTCAGGATGCAAACTTCCAGATTGCCTCTGCTGCCCTGGAAATCTGGGAATTTGCCCTGCATGGCCTCAGCGATGACTTTAGCTGTCCTCTCATAGACTGCATGGCGAAGAGCTGGTTCAATCTTGTCACAAAGGAAACCAGCAAAAATTGAGACAAAAGTGGCACCTTGGCAGGAAATTTGGAAACATTGGAAGAAATCTTCTCTCTTGCTCTTCAGGTACTCAGCTGAAGAGGTACTCAGGGTCATTTGCCTTTTGGAATGCTTTGTGCATGGCTTTAAACCTTCCTGCTGCCATTGTGCACCGATACATAGATAAATCTATGCTGTAATCTCTGTTAAAAATATATTTTGCATTGCTGGGGACAGAGTTGACACCTTTCTGTACTTCATTGAGTATGTAATGAATAAAATTTCCACTGTAATCACGTTACACCTCTTCCTTCTTATCAATATTTGCCTTCACACACGCTATGATGTTTTCTGTGATGTGCTGAAAGTTGATAACACCAACATTGAAAATGCTCCTGGGATCAGGGATATAGCCAAAATATTTTTTCCTCATGATGTATTTTTCTTGACCAAAGAAAATTTTTCGGGTAATGACCTGATCCATGCATGGATACCCGGCTCCTTAAAATGCTCTAGAAGGACATCTTCAATTTCTACATCAATATTCACTCATTCTGGAGGAGGAGCAACACGGGAGACTTCGGCAATCCACTTGTTCCAGACACGAGTAAATTCGTCCTTCAGTTCTCTCTCACTGAGGCTCTTCCCTTTCAGACTCACAGCCAGCACCCGACTCCTTCTCAGGAGCTCATCTTCATAATCCAACTTCCTTGCATCCAGTTTCCTCTGCTCCTTCTGTAGCTTAATGAGATTCTCACATTTCTTTTTTGTTTCATGAAGAAGAGTCTCTTTGAGTTCTTTCAGCTTCAGCTCCGTGCTTAATTTCCACTGGACCAGTGTCTCATGGTCCTTGTTTTCCTGAAATACTTTTCCACTTCTTTCTCAATGGCATCACTTGTCTCTTGCACCAGCCCTTCAAGGTGTTCTCTGGTGACATTCTGCATGTCTCCATTCCGAATTTTGTTGTCCAGTCTCATCTGTACATCTAAGATGTGACTCCTCAGCCTCCAGGTCCACTGACTATAGGCACTTTCCATTTTCCTGTACACAGCAATCTCCAGGGAATTCTTGAAGCTAAAAACAAAGTTTTCATTCAGCAAAGCATTCCAGAGGTCACCAATACGATCTTTCAGGCTTGAGAGCCTCAAAATGCTGCGCTGTGACTGCTTCTTGGCAGCCTGGAGGATTTTGCTCTTGAGTTGCTGGACATTTTGGCTGTAGGTGGGGTTGGGTGGTGCCATTGGGGGGTCTCCTTCCCACAGGTGAGCAAAGTAGTGAATGTGGGTGTTCACATCAAAGCCAATGACATCGCTGAAGGAGGAGATGTCACAGAATTCCTGCTGAGCAGCTACCATGGTCATTTCATCCAGCTTTTCCTGCAAGCGCCTTTGTCCTTCCATGTTCTGCTCCTTGGCAGTTGCTTCTCCCATGTTTTGGTGGACAAAGAGGCAGCTTGGGGAAAGATTGACTTTCTTCATTCTGAGGAAAGTCTGCACAGCGATCTGGGGAACATCTTGCATTTCTGATGGATTTTCTCCAAAGATATTGATCACAGTCATGTTGCCAACACCAATGACAAAGGTGGCCAGCTCGTTATCCTGGTTCAGGGACTGTTTATTGGCCATCTCAATGGCATGAAGTCCCTCTGTGTCAACCACCAGCACAAAATCAAAGCCCAAGTCTTGCTGCAGCACTTCTCCCACTGGGATGAGCTGCATGAAGGCTCCACGGGTGCATCTCCCTGCGCTGACATTGAACTGCAGACCAAACATGGCATTCAGCAGGGTGGACTTGCCTGTGCTCTGGATGCCGAGCACGGAGAGCACAAACACTCGTTTGTCCCCCAGCCTCTGAATTAAGCTATCAAAGATTGCTCCCACCCAGCACAAGGGCAGGTAAGAAGCATCCCCATCCATCAGCTGCACGGGATACCCTGAAACCATCAGTTCTGCTGCAATTTCTGACAGTTTGACAAAACTCTCATTCTTGCAGTTCATTATTTGCAGAGCTTCATAAATCTGCCCTACCTCTCTCAGAAGGTGCTCCAGACCAATGGATGAATCTTTGATTTCAGCAGAGAGGGCATCCAAGCCACAGGGCAACTCAGCATTCACTCTGGTTTCTTTCTTGCTTTTCTTTCCTGTCAGGATTTCAGACCATAACTTGTGATAATCTCTCCTCAATTCTTCAAGACGACCAAAAGACAGTTTGTCCATAAAGACCTTCATCCAGTGCAGGAAGTATTTCTTGGTATCTGCTGGCTGGACGTGGAGAAATCCAAGGAATTATTTCATCAGTGTGTTGAGAGGGAAAGCTTGGTCAAGTTGCTTTTCTCTTATTGCTTTCTTGTTGTATTCAATTTGGCTGCAATGATGCTCAATGCTCTTGTTCCCCTTCTCCTGCAAGCGAGTGAGTTCTTTGTCCTTTTGGCACCACTGGGACCACAGTTTTCCTTGAAGCGGCAGCAGCCGGGATTTGATCTCAGACAGCTTCTCTTTCTTCAGAAGCTCCACCAGCTCCTTTGCCTTTGCTTTGGCTGTCACACACGCGGGTTGATCTGCATCCACTATGAATCCATGCTGGTGAGCTTTGTTCACGCAGGCCTCCAGGCTGAAACATGGATTAGAACCTTCCAAGAGATTCCCAATTGTCTTGGTCAGCTTGTCCATCAGTTCTGCTTCGTTTCTGTTCTTGATCCCTATTGTTATGTTTTTGCTGGCTTGTCCAGCTGCAACGCTCTCCTTTTCCGTGAGAAGACAAACCAAAGGCCTTTGAGACTGCCACAGGTCCTGCAGAAGCTTTTTCCCCCTGTTGTCCATGTGCTCCCAATTGGACACAAGAGCCACATTCACAGCAGATATGTCCTGCAGGAACTGCAGCTGTGCTCCATGATCCCTGGCATCTCCATGCAGGTTACAGAAAGCCACACAGCACTCAAAGGTGTTGTCGGGGCTTTCACGGGGACAGTACCAGGCGATCTCCACCAGCCCTTCCATCAGCAAATGCTCTGTGGTGCTGCCTCTGCAGTGGCGGTGGAAGAAAGTGTCGTGTTTGCGTTTGCTGAGCAGAGCGTTCAGGAGCTGGGACTTGGAAAAGGAGGCCGAGTTGCCAGTGCAGATGAAGGACACAATGGGTGTCTGTGCCTGAAAGATGAGTTTGTTATTGTAACTCTTTGTTTGGGCCTGCTTTCCTGACTTGTCCACCTCTTTCCATCTCCTTTGGATTTGGCTGAGGGCGTAGAGTGGGAACTCAATGCATGAATTGCTCGGGTTGGGCACCAGCAGAGGCAGCGCCAGTTGGCAGAATGCCAGCTTGGTTGCAAGGGTCTGCCTCAGGAAGTCATCAGCACAATGGTAAATGGCCATCTGCAGGTCCATGTGGTGTACATGGCTGCCCCTGCTTGCACGTTCATGGGCTGCTTCCATCAGCTTATCAAGAAAGTTTTCAATGGAGTCTGATTGTTGGTTCTCTTGCTCTGTGGTTTGCATCACAGGTGCAAGACCTAGATTGCTTCTTTCTCAGCAAGTCAGGTACCTCGCCCTGTAATCCACAGTTAACAGCTTTTGCAAGAAGTATAGTGGCAGTTCTTTGTCCTGGCTGGGCTGGCCATCCTGCGGAGATGCCTTGCAGATGGTGCGGAAATCTCCCATCCCCATTTTCCTTGGATAGCGACTTTCCAGTCCAAGGCGCTTGAGCAGCTGGAAGAATTCCTGGTTTGCAATGGCTTCATTTGTTTTGGATTGGCTGTTGTCTGACACAGTCTGCGACTGACTGGGGGCCCCAGGTGTTGTAAAAGTGTCTTCCTGGTTGCTCAGTATGTTCATCCCATTTGTCGCCCAAGTCCCCACTGATCAAGGAGTCCAAGTCCTGTTCCAGCCTCTCCCAGTCTTCATCTCCACTGTGTTTTCGAAAAAGATTCTTTATCCGTGTGGACCACAAACCTTTATGTGATCTTCCATGAAAACCAAACTTCCTTCTTCTGCTCAGGGGACAGCTTTTGACTTTCAGGTGTCACAGTCAGACCCCTCAGCAGGAGAGAGGCCTCAGCTCTGTCGGCATCTTGCTCCATCAAGTTCACATACTCCGCATGTGCCGCTTCCATTTCCCTGGCCATGTACTGAATTTCTGGGTGTCCAAGGAGGTGTTGAAAAGTGCTGCTTTCTACCTGGTATCCTGTGCTGGTCACAATCAAGAGCACCAACAGCTCCATGTCCTCCGGAGCCTGTTCCTGTAGAGACTGGAGTAAGGAATAAATGGTCAGGCTGCTGGTCAGGGTGGCTTCTATCTTTGCTTCATGAACTGCAGAAGCAGAGCTTCCTGGTGCGTAGGTGACAGCATAGATGTGCACCTTCATTTGCTGCAGTGTTTTGATGAGCTTTTGAAGCTCAGGGACTTTGGAAAATCTTGGAAGTGGGTGCTCAATCTGGAAGATCCATTGCATAATGAAGGAAGCCTCAGGGAAGTCCTTGACAGAGTAGATACGAGTATTCAGGGTGCTTCTCACATTACCTTGATAGTAGTGGTGTTTTCTGGAGGTGACTTGTGGTAGCTCTGCATGGTGTTCACCAGGGCTGTCCTGCAGGGCTTTGTCGGACAGGCACACATTGATCCACACACTGGGGTGTCTGGTTTTTGTGTTCAAATAATTTTTTAGCTCCATCAGGATGAGCAGCTTCCTTTCATCCACTTTTTTCACCTCCCAGGCCTTCACAGTCCCCATGAAATCTCTGGCCTCTTGCACTGCACTGCTCAGTTCCTCTCCAAAAACGCTGCTGCTGCTCTGATTTGTCAGCGCTTTGTTCCCATCCCTGAGGGCTCTGCTCATCTGACCAATAGACTTAAAATCCTCACAGTGATTGCACAGGAATGATGTCCCACACTGGGATCAGCTGAAAGCCACGGTCGATAACGCACCACGTTGTGTTATCAGACAAGAGCCCTGTTTTCCACTGAGGAAGGGAAGCTGTGTCTGCTGGGCCTCCTGTGTTGACCACGTAGAGCTGAATTGCTGTATGAGAACACTCTCCAGCTCTCCCCAGGACAGAAGCCTGTGAGCTGCATTTGGAAACATCCAGGGATCCTTCTACACTGGCCCAGAAGCCACCCCAGCTGGCCCCAACAAAGCTGTTCAGTGCTTCAGACGTTCGTCGCTTCACCTCTTCCCGCTGCTCGGCTCGGAATCCTTCTGTAGACGCCTTCCACCAGAATATCTCCCCACAGTGGATAGGACCCTGGTTTATGTGGGACCCAAACCTGCTGAAGAAGCTCTCACACATCTTCACCAAGGTGGGGTTGTCTTCTTCCCAGCTGAAGCTCAAAAGCTGCTCCATGTCTTGCAGCTCCCACAGAACCACGTCCGAGAGATGAAGCTGATGCCTTTGGACGTAGCAGGAGGCCAGAGAGATGTACTGGTACTTGGTGGCGCAAAAGTAGCTCTGCTCAGAGTGGGACTGGTGGGTATCCTGTGACTGCGAGGAGCTGCTCTGATCTACACTGCCTCCCAGATTAATCCCCCAGAATGAGGATTTGGCAGAAACGCTCATGCTGAACCCCAGCTGCTCCATGGACTTGGT
>JAWWEX010000182.1:111891735-111907140 GCA_035583215.1 Arremon brunneinucha | reverse complement strand
TGCCCCCCCCCCCCTTTCCCTTGAGCCAATCGCCCCTCCGCTGCCCTCCTTCAAGTCGTCTGCCTCCTCTCCATATTCTCTTGAGCCATCCACCTTCTCTCTGCCCCCCTTCAAGTCATCTGCCTGCTCTCCATATTCCCTTGTGCCCTCTGCCTCCCCCCTCACTCATGAACTGGTTGAACAAATGCAATCTTTAACACTGTGTCCTTCCTTGTCTAGTGATAGTTCTGATGATGAACTGCCAGTTATAAGTACACCTAAAAAGACACAGGAATCTATTTCTGTTAGACTTCGTAGCAGATCCAGGCCTGCTGTTTCTTGGACTTTACCTCCCTGCCAGGTGGCTGTGACTCGTCGACACCATTTGCAATTTTGGGAGCGTGTCAGAATGAAAGCAGCTGAAGTGGGAGATTGCAATTTGTTAGAGAAAATAGGTCCACCTAAAAGGATGCTGATGGATGCTGCTGCTGCTTCTGGTGGGCCTGTGGCTTTTCCTGTTTTCAAAGCTGCTCCTAATTTGGGACAAACAGCCATCAGATTTTTGCATGGAGGGTTGTGCAGGATCTCCAGTCAAAAGCAGATCAGTATGATGTTAACTCTTTGCAGGTGATGGAAGTGATTTGTGTTCTAAATGCTGATGTACTTGCGCCTTATGATATTGTTCACCTTGCTACGATTCTCTTTCAGCCAGTGCAGTATGATATGTTTTAAGCTACCTGCAAACAAATGGTTGAAAGAGTAGCATTGGACAATATGCAGTTACCTCAGCACGATCCACATCATGCTATGGGAGTTGATGCCTTGCTGGTCAATGGACCATTTCCTAACCCGGATTTGCAGGCAAGATGGGACCCCCTGGTTCTGGCACAGGCCCAGCAGCTGGGTATGAGTGCCTTACTTAAAACAATGGAGATGGCAGCTCCTAAACCAAGGTATATTACCATCCAGCAAGAGGTGAAGGAACCTTTTCAGCAGTTTGTGTGGAGAGGGTTGCTGCAGCCCTTGAGAAGCAAGTAGAAGATGATAAGTTGAGGCAAATTTTATGCAGACAGCACGGGACAACGCAAACAATGATTGCAGAAGAATTACTGATTCTTTACCAGGAGATCCCTAGCTGTCTGATCGTGTAGTTTCTTGCTCAAAGGTTGGTTCAGTTGAGCATAAAATGGCAGCTTTGGCAAAAGTCATGAAGTCCTCACCAAGATGTTCTGCTTGTGAAAAATCAGGGCATGTGAAGACCCAATGCCCTCAAACTACTGGACCATGTGTACACTCTAGTTGGTTTGGTTATCGCCCCAGAGAAAGTTCAAAGAAGGATGTCTTGGAAATATTTGGGGTTGGTAATCACCAATACACAAATTGTGCCTCAACCTGTAAAATTGGACACTGAAATTAAAACCGTTGGTGACGTACAGAAATTGGTCGATGCAATAGTTGGCTTAGGCCATATTTGGGGACGCAACATTTGTTTGGCTTGTTATCAGGGATTACCTCCTTCACCGATGAGAGACATTTGACCGCTGCAGCAAAAAAAAACTGTAGAAGAAGTTGAATTTGCCTTGACATTCAAATTTGTTACCAGGATAGATGTTTCTGTTGGTGTGTAATTATTTGCTTCGAGAGATGATGAAAAACCTTGGCGATTTTTGCATCAATGGAATGATAAATGGGAAGATAAATTGCATATTTTAGAGTGGATATTTTTGTCTTTCAGGTCCCAAAAACAGCTCCAGGTCTGTATGAGCTTTTTGCAGACATCATTATCAAAGGTCGCAGATGCTGCCATGAAATCTTAGTCCATGACTCTGAAACTGTTGTCATACTGGTACAACAATGGTATTTTGAGCGGTTTTCAAAAGAATCATGACCTGCAATCTGTCCAGCTTCTGTTCTAGATGGCCTCTCAAGGCATCATGGAGAGGAGCCTGCTGGATGAGTGAACAGCACGTGACCGCCCACGCGTAAGGACATTAAATCATGTTGCTGATGTGGCAGTGTGTGATAGTGAAGAAATACCTTATAAGGAAATACTGTGTCTTGAAGAGGTGTGTAAAACCAGCTTTTTTCTTGGAATAAACATCTCAGTATCCCCACTGATCTGAGTCTGTGCATTAATGGTTCACAGGAAAGAGGGAGGGGCTGAGGGGGAAAAAGAGTGTTTTAAAAGCTTCTTTTATTTCTCATTATCCTTCTCTGACTCTGTTAGTAATAAATTCACTTAATACCTTTAAATTCGAACCTCGTTTGCCCTTAGAATGTTTTTCTCCTCATCCTCATCTCAGTTTATGATCCCTTTTTAAATTTTTTTTCTGAAGGAACAGCTTTCGTAGGTGCCTGGTGTTTGCTCAGAATCAAACCACAAGAGCCTGAACGTGAAACTGGTTTTTATTGACTGATTGGAATAGTAATATTCTCATTAAAACTTGTCTGAGATGTCCTCAGTTCTTCAGTGGGGGTCTTGTGCACCAGGAGCTGGGAAAGGCAGCTCTGCAGCAGCTGGATATCGCAGATAGCTGAGGACAGAGCCCTTCCTGAGGACACACGGCCAGAAGTACTCCAGCCACAAAATTACCAAGCCAAACAAAATACATGGAGAATCCAGAAGGAAACTGGGAGCTCACACTGTGCCAGAGGAGCTGTGAGCCCTGGGGATGTCCAGCCACAGCCACCTCTGGGTGGGTGATGTTGGGAAGATGTTTGAGCTGTGGGACATGTCCCAGTTTCTGCTGGAGCCGTGGGGGGGAGAGGGCAGGGTCTGCCCCCCGGCCCACCCCAGGGCTCTCTGCAGGACCTGCTGGGCACCATGTCCAGCATTCCTGAGGTGGGACAGATCCCTATGCCAGGGAATGTGACCTCCAAAGCTCCGAGAGGAGCAGAGATGGTGCTTGCAATGGGGACAAGCACTGGGGATGCTCTGCACCTTCTCACACTGCTGGGCACCATGTCCAGCATTCCCAAGGTGGGACAGATCCCTGTGCTCTGAAATGTGACCTCCAGAACTCTGAGTGGAGCAGGGATGGTGCTGGCAGTGGGGACAGGTATGGATGTGGCAACCTGGTCGGAAAGCGAGAAAACCAGCTAAGTTTTCTCCCAGTGGACTTGTGAGACTTTAGGGAGTTGTAGAGAAACAATGACAGCTTGCTATTATGAACAACCTGCAGATGGTGTTTTCCTACTCTCTGCCTTCCTGTTTTTCTCAAAGACTGTTTATAAGAAAGGTGTTTTTGTTAACTAGCCAGTCAGGTGAAATGTATTGATTGATTGACCAATCTGGTCTGAATGTATTGGAACAGTCTATAAAAAGAGGGAATTTTCCTATTAAAGCAGCTGCTATGCAAACCAGCTTTCTGGTGAGTCTGTCATTTCTTACTCAGTAGTGACAGACAGGCACTGGGGATGCTCTGTGCCCTCTCACTCTGCTGGGCACCATGTCCAGCATTCCCGAGGTGGGACAGATCCCTGTGCCAGGGAATGTGACCTCCAGAGCTCTGAGAAGAGCAGGGACATAGTTTTCTCCCATGATTTCCCTGAGAAGCTGTGAAACAGCTCAGAAAAAGTAATGGGAAACAATTCTTATCTCCATTTGCTACGCCTGTTGTTGTATACATGCAGGATGTGTTATGGAGATTGCTTACCCAAGAGTAGTTTGTCAATTAAACACTGGTGATGGTGTTTAGATTGATTGACCAATTAGGTCAAAACTGTATCAGACTGTCTGTAAGGGTTATGAGTTTCTTAGAATAGTATAGTATAATGTAGTATAGAAGAATAAAGCAATTAATCAACATTCTACAATCATGAAGTCAATGCTCATTATTATCTGGCCAGGAGCCTACAACAACAGGGACAGGCACTGGGGGTGCTCTGTGCCCTCTCACTGTGCTGGGCACCATGTCCAGCATTCCCAAGGTGGGACAGATCCCTGTGCCAGGGAATGGGACCTCCAGAGCTCCAAGAGGAGCAGGGACTGTGCTGGCAGTGGAGACAGGCAGTGGGGATGCACTGTGCCCTCACTGCTGGGCACCATGTCCAGCCTTCCCGAGGTGGGACAGATCCCTGTGTCAGGGAATGTGACCTCCAGAGTTCCCAGAGGAGCAGGGACAGGCACTGTGGATGCTCTGTGCCCTCTCACTCTGCTGGGCACCATGTCCAGCACTCCAGAGGTGGGACAGCTCCCTGTGCCAGGGAATGGGACCTCCAGAGGTCTGAGAGGAGCAGGTATGGTGCTGGCAGTGGGTTCAGGCACTGGGGATGCTCTGTGCCCTCACTGCTGGGGCTGGCATGTCCCCAGCTGCTCCATCCCAGCTGCTTCATCCCAGCTCCCTGCTCCATCCCGGATTCTGAACATCCCTCCAAGAAGCCTTTCCAGAATGCTCCCACAGCACCAGTGACACAGCCCCAGCTCCCCTCTCCTTCTCCTGATTCCCAGGAAGGCACCAGCCACAACCTCAATGGGCAGAGGCCTCGGGGACTCCCACAGGAGCCAGCTGGGCACCTCTCCCAGCCCCAGTGCGGGATGCAGAGTCTGGGGATCTTTGCCATGCTCCCGCCCCATTTTCCTGGCCCTAAAGCCTGAGTGGGACCCACAAAGAAGAAATGCAAAGAGGAGACTCAGCAGCAGCAGGGAGGAGATGCCCTCAGGGCTGCCCAGAGGTCACAGGGAGGAGAAGGACATGGAGCTGTAAGGTTGTGCAGTGGGCTGGGGACACGAGAGAGGCTCCAGCCCTTCATGCTCCCAGCAGCTTCTTGACCATGTATCCGGGCATGCTGTAGAGGAACAGGGCCACCATGATGAGGAGCAGTAGGGCCAGCACGATCTTGATGATGAGCCACTTGTAGCGGGTGCAGATGAGGTATTTGATGGACTTGAGTGGGTTCAGGAACCAGATGAACGACGTGTCCGGGCGGCTGCAGGGGAATCAAACACCCATCGTTAATCCATCACCATGGGAAAGGGATTCATGGACCTTGAAGTTCATCTTTTTTTTTTTTTGTTTCACTCCCTGCCATGGGAAGGGACACCTTCCACTATCCCAGGTTGCTCCAAACCCTGGCCTTGGGCACTGCCAGGGATCCAGGGGCAGTCACAGCTGCACTGGGCACCCTGTGCCAGGGCCTGCCCACCCTGCCAGGGAACAATTCCTCATTCCCAAGATCCCATCCATCCCTGCCCTCTGGCAGTGGGAGCCATTCCCTGTGTCCTGTCCCTCCATGCCTTGTCCCCAGTCCCTCTGCAGCTCTCCTGGAGTCCCTTCAGGCCCTGCCAGGGGCTCTGAGCTCTTCCTGGATCCTTCTCCTCTCCAGGTGAGCACCCCCAGCTCCCCCAGCCTGACTGCAGAGCAGAGGGTCTCCGGACTCAGAACACCCCTGTGGCCTCCTCTAGACCTTTTCCAGCAAGTCCACATCTTTCCTGTTTTGGGGCTTGGAGCTGGATGCAGCACTCCAGGTAGGAGCAGAGAATCCCAGGTCCCTGCTGCAGAGAGGCTTCTCCCACTCACTTGGGTTTCTCCAGGGGATCAGGCTCATTCCGAGCCAGCCCAGCAGGGGATTTCTCAGCCTCCTCCGCTGTCAGAAGGTGCAGCTCAGCCTCAACTTTGCCCTGCAGGGAGGAAAGAGCTGTGCTGAGGTCTGGGAGCACATCCCAGAAGGAACAAAGCCATAAGGGGGAAGCAGGGTGTCCACAAAGCGTGCAGTGCCCAGGAGGCAGACCCTCCCTTTTCCCCATCCTTACAGTGATCTCCAGCTCATCGTTCTCATCTCTGGCCACGAACGGCCACCAGCCCTTGACCCGCTTCTGCTTGAAGATGGAGATCATGGGCAGCTCAGCCTCGTTGGTCACCATCTCCAGGCTGCACTGCTTGGACGTCTTGGCTCCCCGGGGGAAGCGGTTCAGGTCCAGCTCAATGGCCCCTGGCAGGACAAAGGGGAGGACAGGGGTTGGCATGCCAAAAAGACCAAGTCCTTGGCTGGAGATGGGCTGGACCAGCATCTCCTGCCCTGGGGAGCAGCTTTAAACCAGGTCTGGGAAGGAGAAACGGAGTGTCTTGGCTAATGGAGCAGTGGAGAAAAGGGATCTCAGAATCATGGAGACATGAATGTTGGAAAAGAACTGCCAGACCCTCAAGTCCAAGCTGTGCCCAATCCCCACCTTGTCCCCAGCCCAGAGTACTCAGTGCCACATCCAGGCCTGCCCTGGACACCTGCAGGGATGGACACTCCAAACCTCCCTGGGCAGCCCCTGCCAAGGCCTGAGCACCCTTTCCATGCAGAAATTCCTCCTGATGTCCAACCTGAGTCTGCCCTGGCCCAGCCTGAGGCCATTTCCCCTTGTCCTGTCCCTGTTCCCTGGGAGCAGAGCCCGACCCCGCTGGCTGTCCCCTCCTGTCAGGGACTTGTGCAGAGCCACAAGGTCCCCCCTGAGCCTCCTTTTCTCCAGGCTGAGCTACTTCCCAGCTCCCTCAGCCTCTCCTGGGGCTCCATTCCCTTCCCAGCTCCATTCCCTTCCCTGGACACGCTCCAGCCCCTGCAGGTCTCTCCTGTCAGGAGGGGCCCAGAGCTGCCCCCAGCACTGGAGGTGCCCCAGCAGTGCCAGCACAGGGGACGGGCACTGCCCTGGCCCTGCTGCCACCCCAGAGCTGGCACAGCCCAGGGGCCAGTGGCCTCCGGCACTCCTGGGCACACCTGTACTCATGTCCAGCCTCTGGCACAGAACCCAGTCATTCCCACCCCCCTTTCCCAGCCTGGAGTGCTCAGTGGGGTTGGTGTGACCCCAGCTCAGGACCTGGCCCTTGTCCTTGGCCCATGGATCCAGCCTGTCTAGAACCAGACTCCTCTGCACACTCTTCCTGCCCTCTCACCCCACCTGTTCCATCCAGCAGTATCTCAGGGGGTTTCTGGGGTGCTCTGGACCCTGCACGTACCCAGGAAATCATCGGCCGAGAAGTGGTCGGCATCCCAGACCTGCAGGGTGAGGCGGGCCGGGATCTTGTACTCCGTCTCATCCCAGGAGAACATGGACTCCTTCTTGGAGATGACAATCTTCTCCTCGGCCATCAGGTAGTCGAAGGGGAAGATGTAGCGCCAGTTGAAGTTGCCTTCACCAGTGAGGGAGTGGTAATGGACATCCGTGTCCTGCTTGTCCTCCTGCTGCCCCTTTAGCCACCTGCAGAGCCCGGGAGGGTGAGAGGGGGGCACAGGTTTACATGGGGCAGGAGAAGGGACAGGACCGCCCTGTCCAGGCAGCCAGGGTGTCTCCAGGACTGGAAAAACCTAAGAGTTATGAACAAGGGGTGGGGCTCTGTGGATGCCATGGGACAGAGTGAGAGAAACAGCAGGCGTTTCTCACAGCGGCTTGTGAGAAGTTTTAGGGAGCTGGAAGGATGTGATAACTTGTTGACTATAAAAAATTAGCAAGTGGTGTTTTTCTCCCTTATTTTTCTGTTCCTTTCAAGGACAGTGTGTGAGAAAGATGTTTCTGTTAGTTAGCCAATAGAATAGAATCTATCGTACCACTCTTTATTCTTTTGAATAAAGCTTTCTTTGCCTTTTCTACAATCCTGCCTCTCGCCTCTTCCTGCCCTGACCTTGGCGCAAGAGTGACAGGGCTGCTCCAGACACTGCAGCAGGAAATCCAAGGGGCAGGAGGATCCCAGAGGGAACAGAGAACTTTGGGAGAAGGAGACTCAAGGGGGTTGTCTGAGGGCTTACCCTGGGTGAGGAGATGTGAAGGAATTGTACAGGAGCTGGGAGCTGTCACGGACATATTTTATGAAAAATCCTTTTCTCTCCTCAAAAACTGAGAGGCCTCAGAAACAAAATGTAAACAATAATTATCTGCTGCTGTGGAATGCAACAGGTGCATCTTTGATTGGTCTCATTTGGTTGTTTTTATTAATGGCCAGCGAGAGCCCACCTGTCTTGGACTCTCTGGTCAGTCACAAGATTTTAATATAATTCTTTTCTATTCCTTTCAAGCCTTCTGATGAAATCCTTTCCTCTATTCTTTTAATATAGTTTTAATATATCATTTTCTTTTAATGCAATATATATAATAAAATAATACATCAGTCTTCTGAAACATGGAGTCAAGATTCTTGTCTCTTCCCTCATCCTGGGACCCCTGTGAACACAACCACATTTGATGACCCCAAGTGAAGAAAAATTCCACATTTGTTGAGCCCCGAGTGAGGCACACAACCACAGGTCACTGACTGCTCTGAGGAGAGAAGATATAACAAGGACATTGCTGGTGCAAGAAGATGTAACAGCGATTTCATAAACAAAAAGATTTTGTTGCTAAGGGAATGGGGGCAAGGGGGTCAGAGTGGGAAATTTTGTGTGAAGTTAAGGAACTGTAAATATTGGTCATTAGTGTAATTAACTGGCTTTGCTTGCATACAGCATGGTCCGTGTCTCTCAGCTTCTGCAATGCCAGTGGATGTGCAGCCAAGGAGAGGGGGAGAGGCAGGAAACAGCACAGGAGACACCAGTAGCATCTTTGGAATCTCATCAGAGGCAAGAAAGAGACTCTCAGGAAACACCCCAGGAAGAACCTGACCAAGATACCGAGACATCCATCCCCTTCCCCTCGTGTCCTCTCCGTGCTGGATTCTCCCCAGAGAAGAGGTGAGGACCCCCAGAGTCTCCAGTTCCACCTCCAAGCATGGCACAGCAGCAGATGAGAACACATCCACCCAGTCTTGGCTGGTTTGGGTCTCTCAGCACCGTTAGTGTCCCACTCCCATGGAGACTGGGGCCCACCCTGGGAGAGGCAGAGTGGGGACCAGTGGAATTCCAGGCTGTACCTACCCCCTGACATAAATGTCACTGGATATCTGCCCAGTGAAGGAGGAACCGATGGAATTCCAGGCTGTACCTACACCTTGACAAAAATGCCACTGGATTTATCCTGGGGGGAATTCCAGGCTGTACCTACCCCGTGACAAAAATGTCACTGGATTTCTCCCTGTTAGAATTCTGTACCTACCCCCTGACAAAAATGTCACTGGATTTCTTCCTGGTGGAATTCTGTACCTACCCCATGACAAAAACATCATTGGATTTCTCCCCAGGGGAATTCAAGGCTGTACCTACCCCCTGACAAAAATGTCACTGGATTTCTCCCCGGTGAAGTAGTCGTCGTCCTCCAGGATGACCTCATCGGTATTCCACACGATCACCCTGAGCTCGTACCTGCCCAAGGGATGGAAAGGGAGGTGAGGCACGGGAGCAAGAAATGGGAGCAGGAAATGGGAACAGGGAATGGGATAGGATGGATGGAGTGGCGCTGCCAGAAAGCAGAGCCGGCTGCCAGGAACAGGGAATTGCTCACAGGGATCTCTCACAGGGATCTGGAGGTCAGGATCAGGGACAGGAGGGGATCTCAACCATGGAGAGGATTACAGGGATGGGACTCTTCCTATGGGAATAGGCTGGCTGAGCTGGGAATGTTCTCCTGGAGAAGGCTCCAGGGAGAGCTCAGAGCCCCTTGCAGGGCCTGAAGGTGCTCCAGGAGAAGTGGAGAGGGACTGGGAATGAGGGGTGGAGGGACAGGACCCAGGGAATGGCTCCCATTGCCAGAGGGCAGGGCTGGATGGAATCTTGGGAGTTAGGAATTGTTCCCTGGTAGGGTGGGGAGGGGCTGGGCTGGAATTCCCAGAGCAGCTGTGGCTTCCCCTGGATCCCTGGCAGTGCCCAAGTCTTGGATGGGGCTGGGAGCACCCTGCGATAGTGGAAGGTGTCCCTTCCCATGGCAGGGGGTGGAACTGGATGAGCTTTAAAGTCTCTTCCGATCCAAACCATTCCATGATTCCATGGTCTCCACATGATCCCGGATCAGCCTCACCAGGGTAAGCCAAGATCCAAGGGGAGCTTTCACTCCTCTGCTCCCAGCCTCTGCAAAGAGCTTGCCAGGGGCTCAACAGGGCAGCCCAGGCTTGGATTTTGGGAGATTTCTGACCAAAACTGTGTCTGCAAAACAACCAGAGCCCAACTCTCTTCCCACTTTCCCCCCTTGACTTAACAGGGCTGTGATTCCACCCCAAAATGGGCTCAGAGTCCTCCAGAGGACTCCAGGAGGTTTGGGATCTCCAGGGAACTCCCAGCAGGCTGGGGAGCTTCCCATCACCTCTGCTTGACTGGGAATTTCATGATGGTGAAACATAAACCATGAACATAACCCATAAACGAGCTGTGGGAAGGCTTGTGGAAAATAAGGAGAACTTCATGACAGCAGATTTCCCCTGGGCGGCTGTAGTTTTTGAGTTTTCCCACAAGAAAACTGTGTTTCCTCCTGCAAAGAAATCTCCATAACATTAAACAAGAAAGACTTCTCTCCCTAAGTAAACTTTAAAAAATAGACTATTTTAGAGGCAGTAATCTGACTAGAAATTTAAAGTTTTGTTTCTTTACATTATCAGTAGAACAAAAAAGTTATAGGGAGAGGAAAGGTGTTTAAAAAAAGTTTGTCTTAATTCTTACTGCTTTTTTATTTTAATCACTAATAATCAAATTATCTTTATACCCTGTTAAAGTTTTAAGCCTGCTTTACCTTTCTCCTAATTCTATCTCACAACAAGAAATAAATACACTAGTAATTAACCAATACCAAAACCTACGACACTCTTCAGTACTTTGAAATCTTAAAAGAAGAAACTTCAAAATCTTGAAATCTTAAAATTAAGAAGCTCTCAAATTAGCAAAAAATCTTAAAATTAAGAAACTCTCAAATTAGCAAAATTAGCGGGCTACATAAAATTAGTGTTTCTGCCCAGTTTCAAATTAAAACCTCCACACAGAGGAAGTAGGAGTAGGTGGAGGAAGAGCAGAATCTCGGCCCCTGCAGCAAGGGGAGGCTGGAGGGAGGCTTAGGACTCGTGGTCACAGCACCTCACTGGATGTGCTGGGAGGTCTCCAGGTGAGAAAAGTGGATTTACAGCTTTCTTAACCCCCTTCCTTCAGGATCTCCCTCTTGCAGTGCCCTGGCTGAGCCCATCCATGGGATTCCTTCACTTTTTCCTTTTCTCCTGCCTGTCCCTTGCTGTGCCTCTCCCAGCTGGGATCCAGGGATGTTCTCTCCACCCAAGGCATCGGCTGCCTGGGATGCACAAGAGGCTCCCATTGAGATTCCCAGTGCCATCCCTGTATCCGAGCCCTGGGGGCAGGAAAAAGAGCTCAAAGACCGAGGCCACCAGGGTGAGAAAGTATTAGAAGGGATATTGAGGGAAGAAATGTCCTTCTTCTCCCTCCATGTGCTGTCTGTCCCTGCTCTTTCCTGCTTGAAATGCTCTCCCAGGGGTCTCCACCACCCATCCTTCTGTCCACCACCTCCTGGAAAAGCCCAATCCAAACTGTCCTGGGATAACCCTGCCCCTGCCCAGGAGAGGCTCAGGGCTGGGCACTCTGCTCTGCCCAGGGAACAATGGAATTTCCCAGTTCACACAGGCAAGAAAGATCGGGATCTGCAGGGGATGAGGAAATCTGACATCCCACCCTCAGGAGCAGCTCTGGAACTGCCTCTAGTGTTGGGATCTTTGGGAATGGCAGCATGGATGAGGAACCCAAGCAGAGGGCTAGACTGGCCATGGAGCAGCAGCAGGAGATGGGAGAAGCCGGGCTCCATCCCCAACCTCCTGTTTCCCTTTCCCATTTTTCGGCTGGGCTGCCAACCAATCCCAGTAATTTCCTTGAGTTAAGTTCCTTACTTCTTTGGTTTCCTAGGAGAAATATCAATGGCGGGGCCGGGCGCTGGCATGTCCATGGGGAACATGTCTACCCACATCTCCAGGCGGCCCTGTGGAGTGGGAGAGGCACAGTCAGCTCCCCTTGTCCCCTCCCCACCAGTGTCCCCCTCTTCATCACCCCAGCCATGCTAGATGTGGAGTGGGACAAGCTTCTCCCATGCCACAAATCCTTCTCCACTACTGCAGAAATAGCTCATGGAGGGGGTGAAACTGGATGGGTTTTAAGGCCCTTCCAGCCCAAACCATTCCATGATCTCCATGTGAGCCTGGATCAGCCTCACCAGGGTGAGCCAAGGTCCAAGGGGAGCTTTCCCTCCTCTGTTCCCAGCCTCTGCAAAGAACTTGCCAAAGGCTCAACGGGGCAGCCCAGGCTTGGATTTTGGGAGATTTCTGACCAAAATTGGATCTGCAAAACAACCAGAACCTAACTTTGCTCCCACTCACCCCCTTGACTCAACAGGGATGTGATTCTTCCCCCAACACAGGCTATGAGTCCTCCTGAGGGCTCCAGGAGGTTCGGGGTCTCCAGGGAATTCCCAGCACTGCCTTTTGTGCATGGCAGCCTGTGGGTTTCCAGTCCCTTCTGCTTGGGAATCCATTGGGAATTTTGCTCCCATGTGCCCAGATGTGGGGAATCAGGAGGGATTCTGGAATGTGAAATGGATGAGGATGGATCGGGAGGCACTGGAGATTTTCTCTGCTGGCCTCCCGGGGTGACCTGCCCACCCTGAGGTGGGTTAGGGCGGCGCTGGCCCCCATGGGCTGTCCCCATTCCCATTGGAATGTCAGACCTGCTCAATGCCCGGCTTGTCGGGGTTGAGCAGCGGCCGCGTCTCCACGTGCTCAGGGACGAGGCGGCAGCCGGCCCGCGGGATGTCCTCCCAGTGCCGCAGCACCGCCAGTGCCAGGTGCTCGTCTGTTGGCTTCTTCTGGCCTGGAGGACAAAGAAGAGCTCCGACAGTTGGGACAGGGACACAGGGACAGCAAAGCACCCAGCAAAGCACCTGTGCTCCAAGGTGCAGAACTGCCTCATCCTCTCCATCCCTTGAGTTGCAGAACTCTCCCACGGTGCAGAACTGCCTTATCCTCTCCGTCCCTTGGGAACACTTTGTCCCAAGGGTTGCAGAACTGCCTCACACTCTCCATCCCTTGGGACAAAGTGTTCCCAAGGGTTGCAGAACTGCCTCATCTTCTCCATCCTTTGGGAACACTGTCCAAATGTGCAGAACTGCCTCATCTTCTCCATTCCTTGGGACAAAGCATTCCTAAGGGTGCAGAACTGTCCCCCAAGACACAGAATTGCCTCATCTTCTCCATCCCTTGGGAACACTTTGTCCCAAGGGCTGCAGAACTGTCCCAGGGTGCAGAACTGGCTTATCGTCTCCATCCCTTGGGACAGTGTTCACAAGGGCTGCAGAACCGTTCCTAGGTGCAAAACTGGCTCATCCTCTCCATCCCTGAGGACAAAGTGTTCCAAAGGGGTGCAGAACTGCCTCATCCTCTCCATCCCTTGGGTTGCAGAACTGCCCTAAGGTGCAGAACTGCCTCTTCCTTCTCATCCCTTGGGATAAAGTGTTCCCAAGGGCTGCAAAACCATGCCTAGGTGCAGAACTGCTTCATCCTCTCCATCCCTTGGGAACACTTTGTCCCTCAGCTAACACTTCCTAACTCCTCTTGCCTCTCTCCAATCCCTGTAGAAGGTTCAGATCACCATTCATTTTTCCCTGTATGAACCAGTCCCATGTCCACTGACCACATTTTCTTTCTTTTCTTCACCCTCCTGGGCTATTTCCCTCTTTCTTGGGCACACTGAGTGTGTTGGGACACAACCCTCTTCTCCCATTGTTTGGGAATGCATTCCCATGGATAACAATTCTCTAAATGCTGGAGGTGTCCCCATGGCTCTTGGGACATGCACTTCTCAGAGGGCATTTCTAGAGGCAACTTTGGGTGTCCATGGATGTCCTCAAGTGATTCCAAGAGGAACCTTCTGGTCTGGAGCATCTGTAGGACTCTGCAACTGGTTCCATACTGGGATGGTGCCTGCAGGGCTGGGTGATGGGCCCACCACACCTGTCTGGGGGGGTTGGACTGGACGACCTTCAAAGGTCCACTTCAAACCACTCCATGATTCAAACTACTCTGAGACTCCAACCCTGAATGATGAGGAGACCCCCCCAGACCCCTGCTCTGCTCCAGAACCTCCATCCCATGGGATGATCCCACAGGGCCATACCATTTTCATCCTCGATCTCCGTGGGGCCGGTGAAGACCCTGTTGGCAACTTTCACTCTTCCCCCTGGACCGAAGTGCGGCCCATCCACTTTTCCCTCTTTGCACAGCTTGGACAGGATTTGGGAGGGCTTCATGGGGTCACGCCAGGTGTTGTACCCGTGGCTGGGAACAAGAGGACAAGATCAGACAAAAAGGTTGCGAGGACAAAGAAATTTTTTTTTCCTTTTGCCAGGAAAAAAACCCCCACTGCACCACGAAGCACCCAGAATTCCCAGGGAAAGAATTTGAGGCAGCAAAATTGAAACTTTAGAGCAAATTTCATCCCTCTGTGCCCCTTTTGCAAACACCTTCCACCCCACTTTGTCTCAGACCTGGAATTCCCAGTGCATACCGCTTGATTCCTGATGCTGAGCATCTCCCCATTGGCTCTGATCCCATTTCAGCCCTGACCTCACCCCTCTTCCACCAGTCCCCCCAGTCCCTCCCTCCTGCCCTGGGCTTCTGATTGCCCATTCCACCGCTCCCTAATGCTGGTGACAAAACCAGGGATAGCACAGACTCCTTCATTCATCCCTGCCCCTTGCAGGATTGGACTCAGTCAGGTTTTTCCCAAAACAAATCATTCCAGGATCAGCAGGCAGCCAAGGGGGGAGATTCCTGTGGGATCCCTGGGTGAGAGGTGACACAGAGGAGGGTCCAGTTGTGAGGTGGGACAGGAGAGGCTTTTCCCATACATGGAGTAGGTCTGGGACACGCCGCAGGTCGCCCGGTGCTTGCTGTAGAAGCGATTCTCCAGGTCGATCTTGGTCTCCCCGATGAGGTCATCAGTGCCCACCAAATCCCAGTCGTACACAGCCACGGTCAACATGGACTCCATGGGGAAGGTGGCCTCGATGTCGAAGGATCTGGGATGGGGGAAAGCAGAGAAAAGCTGCTGCGGGATCTGGCTGCCACTCAGGACAGAGGTGTGTCTGCTCCAGTCCATGGATTCAGTCTACATCCATCACTGCAGCACGTCTGAGGTGGGGTTAAACTCAACCACCAGCCCTTGACAGGAGGGAAAATCCTTGACCTGGATGTGCCAACATCCCTGAGGCTGAGTGTTCCAGATTGCAAGGCAAGATGTATTCTATTACCATCTGTATGGCAGTTGTCTTTTGTCAAGTGGGCAGGTTGCCTTATCTCTCTCTCTGAGTAACCACAATCACTCCTCCCTCGGGAGGGGACATCTGCTGATAACGGGCTATTGAGTGTCACTGCATGGCTGATAAGAACTACAGCATCCCATTGTGAGATGTGAGACCAGAGGGAGGAGCCAAGCATTGCTACCCAGATATAATCTGAGATTCTGAAACACCAGCACAGCTTCTCCACTGTATTCCCGAGAGGAACAGCAGCAGCCTCTTCTTCCACTGGATCTTTGGAAGAA
>JAWWEX010000182.1:111873294-111887501 GCA_035583215.1 Arremon brunneinucha | reverse complement strand
CTCTAGCTGGGGACCAAGGACAAATGATCCAAATCTCAGGCCCAAGAGCACAAACAACATGGGCTGGAGAGAGAAAAACAAGAAGGATGGGACTTCATGGGCTAAAGCAAAAGGAATTGGACAATAAACTCCAATAGACAAATGGAGCAGAACTTATAAAAGTGAGAGATCCCGTGAGTGGTTGTGCTTTTTTCTACCATTTTGGTTCATCTTGGGTTCATTTTGGAACCATTTTGGTTCATCTTGAGTGCAGCCCTGGCTAGGCTCTTGTGCTGTCCAAGGTGGATCCATTGAATGCTTTTAATAAATCCCTACTTTATTCTTTAGTTCTGTCCAGTCTCTGTTCTAGCTCAGCCTTCTCAAGGCATCAGTCCTGGAGTGCTGGAACTGAATCCCCTCATCCCTATGGCACCAGGACCAGCTCTGGGTGGAAGGGAGTGCCATATCCCACCTGCCACATCCCAAATTCCCACTCACCCGCACAATGTAGACTCGGACCAGCACGTTGATGGGGTCATTGCTGGGGATCCCCTGGAACATCCCAAAGGTGGGGTCATATCCTGCCTCCTTGCTGATGTCGTCAGGGAGCGGTACTTTGTAGACACACATGGAACCCTGGTGTGAGGGAGGATATGAACCAACTGAGTCCTGCTGTCCAGGGCCTCCATGGAGGCAAACCCATCCCAAAACACCCTCCCCAAAATCCTGGCCAGAATTCCTAACCACTCACCTTGAACCTCCCCACTATCCGCTCCTCCTCCGTGGCATTGTCGTCGTTGTCCCCAATCTTCCCTCGGAGCAGGTTGAAGGTGTGCAGCCAATCCTCAAAGTTGTCAAACTCTGATTCCAGCTCTTTGTTGAAGACCTGAGATGAAAAAAAAGTTTAAAGGAGGGAATTTGGGATAAAAACAAAGGTGAGCAAAAGATGTGGGGAGTACTCAATCAGCTCAGAAGGAATGAGGGGAGGGACAAGAGGAAATGGTTTCAAGCTGTACCAGGGAGGTTCAGATGGGATATTGGGAATAATTTCCTCGTGGAAAGGGTGGCCAGGCCTTGGCAGGGGCTGCCCAGGGAAATTTGGAGTGCCCGTCCCTGGAAGTGTCCCAAGATAAATCCCTAGGTGAGATGTCCCAAAGCACATCATCCCCACAATTAGGTACTTCCTCAGAAGCATCGCCCAGTACCTTGAGTTCATCGATCTTCTGCTTGTTTTTCTTCTCGGGGAGCTCCGGGACAGGCTGTTGCTTCTTTTTCTTGTCATCTTTGGGTGCCTTGGACTTGTCTTTGTCCTTGTCCTTATCCTTGTCCTTGTTCTTCACCTGGGCCTTGGAGCCTTACATGGGAGAGTCACCAAGTTTCGCATCACTCTGAGTCCGGGGGGGAACAGTGCAGAGGGAGGAGATGGAAAGGAAGGAGGCAGGAGGGAAGGAATGGAAATGAGGGTGAGGAGAGGTGGGGGAGATGTGGCAGGGCTTGGATAAGGTCCTTCAAAGAAGAAAAGCATGCAAGCTGCCAGCTGCCGCTGTCTGCAAATTCCATCCCAGCCCTGCCCTGTCTATCCTTGGCTCTGGATCGCACTGTCTCCAGCAGCCTGGAGATCTCTGTGCAGGGAATTCCAGGGCTGACCTGAGCAGGAATCACTTGGAGGACTACAAAACATCACTTGGAGGACTACAGAACATGGGCAGAGCCCTCTGACAACAGTGACAAAACCTGGTCCTGCCCACAGCAGGAATGGTGTGGCCAGCAGGAGCAGGGAGGTCATTCTGCCCCTGTACTTCGCACTGGTGAGGTCACACCTTGAGTGCTGTGTCCAGTTGTGGCCCTTCAGTTTGGAAAAGATGTTGAGAACCTGAGGAGTGTCCAGAGGAGGCAATGAGGCTGGAGAGGGGCTGGGAACACAAACTCTGTGAGGAACCACTGAGGGAGCTGGGGTGCTCAGCCTGGAGCAAAGAAGACTCAGGGGTGCCCTCATCACCCTCTACATCCCCCTGAAAGGTGGCTGTGCTCGGGTGGGGTTGGGCTCTTTCTCCAGCAGCACTGACAGAACCAGAGGACACAGCCTTGAGCTGCACCAAGGGAAATTTAGGTTGGATATGAGGAAAAAGTTCTTTACAGAAAGTATGATAAAATTCTGGAATGTTCTACCCGGGGAGGTGGTGGAATCGCCATCCCTGGGTGTGTTTAACAAAGCCTGGATGTGGCACTGAGTGCCAGGGTTGAGTTGAGGCATTGGGGATGGGTTGGACTTGACAGTCTTGAAGGTTTCTTCCAACCCAGTGATTCTGTGAATTCTGGGAATTTTGGGAATTCCTGGGGACCAGGGAGGTGGTGGAGTCACTATCCCTGGATGTGTTTAGCAGAAGCCTGGATGTGGCACTGGGTGCCAGGGTTGAATTGAGGTGTTGGGGCTGGGTTGGACTCAATGATCTTTAAGGTCTCTTCCAACCCAGTGATTCTGTGAATCTTGGGAATTTTCTTCCTCCTACCAGAGACTTCTCCTGCTTTATGGAGCCTGAGGTGTGGAACCCCAGCCTGGGAATACAGAGGGGACAGTGCTTGATGCTGCTGCCCTTGGATTGTCCAGGACCAGCTGCAGCCACCATTCACCAGAGTCTCGTTTGGAGCAACCACCAGCCACAGAAAGCTGGGAAGAGGCTGCTGGAAAAGGTGGATTCAACGGAAACCCCTTCCCCTCTCCGCAATCCCTGTCCCTTGGAGCTTCCGCCAGCTTTCATGAGGGCTGGACATTATCCAGTGATGGGTACAGACAGACAGATGGAAAAACACGGATGAGGAAAGGGGGAAGGAGTGGGAGAGCCAAGGGAAATGGATCATTCTAAAAAGAAATAAAACCCCAGAGGACACCAGTGCAAGTCCAGAAGAACCTGCTCAGAGTTGTCTCCAAGCTCAGCCAGACAAGACCTCATTTTTCCCGGGATACAAAGATTGATCTTCCAAAAGAAACCAAGCTCAGAATTTTACTCAGCTGAAGGGTTTTGCATCACCTGGGCACAACAACAACCCCCTGTCGTGGGGACATGGAGCACATGGAGAACAAGGGTGGAATTCCTCAGGGATACCCTTCCCAGCCCCGCTGGTGGCATGGCCAGATGGACAAAGTCATCCTTGACCAGCCACTCCCAGGATTTTTGGCTGGCAAAATTTTTGGGACAAAATGAGTATCCTCCAAATTTAGGCAAGGTCAGAATCCCACCTGACCTATAGACCTGAATTCCTTCAGAGAAAAACACATTTATGGTGTCATTCATCTCATAATTTTATAACATGATAATAAGTGAAAAATAATATATAATGTATAAAATTATATAAATTGGTAAGTTAGGTGAGAAAATTTGCCCTAAATTGTTTATTTGTCTTCACTGCCTGCATTAGGACTGCAGACAAAGAGTTCAACATGCAGGGAAAAACTCTGCAAAAACCCACAAAAATCGACCCTTTTTGGGAAAACACAACACATTGGAAGTGTCTGGTTTGTCTGGACAGCTGAGGCAGATTCCCAGAGGGATGTGCAAGCACCAAGAGGAATTCTGGTCCCACCTTTCCCTGCCATGTTCCCTCTATCTCTCCCAGCCTTACCCTCTCCAATCTCCATGTCCTCCTTCTCCTCGGCTTCTGCCGTGGCCGCTTCCTGCTGCCGGAGTTGCTGGAGGAGAAAGGGAACCACTGGATATTAGGAACAATCTTTTCCTGGAAAAGCTGCCCGGGGCAGTGGTGGAGTTCCCATCCCTAGAGGGATTTGAAGCCACGTGGATGTGGCACTTGGGGACATAGTGGTGACCTTGGCAGTGCCGGGGAATGGTTGGACTCAATGGCCTCCAAGGGCTTTTCCAGCCTGAACAATTTTGGGATTCCATAATTGCTGGAACCCAGGGCACAGGGAATGTTTTTCTGCCTGTCCTGAGAAGTCCTGACCCCCAAGGAGAGCACTGCTTCTAACCTGCATTCATGGAAAAACCTTCCAGGACTTTGGGATGGATTGGAATCTACAAGCGTGTGAAATAGATAATAGTGAAGTTTATCACAGGGTGAAAAATTTAAGAGTTTTGGGTTTTTAGTATGGAGGTGGATAGGAGACAAGATGGAGGATTTTGGGCATTGTCTGAACTTCTTCTTGTTCTTCATCTGCTCCATTTTCTGCAGTGTTGGTGGCACAGAGTGACTGGTTAGAAAGAGCCACAATGCAGGTGTTGCATGAACAGACAACTAATTATTGGTAGAAAGGTAGGAATAAAATACATTCTAAGAGTTAATTGGACAAAATAGCTTTAAAAGACTTTGAACCTGTGTATCTTGCGACTTTTGGTGCCTTCTCTTTGTATGCTAAGTCTGAGATGGACAGGGAGTGCTGAATGTTTTATCACATAAAAATAAACAACAACCTGAAGACTGAAAAAGCCAAAAGTCCTGTTTGTCTCTCAATCTTGGCACTGAACTTTTTGGGGCTCTCCCCATCAGGGGGATCCTCAGGGCGAGGTGGGGGGTTTTCCACATATAATGAAGCACAGCCCCAAGGAAGGATCTGGAATTAGGCAAGACCTCTCAGGAAGGGAACCATCTCCCCTGGATGCCCCTCCCTGCTGCTCCTCACCCACCTCTTTCATCGTCTCAATGGAAGCGAAGTACTTGGACCACCAGTCCAACATGCTCTCATCTGGCTCCTCCTCCTCCACTTCCTCCCCACCTCCTCCTCCTCCTTTCTTCTTCTTCTTCTTTTTCTCCTTCTCTTCCTCAGTCTGAAGGGACAAGGGAAGCACAGACAGGGAAGGGGAGGGATCAGATGTGAGGGAATCATTTCTGGAAGTACAAAAGTGAAGCACCTGAGGAGGGAGAACCCTCCCAGGCTTGGGGGCCTCATGAGTTTTCTCCCTTTTACAGCCACAGAACACCCAAGGGTGACCAAGGTTTTGGAGAAAGTGCCAGAAGCACGGAATGGTTTGGGTGGAAAGGGACCTTAAAGCTCATCCAATGCCAATCCTGACATCTTCCACCATTCCAGGTCATTCCAAGCCCCATCTAACCTGGCCTTGGACACTTCCAGAGATGAGGCAGTCCCACAACACCTCCACATTTTCATCATCCTATTTATCCGGGAATTTCCCTGGCTACATCTCTGGAATCTTCCATGGCAAGAGTCAAACTGTGCCCAGCAAAGCACCTTGGGTCCCCTTGGTGGGGAAAGGGAACCTTTCCCAGCTGGTACCCGGTTGTGGTGGGAATATTCAGCATCCCTCCCCCTGTCCTGGGGCAGCTGGGATGAGAAGTCCTGGCCCAAAAGAGCTCCCCAAACTGCAGGGATGAGGCCACTGCTACATCCCTTGAGGGGACAGTGAGCTGTGTCTCTTGTGGGACAGAGGGGTGATGTCCCTGCCTGGCTCAGGCTGGGGAGGGTGCCTGGTCCATCAGAAGTGGCATGGAAGGGCTGGAGAGGGAGCAGGGAGTTGGGAGCAGGGATGCAGAGAAGATCCATCACTTACCACATCCACCTTCACCACTGCATCGGAGTTCTGCCACCCCGGGATGGAAGGGAAGAGGGAGAGGGAGAGCAGGTTAAGGACGCACTCTCAGCTGAGTGCAAGTCATCATTCCCAGGATGGTTTGAGTGGGAAGGGACCTTAAAGCTCATCTTATCCCACCCCCTGCCATGGACAGGGACACCTCCCACTGTCCCAGGCTGCTCCCAGCCCCATCCAACCTGGCTTTGGGCACTGCCACACATCCAGGGACAGCCACAGCTGCTCTGGGAATTCCATCCCAGCCCCTCTCCACCCTGCCAGGGAACAATTCCTCATTCCCAATATCCCATCCAGCCCTGCCCTCTGGCAGTGGGAGCCATTCCCTGGGTCCTGTCCCTCCATGCCTTTTCCCCAGTGCCTCTGCAGCTCTCCTGGAGCCCCTTCAGGCCCTGCAAGGGGCTCTGAGCTCTCCTTGGATCCTTCTCCTCTCCAGGTGAGCACCCCCAGCTCTCCCAGCCTGGCTCCAGAGCAGAGGGGCTCCAGCCCTTGGAGCACCTTGGCAGGAATCTGTTTTTGTGGAGGAAGCTCTGGAGCAGAAAGGTGGGAGAAGGAGTTGAAATTCCCATTCTGGACACAAAAATGGGCGCATTGAATGTGACACCCCTGGGACACACTGCCTTCCCATTTCTGGCTGAAATCCCTCAGAAATCAGCAATTCCATGAGGAAAGAGGTGCTGCCACATGGATACTCACGGCTTCCAGCTTCACCATCGTGTCCATCTTCTTGATGGGGACCTCGGGTTCCATGTTGACCACGATCTCCCCTGTGGGGCGAGAGCGATGGGCCCTTCTGGTCATGGCCAGGTAGCCATTGAGGTGTTTGGCTGGACAGAGGACAGAAAAGGAGAAAGAGCAAGGGAGAGGGACAGTGGAGAAGAGATACTGACAGTTCAGGTGAGACCCTACAGGATTCAGGCCAGAAAGTGAGAATTTAGGCAAGATCTTACAGGATTCAGGCAAGAAATTGAGAGTTCAGGTGAGATCCCACAGGATTCAGGTTGGGAACTGAGATTTCAAGTGAGATCCCACAGAATTCAGGCCAGAAACTGGGAGTTCAGGTGAGATCCTGCAGGATTTGGGCCAGAAACTGACCTCAGTTGTGATCCCCCAGGATTTGGGCCAAAGCACAGTGGGACCACCTTGTTTGGAGCAGTGGAAATAAGCACAGAGCCTTCAACAGGACCAAAATCCCACCAAAGAGCAAAGGAAGGTGGAAGAAAAGCAGGAAATATCCAAAGGAGAAGAGGCAGAGAAGATTGTCCTGAAAGCCTCTGGTGGCTGGGACACAACCCCTAGTCCAGGTTTAGGGATTGGGAATGGGATCGTGCTGGGAAGGTCTGTAGGGATTAGGGATGGGATCATACCGGGCAGCAAGGGTTAGGAATGGGATCCTGCTGGGAAGGGCAGTAGGCATTAGGAATGGGATCATGCTGGGAAGGACAGTAGGGATTAGGAATGGGATCAGACTGAGAAGGCTGAGAGGGAAGTTAGGGATTAGGAATTGGATCATGCTGGGAAGACCAGTGGGGATTACAAATGGATCATGCTGGGAAGACTGGTAGGGATTAGGAATGAGATCATGCTGGGAAAAACAGTCAGGATTAGGAATGGGATCGTATTGGGAAGAGGAGTAGGGATTAGGAATGGGATCGTGCTGGAGAGTAGGAATTAGGAATGGGATCATACTGGGAAGGAAAGTAGGGATTAGGAATGGGATCATGCTGGAGGGTAGGGATTAGCAATGGGATCATACTGGGAAGGGCAGAGGGACCAGACTTGTCTTTGGGAATCTCGCCCAGCCTCCAGCCCCAAAACTGGGAGGAGAGGACTAATTCCCAAGGCTCCCAAGCCCGCAGCTGCTGAGATGGGTGGGAAGTGGGTCTGGGATGGGTTTTCCTGCAGGTGCTGATGGATTGGGGTGGTTGGGGTCAGAAGGGGCCTGGACCTCTGATCTTTACAGCTACCACGGGGACTGAGTGTGGCCAAATCCTGTCCCAGTCCTGAGGAACATCTGAGGACTTGAGCCCTGAAGCTGCAGAGATGTTGGAGTTGAACCTTTTTTGAGTTTAGGGTATAGGGAATATTTTTTGTTTGTTTTGAGAAGTTTTGATTTTTAGGAGAATACTGGTTTTAATCTTTGTTTATGGAGAAAGTTTTGAAGACTTTGGGATGAATTGGAATTTATGAATGTGTAAAATGGATAGTCAGAATTTTAAGGCATGTAAAATTTATTATTATACGGCGAAAAACTTAGTTTTGGGTTTTTAGTATGGAGCTGGGTAGGAGACAAGATTAAGATTAAGGATTTTGGGTGTTGTATGATCTCTTTTTTGTTTTTAATTTATTCTATTTTTTATAGTGTTAGGAGTACAAAGCGATTGATTAGAAGGAATCACAATGTAGGTGTTGTGTAGATAAACAAATAATTAGTTATCGGTAGAAAAGTAGAAATAAAGTACATTTTAAGAATTAGTTAAATATAATCATTTTAAAAGACACTAAATTTGTGTGTTTTGTAACTTTTAATGTCTTTTTTAATATACTAAGATGTAAATAGTGTATATAAATATATAGTGTATAGCTAAATAGATATATACATATAAGAAGATTTATAGATAGATAATGTATATATAAATAGTGTATAGAATTTTAAATTAGAGAAAAATAAACAATAATTTGAAGATCAAAAGACTAAAAATCCAATTTGCTTTTCACTGATACCACAAAAATTTTGAGGGACGTTCGCACACCACTTGGAACCACCAAAGTGCTGAAGTTGTGGTTTTTCTTGGAGTTTTGGTCCCCAAACCAGAATTTCTGCGGGTTAGCCAACCATCTCACGGTCTCACAGTCCATCCCACCTCCCTCTTTTCCCCACGGATGACCCAGACCAGTTAGGGTTTTTCTTAGAGTTCTGGATCCAGAACCAGAATTTCTGCAGGTATGCCAACCATCTCATGGTCTCACAGCCCATCCCACTTCCCTCTTCTCCCCGCGGATGTCCCAGACCGGATCCCCGTGTCCCAGTCCTGGTACCTGCCATGTTCCAGTGCTGTGCTTTCTTGTCGGGTGGGCGGTAGATGAACTTGCGGAGGGAGCTGACGGTGTGGGAGCCCACCAGGGTGTAGCGCCCGAAGGCGCGGCAGTCCACCACACGGATGTTCAGGGGCGGGTGCAGCAGCTCGTTCTCAGGGAGGTCCTGAGGAGCAGGGCAGAGGTGGTCATCAGGGAATGAGAGTGCGTGGTTTGGGGGTTGGGAAAGGCAGGTGGGATTGGGAATGGGATTGTGCTGGGAAGGGCAGTAGGGGTTAGGAATGGGATCATACTGGGGAGTATGGATTAGGAATGGGATCATGCTGGGGAGAAGGGGTTAGGAATGGAATCCTGCTGGAAAAGGCAGTAGGGATTAGGAATGGGATCAGAGTGGGAAGAATGGTCGGGATCAGGAGTGGGATCATACTGGGAAAAACAGTAGAGATTAGGAATGGGATCATACTAGGGAGTAGGGATTAGGAATGGGATCAGACTGCGAAAAACAGTAGAGATTAGGAATGGGGTCATGCTCAGAAGGAAAGTGGGGATTGGGAATGGGATCATACTGGGAAGGGCAATAGGAATCAGGAATGGGATCCTGCTGGGAAGGGCAGTAGGGATTAGGAATGGGATCATGCTGGGAAAAACAGTAGAGATTAGGAATGGGATCATACTGGGGAGTAGGGATTAGGAATGGAATCTTGCTGGGCAGTAAGGATTAGGAATGGGATCATGCTGGGAAGGGCAGTAGGGACCAGAACTGGGATCATGCTGAAGGAAGAAGCCCTGAGCTGCTCCAGAAATATGTGGCTTGGGAGCTCTCAGGTGAAGGAATGTTGTCCATGTGCTCCATTGTTTTGGGAGAACTAGAGCAAAGGGCTTGTAGCCATGGTGGGCTCCAGGAATTACGGGTTTCAGCTGAGGGATCAGAGGGAAGGGCCACACTCACCACCTCGAACCACTTGACCAAAGTGCTGAAGTTGGGGTTTTTCTTGTAGTTCTGGATCAGGGCAGACTGGACGCCCTTCCCGGCACACTCGATGTCCACACGGGGCCGGTCCACCTGGGCCAGGTTCACTCTCTTCAGGTCCCTGAGCCCCCAGAACAAGATCTAGGGCAGGAAGAGAAGGAGGAGGAGGAGGGAGCATGTGAATGTGAGAGGGATGATCCCTGGGAGCTGGTTCTCCATGGAAAGGGATCCCACTGCCGAAGTCATCACAGGGCAGTGGTGGATCCCTGAGGTGTCTCCTCCTGACACCCTGCAGCCCAAGGTCTCCAGCCTGCTGCCCTTGGCATTTTCATGCTTTTCTCCTTTTCTGGCCTTTTCCTGCCCCGGGAATCCAGCTCTGTCCATCTGTGGTGGCTCTGGATCCAGCACTGCCATCACTTTGTCCCTATGGGATCAGTGTCATGGAGGAAACTTCCCTATCCCTATCTGGGATAACAGACTGCCATCATGCAAAATTCCCCAAAACTGAGATTTTCCCTACCTCCTTATTCCCCATGGCTGTATTACAAGTGTGTGGAACATTTATTGTGATGCAAACGTGTGGAAAACCAGGGCCAAAATCTATTTGGAGACCTGGTCAGTGGCACCTCACCTGAGCAGAGACACTTTCACCCAGGGCTGAGATGTGCCCTGAACATGTCTGTGGGCATTGCCGGGGTCATGGATGGCCACCAGGACCTCCAAGGGACACATCACAGAATCATGGAAACACTTGGAAAAGCCCTCCAGGACCATTGAGTCCAACCAGTGACCAGTCCCCACCTTTTCTCCAGCCCAGAGCACTCAGTGCCACATCCAGGCCTTCCCTGGACACCTGCAGGGATGGGCACTCCAAACTTCCCTGAGCAGCTTCTGCCAAGGCCTGAGCAACCTTTCCATGCAGAAATTCCTCCTGACGTCCAACCTGAGTCTGCCCTGGCCCAGCCTGAGGCCATTTCCTCTTGTCCTGTCCCTGTTCCCTGGGAGCAGAGTCCGATTCCCCCCTGGATGTTCCCTCCTGTCAGGGACTTGTGCAGAGCCACAAGGTCCCCCCTGAGCCTCCTTTTCTCCAGGCTGAGCCCCTTCCCAGCTCCCTCAGCCTCTCCTGTGCCTCCATTCCCTTCCCAGCTCCGTTCCCTTTCCCGGACACGCTCCAGCCCCTGCAGGTCTGTCCTGTCAGGAGGGGCCCAGAGCTGCCCCCAGCACTGGAGGTGCCCCAGCAGTGCCAGCACAGGGGATTGGTGCTGCCCTGCATTGTGCCCACACTAGTTTGGATACAAAATTCTCCTTTAGATATCCATGGATACACGAGAGTCTTCCCATCCTCGTTGCCTGAGGCTGATGGAATAGAGAACACCTGAGCTACGGGATTACTTTGGGAGCAGATGATCCAGCTCCATGTCCATCTCTAACATTCCCTGAGCAGCATCTCAGCCCAGGTGCTGCTCACTCGCTGTCCTGCCCAGGTTTGACAGCAAGGAATGATCCCATTCCCTGGATTCCCTGTTTTTTTTAGGGATGCTGCAGCCTGGTTCCCAGAACAGCCACCACAGACAGATCCTTGACTCCCAGTTCCCTCCTGCCCTTCCAAAACCCCTGGAGATATTCTCCTGCCCCAGGCAGGACATTGGTTACCTCCACTCTGTATCTGCTCAGCACCGGCCGAATTCCCAGCGGCACCGGCAGGATGGGACCTCGGTCCATGTCCGTGGGGCCGTCGATGGGAGGCAGGTCCGATTTACCCCCAGGGCCAATCTGGAAGAGATGGATCACGGGTTAGGATCTGCTCCTCTGAGCTGCTGGGAAGCAGTTTTTGGTCATTCTCACAGAACTGTGGAATCACAGATTGGTTTGGGTTGGAAGGGACCTCAAAGATCAGCCTGTTCCAACCCCTGCCATGGGCAGGGACAGATTCCAGAGGGAGCTGGGCTGTGTCTCAGCTGGAACTGGTCCCAGTTGTTGGAGCTGGGGTGTCTCAGAGAGCTGAGAGCCCAGGGCAGGTGCTTTGGGAAGAGGAAATCACAGGAGCAGAAGGTGCTGGGAGTTCCACACAGAACAGTCCCCAGAGCAATCCAAACTTCTCAGTCCACCAAGGCAGCCCATCCCAGGGCTGTTCCATCCTGGAATTGCACCTGCTGGGCTGTGTGTGAGGAAATGGAGATGTGGTCCCAGAGCTCAACCCAGGAGCAGCTTTAAGGTCCCATTTCCAGCTCAGGGGTCAGTAAAGATCAAATATCTCATATGAGCCATTCCCCAAGTCCAAGGAAAACTGGGAGAAAAAGGCTTGGATGAGCACCTGCCCTGGCAAAAAAAAAGGAGGTGGGAAAAGTATTTCAGTGGATGGAGCACATGGCACAAAAGTGAAATAATTTCACTCTGGTATTGCCCCAGACTATGAATCATGGGATGGTTTGGGTTGGGAGGGATTTTAAAGACCATTGAATTCCACCCCCTGCCATGAGGTTGGAATTCAATGGTCTTTAAAGTCCATGCCACCTTTCCAGGCTGCTCCAAGCCCCATCCCATCTGGCCTTGGAGCTTTCCAGGTGTCTCTGATGAGCAACAAGTGGTTGATCGTCCAAGGGAAACTACAAGGGTCCAGCAGACCAACAACCAGGTGAAGGGGCAGTAATTCCCTGTTATTCCCAGTCACCCAATTCTCCATAAATTAATCCCGTCTCCCTTCCAACCCTGCATCCATTCTTTCCCATCCCTTTGTCCCACTGGCACCTGGAGCAGCTCAAAGGCAGCCAGCAGGTCCCCGGCTGTGGCGTTGCCGCGGTAGATCTGGTAATATTCCAGCTGCGGTGGGAAGCGTGGCGGGCAGTACTCCTCATCTGACATCTTCACCACTGGCTTGGCAAATGTCCGGCCCATGAAGTCAGCTTTTCCCTAGGGAAAGAACAATTGGGGTTGGGGTTCCAACATGGGAATTCTAAATTTAGCCCTGTGGTTCTCTCCAGGAGAATTTGAGGTTCGGAATCCAACATGAGAATTCCAAAAGTAGCCCCATAGTTCTCTCCAGGAGCACTTGGGGTTGGGGATCCAACATGGGAATTCCAAATTTAGCCCCATAGTTCTCTCCAGGAGCACTTGGGGTTGGGGGTCCAACATGACAATTCCAGATTTAGCCCTGTGGTTCTCCTCAATAACACTTGGTGTTGGGGTTCCAGCATGGGAATTCGAAGATTAGCCCCATGGTTCTCCCCAGGAGCCCTTAAGATTGGGAATCCAGCATGAGAATGCCAAGATTAGCTCTGTGGTTCTCCTCAGGAGCACTTGAAGTTCGGGATCCAACATGGAAATTCCAAATTGAGCCCTATGGTTCTCCCCAAAAGCACTTGGGGTTGGGAATCCAACATGGGAATTCCAAAATCAGCCCTGTGAATCTCCCCAGGAGCACTTGGGTTTGGGGATCCAGCATGAAAATTCCAAATTTACCCTGCAATTCTCTCCATCGTGGTCAAAACAGGAATGGGATCAATACTCTGGCCTTGGGATGCCAAAGCTCAGGGAAAACTTTCAGTCCTGACTCCTTGAAGGAGGTTTGGGACAGCTGAAGGTTGGGACAGCAAGGAGACCAGGGATGAGCACTTCTCCCAAATGGAAACCCTCCTTGGCTACAGCCTCTTTCTTCCCTCTCCAAAAATAAGATTCGTCTGAGATTCATGAGCAGTAGAGGCTCCGTGGGAGATTTGGAAGGAGCATTCTCCATGGATCAGGGAAAAACTCCCCAAATCCTCTGCCTCCAAATCTGGAGAGATCCTGGCATCCAAACCACGCACAATTCCCTGGGATTTTCTCACCACAGTGTCCTGATCATAGATCTCGATGACGATGATGGGGGGGTCATCCCGCATCTCGTGAGCTTCCCCGTACAGCTCCACGTTGTCAAACACCAGGAGCTGGTCCCAGGTCGGGCACAGGGTCTCGTTGAGAACCTGGGGAAATGGGAGAGATTCCTACTGCTCCAGGAATGGACCAGGATCCTGGGAAAGGGTGGCAGGTAGGGTTGCTGTGTGTTTTTTGGATTGGGAATCACCCAGGGATTCTTCTGAGGAAGAAAATCCAATAGCAGATGAGCAGAGCTGGGTTATTCCCAGGCTTCCTAAAGCTTGGCAACCCTCGGACTGGGAAGGGAAGATTGAAAAATCACTTTAACATGACCCAGTTCTGCCTAAACTGGCAGGGAATCACCAGAGATCACAAGGAATCATGGAGAATTGTGGGGAATTGCAGCCACTGGGATGTGGCACACATATTGGGAATGGGATCCTGGGGAGAGATCTCCTGGAAACCTTCAATGCCCAGTTCCAGAGCTGCTCTCCCACCGCAGGAGCCCAGGACCAGCCTGATCCTCATTTATGGGATCTGTGCCACGGGAACTTGCAGAGCCAGCCATCCCCACATCCCCAGGAATCCCAGAAATGTTCACCTCGGTGCACTGGCTCTGGGAGATGAAGAAGACCCGAGCGAAGGGATCCGAGAGGCCGCTGCTGTCGGCTGCGAACAAACTCCTGGCTTGGTACATGTGGGCTCGCAGCTGGAACACCTGTTTCTCTGGAAGAGAGAGGGAGTGGGATGGGATGGGATGGGATGGGATGGGATGGGATGGGATGGGATGGGATGGGATGGGATGGGATGGGATG
>JAWWEX010000182.1:111848148-111863575 GCA_035583215.1 Arremon brunneinucha | reverse complement strand
CTTCCCAGGGTTCCCTTCCCACTCCACCAGTCTGGCCACATCCTTGGAAAATGCTCAGATTCCTACCAATCTCCAACAAAACTGTGGATAAGAGGCCAGTTCACACCTTGGACTCAGGAAGGGACAGTCAGTGTCATCAGGTGTCACCAGGTGCCACCCAGAATTCCCAAAATTCCCAGAATTCACAGAATGACCAGGTTGGAAGAGGCCACCAAGATCATCAAGTCCAACCCAGCCCCAACTCAACCCATCTCAACTCAACCCTGGCACCCAGTGCCACATCTGGGCTTTGTTAAACACACCCAGGGATGGGGACTCCACCAGCTCCTTGATCCCCAGGGATTCCAAAAATTCCCAAAATTCCCAGAATTTCCACAATTCACAGAATCACTGGGTTGAAAGAGACCTTCAAGATCATCAAGTCCCACCCATTCCCAACACCTCAACTCAACCCTGGCACCCAGTGCCACATCCAGGTTTTGTTAAACACACCCAGGGATGGGGACTACACCACTTCCCTGGGCAGAACATTCCAGAACTTTGTCACTCTTTCTGTAAAGAACCTTTTCCTAATATCCAGCCTTAATTTCCCTTGGTGCAGCTCAAGGCTGTGTCCCCTGGTTCTGTCAGTTCCTGGAGAAAGAGCCCAGCCCCACCTGAGCACAGCCACCTTTCGGGCCACCAGCCTGTGGGAGCCACAGGACTGAGGTGTCCCCTCCCTGCTTTGGGGTGTTTGGGGTGCAAGATGGAAGCACCAAAAGATCCAGCATGATGCCAGTGTCAGGGAATATCATTGTCCTATCATCCCAGGACAGGGCATGGTGAGGTGACATCCCCTGGGAGCAGGGGCCTGCATGGTGTCACCTTCCCACGTGTCACTCACAGGCAGCCGCTGCTGAGCTCCTCCAGGACCCCACGGAGCCGGCGCTCCGGGTGCGGCTTCTCCGTCTTGATCATCTCCTGCACGTCGTTGAGACCCTCCTCCTGTGGCACCAACGGGGACAGTGTGAGAGATGGGGGGCTGGGAACTGCCTGGGCTCACCTGGGGTCATCTGGGTGGGCTGGGAATCACCTGGGAATCATCTGGGATTACCTGAGCTGGGAACAATCTGGGGATCACCTGGGCTGGGAATACCTGGGATCACCAGAGGTGGACTGGTGATCACCTGGGTTCTTCTGGGATCACCTAGGTTCATTTGGATCACCAGGGCTGGGCTGGAAACACCTGGGATCACCTGGGAATCACTTGGGATCACCTGGGATCACCTGGGGATGACCTGGGATCACCTGGGCTGGGAACTACCTGAGATCACCTGGGATCACCTGGGCTGTGCTGGGCATCACCTGGGATCACTTGATCTGGGAATCACCTGGGATCACCTGGGTGGGCTGGACATCACCTGGGATCATCTGGGATTACCTGGGCTGGGCTGAGCTGGGAACCACCTGGCCTCCCCACCCTCACAGGGAAGAATTCCATGCCAATATCCTGCCCAAATCTCCCCTTTCCCAGTTTGTACCCATTCCCTGCGTCCTGTCCCTCCATGTTTGTCCCCAATCCCTCTCCAGCTCTCCTGGAGCTCCTTTAGGCTCTGGAAGGGGCTCTGAGCTCTCCCTTCTCTGGCTGTACCACATGAGTGCTTCACCCCTCCAGCCCAGGTGACACAGCCTCCCCACCTCTGCTCCCTTTTGTGGGGACATCTGAATCTGACCCTCAGAATTCTCAAGGAGCTGCTGGAATTTGATGATTCCTCACTGGGAGTGTTCCCCTTATCAAGCACTGTCTATCCCTGCTTTGCTTTTCCCTGGCTGTGGCTGTGCCTGGCGCCAGCCCCGTGTCCCAGCAGTGTCCCCCTGTCCCTCCACCCCTTCCTGTCCACCCTTGTCCACCCCTGACCAGCTTGTCCGCGATCTTGTCCATGATGTTGGCGTTGTAGAGCCGGCGCCGCTGGTCCTGCCACCAGCTCCGGATGTAGATGCAGGGCTTCTTCTCCAGGTAGGGCAGGTAGAAGTAATTCCTGCAAGAGGAGGCAGGAGAGACACTCCGTGAGGGTGACAATCCTGGCCTGGAGCAGTCCCCATCCCACATCTCTCCCGGGAAGCAATGCCATGATGGGAAGGGAGATATGGCAGCTCAGGAGCTGGAATGGAGACTCTGTTTTATCCAAGGCCATTCCCAATTCCAGGCCCAGGATGGATGGGTGCAGTGCCCAGGGGCTGCCCCATCCATCCTGGGAGTGTCCAAGGCTGGGTTGGATGGGGTTTGGAGCAATCTGGGATGTGGCAGCAGCTCTCTGGTCATAGAGAGCAGCAGACAAATTTCCCAGGCATGGTTCTGAGAAAAGTCTGTGAGAAGATCAGAGAAAAGAATGAGAAACAATTCTTATCTTAACCTGCAGCACCTGGTGTTTGTGAATATGTGGGATATGTTATGGAGATTTGTTTACCAAAAGGTGGTTTCTTAATTAGCCAATGGTGATGGTGTTTAGATTGAAGGACCAATCAAGTCCAGCTTTAGACTAGGAATCACCTGGAGTCACCTGGGTGTACCATAATTTCTATAAAAGCAATGAGTTTCTTAATAAAGATTAATGAATTAATAAGCCAATGGTGATGGTGTTGAGATTGAAGGACCAATCAAGTCCAGCTGTATCATAACTGTCTATAAAAACAATGAGTTTCTTAATAAAGATTAATGGAACAGAGGCTCCATTTTTCCCAAAGTCATTCCCAAAGCCAGGATGGATGGGTGCAGTGCCCAGGGGCTGCCCCATCCATCCTGGGACTGTCCAAGGCTGGGTTGGATGGGGTTTGGAGCAATCTGGGATGTGGCAGCGGCTCTCTGGCCACAGAGAGCAACAGATGACTTTCCCAGGCATTGTTCTGTGAGGAAACATGAAGAAAGGCCATGAGAAGACCAGAAAAAAGAATGATAAACAATTCTTATCTTGACCTGCTGCACCTGGTGTTTGTGAATATGTGGGATATGTTATGGAGATTTGTTTACCAAAAGGTGGTTTCTTAATTAGCCAATGATGATGGTGTTTAGATTTAAGGACCAATCAGGTCCAGCTGTATCATAACTGTCTATAAAAGCAATGAGTTTCTTAATAAAGATTAATCTGTAATCATGGAGTCTATGCTAATTATTTCCCGACCAGGTAATACTGAGACAGTGGGACGTGTTGGGGCTGGAACTGGACAATCTTTAAGATCCCTTTCCACCCAAACCATCCCGGGATTTTGGAACCTCCCAATTGCTCCAAGCCCTGCCCAACCTGTCCATGGAACAGCTGAAGGAAGGGTGATCCACACTTTTGGAGTGCTGGCTGTGAGCCAGGATCCAGCACCTAGAAAGGGGAATCCTGCTCTGCTGCACCTGGGAAAGGGGAACCCTGCTGCACCTGGAAAGGGGAATCCTGCTGCTCCTGGAATCACCAGGAGTCACATCCAGCTCCAGCCCCTCCCGGCTGTTCCCACCAGATGTCAGCAGAGCCCCGTGGTTGAGCAGGGTGGGGGACAGCTGCCAGAGGATGGAGATTTTTAGATAAACAGGGTGGCAGAGGCCCCAAAAAAATTGGAACTTCTATTCTCCCCTTGGGATTCAGCTGGAGAAGGAGGTGAGGAAGAGAGGAGGGAATTCCAGGGGGATTTATCTGTGCTGGATATTGATTAAAGCAAGGGAGGGAATTCCAGGGGATTTATCTGTGCTGGATATTGGTAAAAGCAAGGGAAGGAATTCCAGTGGATTTATCTGTGTTGGATATTGATGGAAACAAAGGAGGGAATTCCAGAGGGATTTGTCTGTGCTGGATATTCATGGAAACAAGGGAAGGAACCCCGGGAGACTTTTCTGTGCTGGATATTCAGGGAAACATGAAAGGGAGGGAATGCCAGGGGATTTAACTGTGCTGGATATTGATTGAAATGGGGAGGGAATTCCAGGGGGATTTGTCTGTGCTGGATATTCATGGAAACAGGGAGGGAATTCCAGGGAGATCTGTGCTGGATATTGATAGAAACAAGGGAAGGAATTCCAGGGGATTTATCTGTGCTGGGTATTCATGGAAATAGGGAGGGAATTCCAGGGAGACACCTATCTTTACTGGATATTTTTTTCCCAATTGATTTAATCAGAAAGTGAATTCAATTAGCACCAATCTGCTGCTAAAACTTGGTAAAAATCCACTTTAATTAAATCTCATAATCTTAAATCCAATTATGTTTCTTGGAATGCAAATCCAGACCTCCCCAGGCACATCTCACCAGGCAGAGGATCTGAGCCTTTTTATCCCAATTTCCTGCATTTGTAGGATGCATTTGCAGATTTTTCCAGCAGTTTTTCCATCTGGGATCTTGACACTGGACACTGCTGAGGCCACCACTGACACATGTCCCTAAACCAGGACAGTCCCCAAGAGCCACAAAAGGTGGACACACTGACCCAGTGCTCAGGTGGACACTGGCCTGTGTCCAGTGGGACACACAGACCTGTCCATGCCCAGGTGGACACAATGACCACACAAATCCAGGTGGACACACTGACCTGTCTGAGACCAGGCAGACACACTGACCACACAAGTCCATGGGGACACACTGACCTGTCTGTGCCCAGGTGGAGACACTGACCCAGTGCCCAGGTGGACACACTGACCTGTCTGTGACCAGGTGGACACACTAACCACACAAATCCAGTTGGACACACTGACCTATCCATGCCCAGGTGGACACACTGACAACACAAATCCAGGTGGACACACTGACCTGTCCATGCCCAAGTGGACACACTGACCAAGGCCCAGGTGGACACACTGACCCAGTGCCCAGGTGGACACTGACCTGTCCATGCCCAGGTGGACACACTGATCAGTGCCCAGGTGGACACACTGACCACACAAATCCAGGTGGACACATTGACCTGTCCGTGCCCAGGTGGACACATTGACCTGTCTGAGACCAGGTAGACACACTGACCACACAAATCCAGGTGGACACACTGTTCATGCCCAGGTGGACACACTGACCAGTCTGTGCCCAGGTGGACACACTGACCTGTCCGAGACCAGGTGGACACACTGACCAGTCTGTGATCAGATGGACACCCTGACCTGTCTGTGCCCAGGTGGACACACTGACCCAGTGCCCAAGTGGACACACTGACAACACAAATCCAGGTGGACACACTGACCAGTGCCCAGGTGGGCACACTGACCACACAAATCCAGGTGGACACACTGACCTGTCCGTGACCAGGTGGACACACTGACCCAGTACCCAGGTGGACACACTGACCTGTCTGTGATCAGGGGCTTCATGGGCGGGGATGAAGAAACAGAAACCAGCTCTCCATCCTCGCCAACTTCATCGTCACTGGAATTCTGGAGCAGCTCCGACTCCTCCTCGTCCCCATCCCCTCCCTCTTTCTTCCTCCTCAGGAGAGGTTTGCTGGAGCCATCCACCTGGTTGCCATAGTTACCTTGAGGAGAAAAAAAAAAAAAACAAAAAAAGAAAAAAAAAATAAAAAGTGTACTTGATTCACAGGGTTTTAACTCCCAGCTCTGGGATTGAATTCAGGTTGGCAAAAGTTTTCTCTGCTGAAGTCACAGAGAACGTTGGAGTTTGACTTTCTGGAACCACATCCAGGAGCTGGAAATTAGGGAGAGGTGTCTGTGCCCTGCTCCTGCCCCCTCTGAATCCCCTGGGAATCCCCTGGCATCTCTGGAGGGTGAAACCAGGATGGAAGAGAGGGATCAGCTCTACTGGGCAGAGCCCACCAGGCACAAAATGGGATCCCACACCCCTCATGCCCATGAAGGAGCCATTCCCTGCTCCCCAAACCTGCTCTAGCAGGGGTTGGAATGGAAAATCAGGAATAAACCCCGCCCCCAGCTTTGGATTCTGATTTTCACCACCATCACAACTCCCCCCAAAAAAACCAACCAACCTATGGTGACTTCAAAGTTAATGGGTTTGTCCCCAATCTTCCTGTCAATCATGGTGGCCTCCAGGAAGGCTCCGAAGAGGAAGAATTCCTCCATCTTCCCACTGCAGTTCTGAAGGAGAAAAGAGATCCAGGGCTGAGGGTCAGGGCCAGAGGGAGAGACAGGTCTATCCCTCGGGATGCCATTTCCAAAGGGATGGGGAGGGTTTTGTCTCCCATCTCCTCGCTCATTGTAAAGAGTCTTTAATTGAAGATTTCATTTTAATATCTTTTAATTAAAGATAACCTTGAGCTGGGTTCAGGCACATTCAGGAATACAAGCCTTGGTTCAATTAATTGATCAAACCACAAAAATCCAGGTGCCTGGATGCTCACATGGAATTGGAATGGTTTTTTTTCCAGGTGGTTTCATTCCCCTGGGCTGGGAAATAAAGGAGATTGGTTTCTTGGTTTCTGATTGAAACCCATCCAGATAAGAGTGGGATAACTGGAATTAGGGGATGACTCACTGCCAATGAGTAATTCCCACTTGGAGAAACATCCCTAGGCTCAGGAGATGATAGAAATTGTGGAATGGTTTGGGTGGGAAGGGACCTTAGAGATCATCCAGTTTCATGGGCAGGGCCACCTTCCTCTATCCCAGGGTACTCCAAGCCCTGTCCAACCTGGCCTGGGACACTTCCAGGGGTGGATCAGCCACAGCTCCTCTGGGAAAGCTGTGCCAGTGACAAACAATGTCACTCTGACATTCCCAGTGCTCCTAAGGGAAGTGAGCACTGGAATGAGCCTAAAACCTGAAATCCAGCAAGATTTACTTCCGTTGCTCTGTGAGATCCAGAACAGGATCTCACACTTGAAATCACAAAATTCACAGAATTCACAGAATCACTGCGTTGGAAGAGACCTTCAAAATTATTGAGTCCAACCCAGCCCCAACACCTCAGCTAAACACTGGCACCCAGTGCCACATCCAGGCTTTGTTAAACACATCCAGGGATGGTGATTCCCCCACCTCCCCCATCTCGGGGAATTCCCAAAATTCCCAGAATTGACAGAATCACCAGTTTGGAAGTGACCTCCAAGACCATTGAGTCCAACCCAGCCCCAACACCTCAACTCAACCCTGGCACCCAGGGCCACATCCAGGCTTTGTTAAAACACACCCAGAGATGGGGACTCCACCAGAACGTTCCAGAACTTTATCACCCTTGCTCTAAAAATCATTTTCCTGATATCCAGCCAAAATTTCCCTTGGTGCAGCTCAAGGTTATGTCCTCTGGTTCTGTCAGTTCCTGGAGAAAGAGCCCAGCTCCACCTGAGCACAGCCACCTTTCAGGGGGTTGTGGGGAGTAATTAGGGCACCCCTGAGTCTCCTTTTCTCCAGGCTGAACACCCCCAGCTCCCTCAGTGGTTCCTCACAGGGTTTATGTTCCCAGTCCCTCTCCAGCCTCGTTGCCTCCTCTGGACACTCCCCAGGTCCTCAATGTCCTTCCCAACCTGAGGGGCCAGAACTGGACACAGCACTTGAGGTGTGGCCTCACCAGTGCCAGGCACAGGGGCAGAATGACCTCCCTGCTCCTGCTGGCCACACCATTCCTTATCCAGGAAAATCCTAAATTCATGATACCAAAGGAAACAATCCAATGTTCCCAAGACCCCAAACTGCCTCCTGGATGCTATGGGGTCATGGGGGACTTACGTCAGCCACCGCCGTGGCCTGCTCCACCTGCACCTCAGTGGAGCTGTTGATCTCAGGGTTGGTGGTGTCCAGGATCTCCACGGCCAGGCCCAGCAGGAGCCGGGCGCGGAAGGAGACGCCCTCGCCCAGGCCCTCGTTGAGCTCCTGGTGCTCGTCCATGAGGGTGTAGTTCCGCGTGGAGCCGTACATGTTCACCCAGGCGGGGCCGAAGGTGGGCAGGAAACCTGAGGGAGTGGAAGGGGCAGGTGGGAAGGGGATGGAGAGGGAAAAGGGAATGTCTTGGCAGCCGTGGTGTCATTTTCCTGGTCTCTGTGTGGTGATATAGGCTGGGATGTGTTCTTGTGTGTCCATGGATGTGTGGTTGCCGTCATCCATGGAGACAGTTTTCAGGGAATCCCAGGATGATTTGGGTTGGGAAAGAGCTCCCAGATCATCGAGTCCAACCTGTGCCTAATCCCCACCTTGTTCCCAGCCCAGAACACTGAGTGCCACATCCAGAAATTCCTTGGACACCTCTAGGGATGGACATTCCAAACCCTCCCTGGGCAGCCCCTGCCAAGGCCTGACCACCCTTTCCATGGGGAAATTCCTCCTGGTGTCCAACCTGGCACAACCAGGATGAGTGGAACCATATAAGTCTTTCACCTCAATCTCCTGCCAAATGCATTTACAGGAGATTTTTCTGGCAGTCTTTCCACCCCATCCCAGCACTGCCAAGGCCTCCACTAACCCATGTCTCCCAAATGGATGTTGCCACATCCAAATGGCTTTTAAATCCCTGCAGGGATGGAAACTCCACCCGTGCCAGGGATCAACAGCCATTTCCAGGAAGGAATTTTCCAGATATCAAACCTGAACCTGCCCTGGCCCAGCCTGAGGCAATTTCCCCTTGTCCTGTCCCTGTTCCCTGGGAGCAGAGCCTGACCCCCCTTGCTGTCCCCTCCTGTCAGGGACTTGTGCAGAGCCACAAGGTCCCCCCTCGAGCCTCCTGGGGTTTTTTGGGGGAAATTTGCAGGGAAGGCAGTGATGGGAACTGGAGAGGTCTTCAGCAAGTCCCCATTTTGAGGGTCAAAGAAGGAGAAGCCCCCATTAGTCCCTTTCCAGTCCCACATCTAGTTTCCCATCTTTGCCCACAAATGCTCATCCATCCACAGAATTTTTGGAAGAGCAAATTGTTCTGGGGTGTCTTTGCTTTCAGGTATTGGCTGAAGGTTTGTGACAAATCTTGGTTTTCAGGGCACTGGCCCACAAACCTCTCACATTTCAGGACATCAAGGTCTCTCCTGATTAGCACCCAGGAATTCCAGGGATGGGAAGGAGCCTGGAAAACTTTGGGAACTCTGCCTCTGTAACTTTTATGCCCCCACTTCAACTTTACCTTTGTCCCCCTCGTTGGAGACCTTCCTCAGGTCGATGAAATGGGTCCCGATTGCCACGTCGTTGACCTTGTCCGAGTCCCGGATCTGGATCTTGATCCGGTTGCACAGGGGGGGAAACATCTCTGTGAAGATGATTTGCTCGTTCCAGAGGGGCTCGTAGCTGCTCTTCTGTATGGATGTCTTTCCCTGGGAATTGAGAGGAGACGGATATCAGACAAGGGTTGAGTAAGATGAGAGATGTGGGACTCCAGGCAACTCTTCAAAATGCAGTTTATTGTATCCAGGGTGTTACAGCAGACCAGGGTTGTGGGATGTTGGAACCCTGGATGCTGAGAATTTTGAATTTTCTGTGCTGAAAGGCACAGACCTGCAGGAGAGCACTGCATTTGACCTGGAGATGTGGAGAAGCCTTCCAAAACTGATTAACAGCACCAGGATTACAGATGTGGAGTTGGTTAGGGGTTTGTGATATCACAGGGTGAAAAAACTTAGATTTGGGGTTTTAGTATATGGTGATATATGGAAGCCAAGATGGAGAATTTTGGGCACGGGTTAGATGTCTTTTTTGTACCTTCTTCTTCCTCACAGATCTGGGTGGTTTTCTCCAATTGGATGAAAGATGTCCGCATTGCAGATTTTGGGTGGTCATAATTGGGTTAGAAGCATAAATAATATAGATGTCAACTGTTTATTGGGTAATTAGGACTTAAATAGCCTTTAACAGATGCCATTTTAGCTCATTTTTTAGGGAGAGTTTACATCTCGTGAGTTTGTAATAGATAAGGAAAATAAACTTCAAAGTGAGACTTTAAAGCCAACATCTCCTGAGTTTTATTTGCCCTGACCTTGGAGCAAGAAGGAGCCTGGATTTCCAACATGGGTGACAGAGCCACACCTACAGATGTCAGATCCAGCTGTAGACAAGCTTGAAAACCCTTTTAGTTTTGGTTACATTGCATGATATATTTTTCTTTGCTGTGCATCTTAATACATAATCAACCAATCAATACCTTAACTATTACCTATAACCTATCATTACCATATTATGGTCAATATAATCCAACCACATGATTTAGAAAGTTACAGTTTAAGCTTAAAGTTGTTTTTCAGTTTTCCTGCAGTGGAAAATTCTTAGATCATTTTTCTACTTGCCACATCAGCATGTTTGTTTGCCTGTGGAATCTTTCTGCTTGGTAAAAACATCTTTTTGTTTGCAGTCAGCTTATCCTTTGCTCTAAGTCATAAAATCTCTTTCCAACTTGACTTAACCTTTGCTTTCTTAGGTGTCCAGCAAGACTGGCTCAGCAATCCTCAATTTACACATCTGTTGTTCTTTTATATCAAAACTTGCTTCCATCTCTATTCTACTCTCAGCTTCTACATTCACAGATCTTCTCCCAAGCACAAATATCTGTGTAAGTTTCTTGTCAAACTTTCATCCTTCCCAACAGGTTGGATCTCACAAACATCGTCCCTCAACACCAGAGCTGCTCCCTTCCACTCACTGTGCCCTCTTCTGAGAAAGGAATTCTCCTCCTCAACTGGAAAGGGCACAAATCCATCTCGGAGAGCAAAAACAAGGCGACACCACACCTATCTCAATGTGCCAGGTGACACCACACCCCTCTCAACATGCCAAGTGACACCATGGCCATCTGGATATGCCAGGTGACACCACACCCATCTCAATGTGCCAGGTGACACCACGCCCCTCTCAACAGGCCAGGTGACACCACCCCCATCTCAATGTGCCAGATGACACCACACCCATCTCTTATTGGACCAGGTGACACCACACCCATCTCAATGCGCCAGGTGACATCACGCCCTGCTCTATGTGCCAGGTGACATCACGCCCATCTCGACACACCAAGTGACACCACGTCCATCTTCAGGTGTCAAGTGACACCACACCCATCTCAACCAAGGTGACACCACATCCCTCTCGATGTGCCAGGTGACTCCATGCCCATCTCAATGCACCAGGTGACACCACGCCCATCTCAATGTATCAGGTGACACCATACTCATTTTGATGTGCCAGGTGACACCAGACCTATCTCAACCAGGTGACACCATGCCCATCTTGACATGCCAGGTGACACCACACCCATCTTGATGTACCAGGTGACACCACGCCCATCTCAATGCTCCAAGTGCCACCACGTCCATCCTGACCTGCAAGGACTACCGAGACCATCTATGGCCACTTGCTGGCGTCACCTCCTGTGGTCACCCTGGCACCTCCCCGCTCACCTTCTGCCCCCCGAAGGCCACCTGCACGTAGGGGTCCACCAGGTCCTTGTTCTCGCCGATGAGCGCCTTCTTGACGTTGGCCATGATGCTGGTGTTCATGCGCGGCAGCCCCTCGGCGCGGTAGATCTTGATGTAGAACCGAGCCCACTGCCGCTCCGGGGGGACCCCATCAGGGAGCAGGAGGTTCCTGGAATGTCAGGATGGGGTTGGGAACAGCTACTGGGGTGGGGTGGTGAGTGATTCCCATCCCAGTTGGATGGGACAACCTCCATCCAACCTTTGTGGTTCCATAAACAACCAGAGAGGAGCTGCTCCATTTTCCGAGCACTGACTCCTTCCGCTTCCACTCCATTCCACGGAAATGGAAAGAATGGGATTTTGGAAGAGTTGCTTTTTCCTTATCAAGGGGACCTTGGAGGATTATTTTGGGGATGAAATTAACTCCAGCCATTGGGTTTTTTTGGTTTTTTTGTTGTTTTTTTTTTTTTATATGTGGCTCTCCTCCTCTGCAGAAATAGATGGGAATGCTGCGAACAAAATATTTCTAGGGGAATTCTAGGAATTGCTGGAGCTGTCCATGACAGGTGGAAGGTGTCCCTGCCCATGGCAGGAGGGTTGGAACAAGGTGATCTTGAAGATCCCATCCAAAACAAACCATTCCAGGATTTTAGGAATAACTGGCAGAATATCACCACTGCAGCATAGAATGAAGCCTAAAGTTCTGGAGGTGGTTCCTCAAACCCCAGCAAGTCGGGAGAGCTGTGCTGGTGCTTTCTGGCTGTTAATTGGCTGGACTCAATCCCAGAGGTCTTTCCCAACCTAAACCATCCCATGATTCCATGTGGGGAGAGCCTCAGAGGCAGATTTGAAATGGAGATATTAATTTAGAATACTCATTCAGATTTGAAATTGAGATATATTTGGAAAAGTTTTGGGGCTAGAATCAAGCCTTAAAGCTCCTGATTTTTGTTCCATGACCCTTGAGATGTTCTGGACGGTCCAAGATCCCTGTCCACACACACAGCCTGGGAAACCCTGTCCAGACTTCTCTGCTTTGCCTTGGGGTGTGAAATCCCATCCCATTATCCCATTGTCCCATCTTCCCACCCAGGGCCCATGAGGAGCATCAGGGAACATCAGGCTGGGTGACAGCAGGCTGGTGCTGCTGGAGAGTTCAACCACCAGCAGATGGTCTGACCCCACAGGAAGGACAACTCTGTGCTGGAGACCACCTGGAATTGCACCAGGACCACACATTCCCTCCCAGAAAACCACCGGATTGGTCCCTCTCCCTTTCACAGCTCAGGGTTTGCCACCAGGTTTGGATCCTGTGATCCCACCCAAGGGAAAGAGAGGTGGAAAGGATTCCTGAGGGAGCCAGGAATAAGCGAATCCCAGCAGATCCCTACCCTTCGATGTCGTCCTCCTCCTTCTCGTTGGCCTTGTGAGGGGTCTTGATGTTGTCCCCTTTGCCCACCACAGCGATGTCACACTTGAGGTAGCCCTTGAGGCTGGCCGTGAGGTCCTCGGGGTCGGACAGGATGGCCCATTTATGGTAGAACTGGTGCTCTACAACCCAGGGGACAAGAGAGAGACCTTTGTCACCACCAGACACGGCCAACGCCACCAGGACGTGGCATTCCATGGAGTGGGACCTGCCCTGTGTGTGAGGGATCCCAAAAAAAACCTGGAAAATCCACTGGGAAGGGGTGCCTGGTGTTGGAGATGGAGACACAATGGGATAAGCTGGATGAGGGTGGAGTCTCAAGTCCCCACCCTGGAGGGGTTTAGAGCTGTGTGGATGTGGCACTTGGGGACATGGGGAAGTGATGGTGGCCCTGGCAGCGCTGGGGATGATTGGACTCAATGGCCAGCAGCTCTAATCAACCTCTCCCTCTTTTCCAGGCTTGGGTGAAATGTGGGGCAGGATCCAGCCCTGGACATTCCTGTCTGGAATATTCACGTCCTGTCTGGGAATGTCACCTGGGGCTTCTTCCAAGGCAGGGCAGGGATGGACACCAGCACAGCCAGGAGGGATCTCAGGGACACCTGGGAGAGCTGGAGAAGGGAAGGATCCAGGGAGAACTCAGAGCCCCTTCCAGGGCCTCAAGGGGCTCCAGGAGAGCTGGAATTTGGGAAGGACTGGAGGGAGCCAGGGAATGGCTTCTAGTGGGAAAGGGGAGCTTGGGATTGTGGGATCTTGGGAAGGAATTCCTGTCTGGGCTGGAATTCCCAGAGAATCCCTGGATCCCTGGCAGCATCCAAGGCCAGGCTGGACGCTGGGGCTTGGATCCACCTGGGACAGTGAAAGGTGTCCCTGTTCATGGCAGGGGTGGAATTAAATTCTCTTTAAAGTCCCATCACACCCAAACCATCCTGTGATTCCATGATGGAATCTCTCCAGGATGGAGATCCTTCTCCAGAGGTGATTCTCCATCCTGTGATTCCAGGATGGAATCCCTCCAGGATGGACATCCTTCTCCAGAGGTGCCAAGAGCTCTTCCCTGACCTACGAGTGACTCCAGGTGACTTCTTTATATCTTGGATATTTACACTTAATCATTTTCAATCAATTTCCAACCATTTAATGCTTGGAAAGCATTTTCCAAGGACTCCAACCCCTGCCTCACTCCTTTGCCAGGAATTTTTCTCCACTGAGCAGCTGCAGGTGCCTGGGAATTGTTACAAATGACATTCACGTACCAGGCTGGGTGTAAACGGTCCCAACATCCATCTTGAAGGACCCCACCAACGTCCCACTCCTCAGGAGGTTTTTGGAGTGGATCACCTGGGAATCAAGAGGGGAAAACCACTCAGGAATTCCCCCAGGACCTGGGAGCCCCAAAGCCATTCCAGAGGTCTCCAGGGTGGGATGGAAAGGAGCTGAGGAGTTTTCCTTGGTCTGGGGAGGATTCGAGGACACCAAAAGGCCCGGTGGGGTTGGCAGGTCCTGATTAGTGGAGTTGCCAGGAAGTTTGTATTTGGAACGAACAAAAAATGCAAAGAAATTAATCTTTGGAGAAAGATTCCTTTTCCAGCCACCGCAGCAGGAAACACTGGGATATTTAACTGAGGGAAGAGCTTTAGAATGCTCAGAATTTGAAGAAAATTGGGAGAAATTGTGCAGCCAGTCTGTGCAATCCATATCCGGGATGGATATGAATGATCCTAATTAATGTGCCCTAATTGGGCAGGGAATCTGAAAGTCTTGTCTATCACCTTCCTGGTTTTGAGTGGACTGAAATCTCAGCTTTCCTCTCAGCATTCCCAATCCTGGATTTCCACAACAGCTCTGATACCCCAGGGATCTCCCTGGCAGGCTCTGGAAGGTCCTTCTTCTCCACAAGAATAAATTAAAAAAAAACTCCAAGGTTTGGTTCTAATAAATAAATTCCAAGGTTTGGATCTCTGGAATACAAGAGATCAACCCATGAAGGGACACAGGGAATGCAGGAGCTGTGTGGAGCCAGGAATGAGGGTTGGAACAGAAAAACAGACTGGGGGTTTGCAGAAGAGAATTCCTGTTTGGGAATCCCACATCAAGGACCTTAAATCCATCCCACAAATAGGTGGTTTGCTTCCAAAGGCCCCCCAAAAAGGACAAGGATATCGGGGTCACTTACGGAGAGCTTGATGATCTTGTCGAACATGACATCAGGGGGGACGTGGAATTCGAAGACGAAATACTGGAAGGGAAAGAGGAGTGGTGAGGGGTGGGATTCATCAGGATTGAGAACCCCCCGGAGAAGCTGTGGCTGCCCATGGCCCAGCAGGGATGGATCCCTGTGATTCCAACATTGAGCATGGGACTGCATGGATCACTGATCCTCCACCGAGTGTGGGGAGTCAATGGAAGCTCAGATTTCTGGGAAAACCTGGGAATCATTGATCACAAAATTCCAGAGGGCAAAGGCTTCATTTCTGCTGTGTGGTTTGAGGTTTCACCTTATTCCAGCAGGAATTTAACCCAAAAAACCCATGGATAAGAAGGAAATCACCGGATTGAGGGTGGAGTAGCCCAGAGGGATTGAGAACCCCCAGGATGCCTGGGGGAGCTCCTGCAGCCCATGGCCCAGGAGTGTGGAGAGTCTGGTTCAAGCATGGTTAAAAGAAAGAGGCCATGAAGGTATACAGCTGAGGGAAAAGTAAAAA
>JAWWEX010000182.1:111804913-111817683 GCA_035583215.1 Arremon brunneinucha | reverse complement strand
AAGAAGCAGAAGCAGAAGAAGCAGAAGAAGCAGAAGCAGAAGAAGCAGAAGAAGAAGCAGAAGAAGAAAAAGATGATGATGATGAAGAAGAAGAAGAAGAAAATGAAGAAGGTGAAGAAGAAGAAGAAGAAGAAGAGGAAGAGGAAGAAGAAAATGAAGAAGAAAGGGAAGAAGGTTAAAAGAAGATGAAGAAGAAGAATAAGGTGAAAAAGAATAAGGTGAAGAAGAAGAAGAAGAAGAAGGTGAAGAAGGAGCAGCCACCACTCTAAAACCTCCATCCTGCCCCATATTTATTACCATATTCTAAAACCCCAAACTCCAAGTTTTCCACCCTGTGACATCACACACTTCTACCCAACTCCACACTCACAATCCCAGTGCTCTCAATCAGTTCTGGAAGCTTCTCCACAGCCTCAGGTCAGATGCAGTGCTGCCCTGGGGGTCATAGTGTGTCAGCACAGAAAGTCTGGAAGTCCCAGCATCCAGGGCTCCAACATCGGGACACCTGGAGAGCAGCTTTGGGCAGGGGAGGGATCTGACCATGTTCCTGATTCACCGGGAATTCCTGGTGCATCCCAGACCAGCAGCAGTAGAGCTGGCAGAAGGAAAAGCCTGGAAAGCCGCAAACCCTGGGAGCAGCTGGAGGTACCAGGAGCAGATGGAGCCGGTTCCTGGTGAAGCTGGTCCACCACTTTGTTAGGAATTCTACCCTGGGATACTACTAATCCATGGATTTGTAGTGCTTCACTCCAGCCTGGTCCTGTCTCCAGGCTGGGCAGGGTTTTTTTAGGAATGGGCATCCCTGGGGAGCCTTGGATCAGTTCTGGTTTGGATCTCCCAGTCTGGCCATGAACAGCCCAGGTGGGGCTTGGGGACACGAAGGGACCTGGCACTGGCCATGTATAAGCTCCATCTCAAGCTTCTCATGGATCACAGAATCCTGGAATGGTTTGGGTGGGAAAGGACCTTAAAAATCATCCCATTCCACCTTGCAGGGTGCTCTAACCCCAATGTCCAACCTGGCCTTGGACACTCCCAAGGATCCAGGGGCAGTCACAGCTTCTCTGGGAATTCCAGCCCCGCCAGGAATTCCTTCCCAAAATTCCACATCCAAACTTTGATCTAAACTTCCTTGTAAGTTCCTCTCCCTTTTCCATGTGGCAATCCCCAACTTACTCCAGGTTGCAGCAAATTCAGGTTTGGAGCTTTCAAGTATTTTTCTCTCTAAAATCTTTCCCCTTTTTCTCCCTAAAATCATTCCTTTTCTTCTCCTTATTTCCCTTTTTTATCCTTAAAATATTTCCTTTTTCCTCTCAAAAATCTTTTTCTCCCTAAAATCTTTCCCTTTTCTCCCTAAAATATTTCCTTTTTTCTCTCTAAAATCTTTCCTTTTTTTCTCTCTAAGATCTTTCCTTTTTCTTCTTCAAATCTCTCCCTTTTTTCTCCCCAAAATATTTCCTTTTTTCTACCTAAAATCTTTCGCTGCATTCCAAATGGAATCAAATCCATGAGATTTCATCCCACTGCTTTTGCTCTCGTGGCCTTCTAAAAGCTCAGATTTGGACAAAGCAATTTGGGGGGGGAAAAAAAAAAGCCAAAAAGCAATTCCCAGTTCATTCTCCTGGAAAATGCCTCTTTTGAAAACCCATCATCTGCTGACAAGATTAAAGTACAAGGAAAAAAAGCACTTTTCCACCTCCACTCTGCTTCCATGGAGAAATTATCTGTTATTTTGGGTTCAAAACCAACTGATTTTAGTAAAAAAAAAAAAAGAAAAATAAAAGAAAAATAAAATGTTAAAAAGTGGGGACTGGGGAAATTTCTTACATAAATCCTCCTTTTTCCATGTTTATGTTTAAGGGGAGGTGCAGCCTCCTGCCCTGCTCCAAACAAGGGGATGCTGGAAGGGTGGAAAATCCAAGATTTGGGAAAAGAACAACAATTCCAGAGGGATTCTGTGCATCCCGCACGTGACAGCCGAAGGGTGACTCAGTCCCAGCTGGGAATGGAGATCTGGGGGAAGGTTTTGATTGATTTATCATCTTTATTTTTTTTTTTTTTTTTTGCAAAATCCAAATTCGAGTCAATCACACCTAATTTCCCCCCCAAAGCTATTGGAAAATATAAAAAAAAAAAGAAAAAAAGAAAAAGAAAAACCGGGATCAAAGTTGAAATATTCAGTTTTTTCACATTTTCAGACATTTTGGGATTAAAATTCTCCTTTTCCAGCTGGATTTAGGAGTTAAAAAACCCTTTCAAGGCAGGAAAAATTAAGGCTATAAGAAAGTGAAAGATCTGTGGGATGAGTGAGATCATGCCTTGGAAGGGCAATTAGGAGGATGTGGGTTGGAATTAGGAGAAATTCCAGTTGGAAACAATGGAATGGGAAAGAAAATCAAGGAGAAAAATTCCTGCAGAGCCGGGAGGGATTGATCTTTCCCTGGGGATTTTTAATTGATTTTTAATGGATTTTTTTCCTGCTGTTGAGAGAAAAAAATTAATTCTGAGCCATCCTGGCTTTTCTGTTGTAGGAGAATGGACATGGCCGGAATTTTGCTCCTGGCTTCGGCATTCCCAGAGCTTTTAATCTCCTGGAGAAGGCAATAAAGTCAGGAGGGAGGGTGGGAGCTGCCAGGGATGGTTCTCAGCCAGCCCAGAAAAAAAAAAAAAACAATTTCCAAATTTTCTTTTGGGTTCCATTATAGAAAAATGAGGCTGTTCCCAGAAATTGCCTCGGGATGGGTAGGAAAGGATCGTAAATCCCATCCCATTCAAATCCCAAAATGTCCCACCATCCCAGGGTGATCCAACCTGGCCTTGGACACTGCCAGGGATCCAGGGATTCTCTGGGAATTCCAGCCCAGCCCAGAATTCCTTCCTAAGCTCCCCTTTCCCACTGGAAGCCATTCCCTGCCTCCTGCCCCTCCAGCCCTTTCCCAGATTCCAGCTCTCCTGGAGCCCCTTTGGGATGGGGAAGCGGCTCCAAGGATTCCCTGGATCCTTCCCTGATCCAGCTGCACATTCCCAGCTCTCCCAGCCTGGAATTTGATCCAGTCCCATTCCAACTCCTCTCTGGGAGGAATTCTGGGAACAAGGGGGTTCGCTGGGAATCTCAGGACTCCAGGAAGGGTCTCTCTTCCCTTTTCCATCCCTGAATTTCATAAAAATCCCTCAGGATGGATCCTGAGTGTCCTTGATCCCAGAATCCCGGAATGGTTGGGATGGGAGCCATGGACCTTCAATCCCATCCCTGAGTCATTTCCCATGACCCCAGGATCTAAATGCACCCTTGGACACTGCCAGGGATTCTCTGGGAATTCCAGACCAGCCAGGAATCCCTTCCCAAGATCCCACCATCCCAAGCTCCCCTTTCCCACTGGAAGCCATTCCCTGCCTCCTGCCCCTCCAGCCCTTGCCCAGATTCCAGCTCTCCTGGAGCCTCTTTGGGATGGGGAAGCGACTCCAAGGATTCCCTGGATTTTTCCCTGATCCAGCTGCACATTCCCAGATCTCCCAGCTCCATGCTGTCCTCTGGACTCTGACTCTGTTTTCCCAAACCCTTGGATCACACGGAAAATCTCTGAGGCAGTTCCTCACCTGGAATCCCACAATTTCCACACCCCTCTGGGAAAACCAGGATGAGAATCCCCCCCCGAATCCGGCAGCGCACCCCTCATCCCAAGCCCCCATCCCGAGGGGAAAATCTCCCCCTTTTTGGAAAAATCTCCCTCTTTTTGGAAAAATTTCCTCCTTTTCAGAGCAGCAACCTCTTCCTTCACTGCTTCCCCATCTCCCGGGAGCTGTTTCCCATGGAAACGGAGTTTAGGAACCGGCTTGGAAACGCAGCTATTTCTGATCCTGATATCCAACCCCGGGGGTTCCATTAAAAATCAGCCTCCCCCCCATCTTTTTCCCGGAAAGCCGCTACCTCATCCAGCACCAAGGACAGGGCCGGAGGAGAGGAATTCTTGGAATTAGCAGGGAGCAGAGCAGAATTTCATTAAGCGGCTTCTCCAGGGGGGGATGGAGGGAGCGGAACCAATAAAAACCAGGGATGCAGTCCTGAGGAGGGAGGGGAAGTGCAAGGAGTGCAGATGTGCTTAGGAAAAATAATTCCAGCTGCTCGCTGGTTTATTGGGAATTTGCCTGATGAAAATCGCTCTTCAAAGGAGGAAAATGCCGGATTTTTAGGATCATTTGGTGTCACAAAGGGCAGAGAGGGAAATCAATGGATGGAAGTTGAATCATCCCAAATTTCTGGTGGCAAAGTAATTCCTGATGGCCTCCTGGCCTGGCCAGGGCTTGGAATGGAATCCTGGAATCCCAGACTGATTCGGGTGGGAAAGGACCTTAAATCCAATCTCATTTCAACCCTGACAATTCCCACTGTCCCAGGTTGCTGCAAGCCCCATCCAGCCTGGCCTTGGACATTCCCAGGAATCCAGGGGTGGCCACAGCTTCTCTGGGAATTCCAGCCTAGCTCCTTCCCACCCTCCCAGCCAGGAATTCCTTCCCAATATTCCCCCTATCCCTGCTCTCAGCCAGAGGATGGAACTACATGAGCTTTAAGGTCCCTTTCAACCCAAACCATTCCATGATTTCTTGATAAATGACACTCAGAATCCATCCTGAGGGATTTTTATGGAATTTGGGATGGAAAATGGAGGAAGGAGGAGGGGAGACCCTTCCTGGAGTCCTGAGATTCAGAGTGAACCCCCTTGTTCCCAAAATTCCTTCTCAGAGAGGAGTTGTGATGGGGATGGATCCAATCCCAGACTGGGATTGTGCAGCTGGATCAGGGAAGGATCCAGGGAATCCTTGGAGCCGCTTCCCTATCCCAAAGGGGCTCCAGGAGAGCTGGAATTTGGGCAAGGGCTGGAGGGGCAGGAGGCAGGGAATGGCTTCCAGTGGGAAAGGGGAGCTTGGGATGGTGAGATCTTGGGATGGGATTCCTGGCTGGTCCCAGAATTCCCAGAGAATCCCTGGATGCCTGAGACTGTCCAAGGCCAGGTTGGATCACCCTGGGATCGTAGGAGGTGCCAGGGTTGCAATGGGATGGAATTTAAAGTCCTTTCCCATCCAAACCCGTCTGGAATTCAGTGATTCCATCCTGAGCTCTGTTTCTCCATGCTCAGATCAAACCAGGTCTATCCCTGCTTTTTCCCCATCCCAAACTTCCCACGCTTTTCCAATCCGAGTTTCCCTGTGCACCCTCCGGACATTCCCAGCTGCCTCATCCGTTCAGAGCAGGAGTAACGGGATCAAGGCAAGGAACACCGATATCCCTGTTCCCACAGGTTCAGCGGAGACACGGATCCGGGAATGATGGGAATATTCCCCTCGGTGACCCACCTGGATGGCAGAATTGTTGTCATCGATGAGCGTGTCCGTCACCTCCAGCTGCCCTTCCGCCACCACCTTCTGCAGGACCATCCGGAACGTCCCGATGAGCCTGCGGAGCAAAGGACAGGAAATCCCGGGAGTTCTCACCCACCAGCTCTGGGTTTTCATGGGAAAAGGGATTTGCTTCCCATTTTCCTTAGGAAGAGGGAGAGGTGAGATCCCAGATTGAGGCTCAGCGGAGGTGATGGAAAAAAGGAGAAGCTGAGAGAGGAACCATTCCAAGGGAATAGGAAAGAAGGAGATTTGGGAACCATCACTCTTAAATTCCTGGGATACCACTGAGGGATCTCAAAGACTTTTCCATATGGAATCTCCACAGTGGACACCTTCAATTGTGTGATATCCCTAAATTTCCATGCTGGTGATTCAAACAAGGAGCAGGGATTGCTCCTCATCCATCTGCACCAAGTCATGGAATCATGGAATGCATTGGGTGGGACTGAATCTTGGAGCTGATCCTGATTCCTTCCACCATCCCAGGTGGCTCCAAGCTTCAATGACATGAAGGGATTGTTCCCAAAATCCAACCTGAACCTCCCCATGGCCATTCCCTCTCATCCTGTCCCTGTTCCCTGGGACCAGATCCCAATCTCCTCTGGCTCCTCCTGGGGAGTTGTGGAGAGGGAAAAGGTCCCCCCTGAGCCTCCTTTTCTCCAGGCTGAGCCCCTTCCCAGCTCCCTCAGCCCCTCCTGGGGCTCCATTCCCTTCCCAGATCTGTTTCCTTCCCTGGACATGCTCCAGCCCCTCCAAATCCCTGCAGGATTTCCACCATCATCCCTCATTTTCCACATTCCAAGCATGGATCCATCCCTGCAGAGCTCTGTCTCCAAGGAGCCCTGCAGGATATGGAACAGGAAAATCTTTCCTTTGTTTGCTCCTGAATTCCCAACCCAGAAGAAATAATGCATCCCATGGAAACATCCTTCTTCTTCTCCAAGATGAGGAAAAAGCAGCTGCATCCACTTGGATTTCAGGGTTTGGAAAACAACATTATTCCCTTTCTGCCAGAGCAGCAGCAGCAGCACTTTTGTTTTGGAAAGCATTCCTTGGGTTTATTCCATGGAATATTCTAAGCTGGAGGGCTCCCACGAGGATCATCCAGGCCAATTCCAGCTTTTCCTCAGGGGTGGAGCCTGCAGGACTCTGGATTCCTGCGGCTCTCTCTGTTTTTTAACCTGTTTGGAATCCAGAACATTCCCAGGCCTGGTGGTGGCTTCCCTGCTCCTCTTGGATCCAGGTGGATCCAGGGGCTTTTGGCTCCCAGGTGCTCAATGCCTGGAGAGGGCTGAGGAAGGAAAAGGGAAATTCCTCCTGGAATATCCGCCCTACAGAGCTGTTCCAGCTCCAAGATTCAACATTGGGATCTGGAGCTGCTGGAGCGAGTCCAGAGGAGGTCCTGGAACTGCTCCAGGGACTGGGAAGAACTGGGAATGTCCACCTGGAGAAGGGAGGGATCCAGGGACAGCTCAGAGTCCCTTCCAGGGCCTCAAGGGGCTCCAGAAGAGCTGGAGAGGGACTGGGAACAAGGCATGGAGGGACAGACACAGGGAATGGCTTCCAGTGGGAAAAGGGGAGCTTGGGATTGTGGGATCTTGGGAAGGAATTCCTGGCTGGGCTGGAATTCCCAGAGAATCCCTGCATCCCTGGCAGTGTCCAAGGCCAAGCTGGACAGGGCTTGGAGCACCCTGGGACAGTGGAAAGTGTCAAAGCTGGAATGAGACAATCCTTAAGGTCCTTTCCCACCCAACGCATTCCATGAATCCCTGACAAAACCAGAGCCATTCCAAGCCCTGCAGCAGAGGGAGGGACAGAAGGGACCTTGGGAAGGAATTCCTGGCCGTGGAGGTGGCACAGGTTCCCCAGAGAAGCTCCTGCCCTTCCTGGGATCCTTCCCAAGCCGCTTCCCCCCAGCAGGATCCGAGCAAGATGGAATTAAAAATTCAGGACCTGTCTGAGCCACCATTCAATTCCAAGTGTTCCATAATTCATCAGGGCCCTGCTCCCTCCCTTCCCCGCCGTTTGTGCTGATGGAAAAAGGGAAATTTTCTGGGTCATCCGTAATTTTATCAGCCCTGAGGAGCAGCTCCGGTTTCCAACCCCAGCCAGGCTGGTTCTGTACCTGAAGCTCACTCAAATCCCGGGATCAGGGAGTCTGGGATGCTCCAAACCCCAGGACACACCAGGATTTGCCCTTGTGGTGCATCCCAACTCCCAGGGATGCCTCCTGTATCCCTGAGGGGATTCCAGGGACACTCAGGGATGGTGAATCCCATGAATCTGGTCAGGTTTTGCCAGCACTGAAGTTTTCCAAGGGCCAGAATTCCAGGTGTCTGTGCCAAGAGCATCCTCCAGCCCAGGAAATCCCATTTTCCCTCCTCTGCTCCCTCAGCCTTTGGATGCTGCTTGATCCATGGGCAAGGTCTGTTCCTGAAGCCAGGGAGATGTTCTTTTTTGGGAATGGCATCTCTATCCATGGATCCATGAATCCATCCATGGATCCATCCCTCCATCCATCCATCCATCCATCCATCCATGGAACCACAGATTCATCTATGCATTCATGGATCCATCCATCCATGGATCCACAGATCCATCTATGCATCCATGGATCCATCCATCCCTCTGTCCATTCATTCATGGATCCATGGACCCATCTATCCCTCCATGGATCCATCCCTCCATCCATCCATCCATGGATCCATCTATGCATCCATGGATCCATCCATCCCTCAGTCCATCCATCCATCCCCGGGAACTGACAAGAGCCAAATCCTGGGACCTCCACTCCAGTTTGGTCCCCACTTCCAGAAACCCCTGGAAAGATGGAATAAGGAAAGCAGAGGGTTTCCACACTTTTGGCCCCTTTTCCAGGGAATTTCCTGCTGAAATTTCATGGAATTTCCCAAGGCCAGGTTGGATGGGGTGTGGAGCACCCTGGGTTAGTGGAAGGTGCCCATTCCAATTTGGAACCTGCAGCTGTTCCACGGATTTCCAAATCCCTGCTTGGGCAATCGTGATTAATTCCAGCTCCTTCCTCTTGCAGCTCCTGCCTGGAACTTTCTCTGGAGCCTTTTTCCCCCTCTCCAGCCAAATTGCAGCTTCATCTGGAATTGTCTCAGACCATGGAATTAGCGCTTCCAAAATCACTTCCCTCCTAATTATCCCCTTCCCACCACTTACAGGAACCCATAATTACTCCAAGTTCATTTTTCCCTGGAATACCTGGAGAAATGTGGGACACTCCAGCTGCTCCACCTCAGCAGCCTGCAGGCACTAAAAGTTGCTCCAGCCAAGTTTCTTCCCCCTTTTTCCTTCAGAAAACTCTTGCAAAAATTCCCAATAAACAGAAATTATTTTTTCTTTGGAAGGCAAGTGAAGTTTGTTCCCCCTTTTTACTTCAGGAAACTTTTGCAGAAATTCCCAATAAATTTAAATTATTTTTTCTTTGGAAGGCGAGTGAAGTTTGTTCCCCCTTTTTCTTTGGGAAACTCTTGCAGAAATTCCCAATAAACAGAAATTATTTTTCTTTGGAAGGCAAGTGGATAATGAGTGAAGTCAGCCCTGGGTATGGGAATATCCTGACAGGAAATTTAATTTGGGATGAGATTTTCAGTTTGAGCGTGCTCAGGCTCTTACTCTGTGTTTGGATCGGTGTTGCTCCAAGTTTGGATCCAGAAATGAAAAATTCCACAAAAATCCAACATGGCCAGAGCTGAAGGGGTCACACGCGAGGGGCTGCAGGCAGGGATTGGGCACCGAGAATTCCACCCTGGAATCCCGGAATGCTTTGGGTGGGAAGGACCTGAAAGCTGATCCCACTCCAACCCCAACCTGCTACAATCCCAGATTGCTCCAAGCCCCATCCAACGTTTTTTTTGGCACTTCCAGGGATGGGACAACTTCTCTGGGAATTCCATCCCACATCCTCACAGTCAGGAATTCCATCCCAAAATCCCATGTAACTGCTCCGTGTGGGGAGAGCAGTTGGATAACAGGGAACTCTCCAGCTCTGGAGTTTATTTTTTCCATTCTCCTGCTCCAGCAGGAGATAATTTTCCCTGGATGATTTTCCACATAATTTTCCATGGATGATTTTCTGGTTAATTTTCTGTGGCCAATTTTTATGGATAATTTTCCACTGATGAGTTTTCCGGATAATTTTCCACATATTATTTTTCTGGATAATTTCCCACTGATTATTCTTCTGGATAATTTTATGTGGATTATTTTTTCCAGATAACTTTCCACTGATTATTTTTCCAAATAATTTTCCGCAGATGATTTTCCAGATAATTTTCCATGGATGATTTTTCTGGATAATTTTCCACCTATTATTTTTCAAGATAATTCTTAGATTATTTTTCTGGATAATTTTCCGTGGATGATTTTTTTTCAGATAATTTCCCACTGATTACTTTTCTGGATAATTTTCTGTGGATTATTTTTTCTGATAATTTTCCACAGATTATTTTTCCAGATAAATTTCTGCAGATGATTTTCCAGGTTTATTTTCCACTGATTATTTCTACGGATAATTTCCCACTGATTATTTTTCCGGATAATTTTCTGCGGATTATTTTCCGGAAAATTTTCCACAGATGATTTTTCCAGATAATTTTCCACTGATTATTTTCCAGAAAATTTTCTGCAGATGATTTTTCCGGATAATTTTCCACGGATTATTTTCCCAGATAATTTTCCACAGATGAAACAAGGATCCCTCTGGAGACACAAAGGACTCGAGCTGTGCCAGGATCTCCATGGCTGGAGAAGAACAAAGGACGGGGCCAAGTTCTGTTTCCATTCCGGACACTCCAGGGATGGATTTAACCCTTTGTAATCCAGATCTTTGTGTCCCTGTCAGGTAACGGAGCAGCTCCCGCCTCTTCTCCATGGGATGGGTTTTCCAATGGAAAATTATCTCTGCTCTGGATTTGGAATGTGGCTTTGGGCTTTGGCTCCAAAAGAAAACAGGGACAAGGAGGGGACAGAACCCCCCGGAGAAAAAGCTCCTGGGTTTTGTGCACATTCCTTAAGGATTGGGATCTCTGCCTGGTGTTATCCCTGCTTTCTGCACAAGGAAAACCTGCTTGGAAAGGCTGGGCCAGGCTGTCCCAAAAGTTTGGGAATGGGACCACAGGGATGATGCTCCATAGCCCCTGGATCACATCTGCCTCTTGGATTCATCCCTGGTTGTGCCTCTGCTTTTTTCCCTGGATCTTCCCCTCTCCTGGGTGTGATTCCCATTCCCACATCCCTCAGAGTGTGGAAAAGCCCCGTGGTGGCTTTTTCTGCTCAAATCCCAAAAAATTTGGGATCTCAAATTTTCTCCATCCAGCCTCTCCCAGGGCATGGAATTGTGGAAAAACATCCCAGGGACTTTCTCTCATCCCGGAGTGGTTCTGAAGGTCTCCCAGGAGACCATGGAAAACACCTGAATTCCAGCAGGATCCTGGTATTCCCACCAGGCCATCCCGTCTCACACCAGGATTTTCCAGGATGGGATCAGATGGATTATTCCATGCCATGGGAATCTCCCGGGTTTTATTCAGGATGTGGAGGCCCCGCAATTTTTCATCCTTCCCTTGTGTGGAGCTTTTCCAGTGGGAATTTCCACCTGGGAATGACCCACGGGCAGGATGTGGCTCCTGGATGCTTTGGATGTGCCCTGGAGAGATTCCCAGCCTGGAAATTCCCAATCCAGGAGCTGGGGGCAGGATTTTTGGGATGCCGTGGCCCATCTGGGGGGGTTAAGATGCTTCTCCCTCATCCCTTTTCCTTGGATACTCAGCACCCTGGGAATGCTCTCGGGGACCCTCCGGAGCTGGGATGAACCCACCAGGATCCAGAGGCACCTGGATGAGCCCAAACCGGGATCACATTCCCAGGAATTGTCCGCTGGTGACAGCCACAGGCACAGGGAACAAAGGGAGCCGCCGGGACGTGACTGCCTCCTCATTCCGGAGGGTCTGGATCAGGCCCTGGATCAGGTATCCCGCCTTTTTCCAGGCCTTTGATCAATGGCCTTCATCAGCTGCTCGTGAATTATTCATGGAGCACAGGATCAGCTTTCCCAAGCCTCTCCCTCCTCCTCTCCTCCTCCTCCTCCTTCAGCGGATTTGGAGCTCCAGCTCTGCCTCAGTTTTATGGGAATTCCTATTCCAGACATTCTCTGCCTTCCTGGAGGGATGTTCCCAATCCTCTCCCTCCTCCCTCTTCCAACTCATTTCTGGGCAATGAGGATGGGCTGGAATTACAATTTTCCTGCATTGTTACCAGCATTCCCGGAGGCATATTCCCAAAATTCTTCCTCCTCTCCTCCAATGAATTCGGAGGACGGGCTAGAGTTCCAGCACTGCCCTATTTTAATGGAATTTCTTTTCCTGCTTATTCCTTGTATCCCCAGATGGATGTTCCCAAAATTCTCCCTCCTCTCCTCCAACTGATTTGGAAGATGGGCTGGAGTTCCAGCACTGCCCTGTTTTAACGGAATTTCTCTTCCCATTTATTCCTTGCATTCCTGAAGGGATGTCCCCAAAAATATCATGACCTCATCCGACTTAATCCTGGATAAGGAAAACGGGCTGGGATTCTGACATTTCCTCATTTTAGTGGGATTTCCTATTCCAAATATACCCAGCAATCCTGAAGGGACATTCCCAACTCTCTCCTTCCTCTCCACTCTCCTTCTCCTCCAATTTATCCCTGGAAAAAGAGGATTTGCTGGAGTTCCAGCACTGCTTTGTCTTAATGCAAATTCCTATTCCATATATTCCCAGCATTTCTGGAGGGATGTTCCCAGCACCAGCTCCTCTCTTCTCCTCCCCACCCTCCCACCTGGGAATCTCTTCCCAAGATCCCACAATCCCAAGCTCCCCTTTCCCACTGGAAGCCATTCCCTGCCTCCTGCCCCTCCAGCCTCCTGCCCCTCTAGCCCCAAATTCCAGCTCTCCTGGAGCCCCTTTGGGATGGGGAAGCGACTCCAAGGATTCCCTGGATCCTTCGCTGATCCAGATGCACATTCTCAGCTCTGCCAGCCTGGCATTGGATCCATCCCAATTCCTCCTGAAGTAGGAATTTTGGGATCCAGGGGCTTCACTGGGAACTGGGGACTCCAGGAAGGGTCACCGTTCCCTTTTCCATCCCTGATTCCATAAAAATCCCTCGGGATGGATCCTGAGTGTCCTTGATCTCAAAATCTCAGAATGGTTTGAAATGGGATTCATGGACCTTCAATCCCAGCTCAGGGACACTTCCCATCATCCCAGGGTGATCCAAATCCACCCTTGGACACTGCCAGGGATCCAGGGATTCTCTGGGAATTCCAGCCCAGCCAGGAATCCCTTCCCAAGATCCCACCATCCCAA
>JAWWEX010000182.1:111778882-111797426 GCA_035583215.1 Arremon brunneinucha | reverse complement strand
GGGAAGGGATGGGGAAAAGAGGGGAAAAGGAGGTGGAAAAAGAAGGGAAAATAGGTGGAAAAAGAGGGGAAAGAGGTGGACAAAAGAGGGGGAAAAAGGTGGTAAAAAGGAAAAAGAGGTGGGAAAAAGAGGGAGAAAGAGGTGGAAAAGGAGGGAAAAGAGGTGAAAAAAAGCAGGGAAAAGAGGTGGAAAATGAGGGAAAAGAGGTGGAAAAACAGGAGGAAAGAGGTGGGGAAAAGAGGTGGAAAGAGAAGGGAAAAGGGGTGGACAAAAGAGGGGAAAAAGAGGTTGCCAGGGATTCTCTGGGAATTCCACCCCAGCCCCTCCCCACCCTCCCAGCCAGGAATTCCTTCCCAAAATCCCACCCCCTGCTCCGTATCCCAGGGGATTTGGGCCGGGATCAAGGATGGAGAATCCCCCTGGAAAACCATTCCAGGCTGTCCCCAGCTGCTCCCCGGGAGTGCCAATGGGTGGAATTAAGGGAACTGCCGTGTCCTGCTTTCCCCTAATCCCTCTAATCCCTGTAATTACACCTTGGAAATGGCTGATGGCAACTTCCAGACCCTTCCTGGCCATTCCCAGCTCCAGGCCAGGCTCATTCCCGGCGGGATCCGGGCACATCCTCGTTCCCAGTTTATCCCAGTCCCTCCCTGGGGCTGGGATTGGGATCTCCCCTATCCAGCTGTGCGCAACATCTGGGTCCTGCCCTCCCCGCTGCTTCTGGGGGTGAATAATTAATTAAAGCCGCTCATTAATTTGTCCTTGAGCCTGATCCCTGCCCGGGATGGGATCCAGAGAGGAGCAAAATTCCATGGCACAATTCCATGGGCAAGACCCTGGGCGCGCAGGGAATTTTGGGGTCACGCTCCCGCCCTTTTACAGCTGTTTTATCATCATTTTTGAACCCTTGAGAACTCCCACAAGCGTCTCAGTTTGTCTCTTTTATCAGCATTTTATTTCCTTTTATAAAAAAGGAATTTGAAAAAATTTAAACAAATTTTTTAATTATAAAAAAAGTTTACTTTTTTTAAAGGAAATTTTCTTTAAAAAGGAAATTTTATTTCTTTTTTTCTATCTGTTATCACCTCCCTTTCAGAACCCATCTACCCCCCTCTCACACCTCTCTTATTCCTCCTTTCACACCATTTTTACTATTATTTTTACACCTTTTTACCCCCTTTTACACCTCTTTGGCTCCTTTTTCACATTTTCTTTACTCTTATATTTACACCTTCTACCCTTCTTTTACACCTCCTTTACTCCTCTTTTTAAACCTTTTTGCTCCCCTTTTACATTTCTTTTGCCCTCAGTTTACACCTCTTTTACTCCTCTTTTTACACCACTTTTACTCCTCTTTTTAAACCTTTTTGCTCCCCTTTTGCACCCTCTTTTACTCTCAGTCCACACCTCTTTTATCGTAGTTTTATTTCCTTTTTTGTCTCTCATCACCCTCCTTTTACACCTCTTTCCCCCTCTTTTTCCCACCTCTTTTCCCCTCCCTTTGCCAAGGAAAGTTTGGCGCACCCTGGGATCATGGAGGTTTCCACGGGATGGGATGGGATTGAAGGTCCCTTCCCACCCAAACCATACCAGGACCCTCTGGAGCTGCTGGGATGGCTCCAGGCTGGGGTTTTGTTTCCCAGCCTGCAAATCCCATGGGATACAGCTCTGAGGGATCAAAGCACAAAAAAATAGGATCCAGGGAATCCTTGGAGCCACTTTCCCATCCCAAAGGGGCTCCAGGAGACCTGGGATTTGGAAAAGGGCTGTAGGGGCAGGAGGCAGGGAATGGCATCCAGTGGGAAAGGGAAGCTTGGGATTGTGGGATCTTGGGAAGGAATTCTTCCCCTGTGGGTGACCTGGATTGGAAATGTTGGGGTCGGATAACGTGGATTGGGAAGGTTCAGAATGGAAGATGTAGATAGGAAACATTGAGGGTAGTGGCAGGGACTGGGAATGTTTGAGATGGGTGACGTGGATTGGTAATTTTGGGTTGGTGACATGGATTGGGAATGTTCAGGTTGGTGACATGGATTGGGAATTTTGGGTTGGGCAACATGGATTGGGAATGTTGGGGTCGGATAACGTGGATTGGGAAGGTTCAGTGTAGAAGAAGTAGATTGGGAATGTTGGGGTTGGTGACATGGATTGGGAATATTCAAGATGGTGACATGGGCTGGGAATGTTGGGGCTGGTGACAGGGATCAGGAATGTTGAGGTTGTGACATAGATTGGGAATATTGGAGTTGAATAACATGGATTGGGAGGGTTCAGTCTAGAAGAAGTAGATTGGGAATGTTGGGGTTGGTGACATGGATTGGGAATGTTCAGGTTGGAAGACAGAGACTGGGAATATTGACGATGGTGATATGGATTGGGAATATTTGGGCTGGTGACAGGGATCAGGAATGTTGTAGTTGTGACATGGATTGGGAATGTTTGGGATGGGCAGGATGGATTGGGAATGTTCAGGTTGGTGACATGGAGTGGGAATGTTCAGGCTTGTGACACAGATCAGGAATGTTCGGGTTGAGCGATATGGATCAGGAATGTTGGGAATGCTGGGTGACATGGATTGGGAATGTTTGGGTTGGGTGACACGGATCGGGAATGCTCAGGTCGGGTAATATGGATCGGGAATGTTGAGGCTGGGTGACCTGAATCAGGAATGTTCAGGATTGTGACACGGATTAGGAATGTTTGAGTTGGGTAATATGGATTGGGAATATTGGGGTTGGATAACATGGATTGGGAAGGTTCAGTCTGGAAGAAGTAGATTGGGAATATTGGGGTTGGTGACATGGATTGTGAATGTTGATGTTGGGTGACATGAATTGGGAATGTGCAGGCTGGTGACGTGGATTGGGAATGTCGGGGATGGATGACACAGATTGGGAATGTTTGGGATGGGCGACATGGATTGGGAATGTTGGGATTGGATAACATGGATTGGGAATGTTGGGGTTGGATAACATGGATTGGGAAGGTTCAGTCTGGAAGAAGTAGATTGGGAATGTTGCTGTTGGTTGGCATGGATTGGGAATGTGCAGGCTGGTGACATGGATTGGGAATTTGGGTTGGGCAACATGGGAATGTTCGGGGTTGGTAGCACGGATTGGAATTGTTGGGTTGAGCAACATGGATTGGGAATGTTCAGGTTAGTGGCATGGATTGGGAATGTTTGAGTTGGAGGCATGGATTGGGAATGCAGGGGATGGATGACATGGATTGGGAATATTGGTTTGGGCAACATGGATTGGGAAGGTTCAGGCTGGAAGACAGAGACTGGGAATGTTGACGATGGTGACATGGATTGGGAATATTCGAGATGGTGACATGGACTGGGAATGTTGGGGCTGGTGACAGGGATCAGGAATGTTGAGGTTGTGACATGGATTGGGAATGTTTGGGATGGGCAATATGGATTGGGAATGTTCAGGTTGGTGACATGGACTGGGAATGTTCAGGTTGGTGACATGGATTGGGAATGTTCAGGCTTGTGACAGATAGGAATGTTCGAGCTGAGTGATATGGATCAGGAATGTTGGGAATGCTGGGTGACATGGATTGGGAATGTTTGGGTTGGGTGACATGGTTTGGGAATGTTCGGGTTGGGTAATATGGATCAGGAATGCTGAGACTGGCTGACCTGGTCACCCCTATCCCAGTTTGGATTCCCCACTCCCAGCCCTGTGGATTTTCCAGCTGCTCCATCTCCAAGGATTCCTGCTCCAGATGGAGCACCCCGGGAGTGCTGCCCTCACCCCGTGCAGAGGTTTTCCAGGGGGACTGGAATTGGATTTTCCTGTTCTGCTCCCAGAGCTGTGGATATGGAGCTCAAACTCTCCTGGGGCTGGAATTGGATTAAGCTCCGTAATAAATCCTGTGAGCGTTTCCCTAATTCCCAGCAGACTCCCTAATGCCGTTATCTCCCTGAAAAAATGTCCTTATCCATCCATTTGGGAAGCAGACGGTGGCACTGGACACTTGGGACACCGGATCTGACATGAGGGGGAAACAGGGATTGGGATGGAGAAACAGGGATTGGGGTGGAGAAACAGGGATTGGGGTGGAAAAATGGGAAGGTGCCCTGGAGGTGAAATAATCCAAATTTAAAACAGGCAGAGGAAGTGGCGGGAGAACATCCGGAATGTCCGGGAGAGGGATCGGGAATGCTGACTCCTAACCTGGATTTTCCACTTTGCAGGTTGGTTCTGGAAAGGTCCAGGTTGGATCGGATCCAGGCTCTGGATCCCGACTCTGTTCCAGCCTTTGGAGCAGGGAACAGCTGCAATTCCTCATTTCGACTGCTCTGGATGCTGGGGCCAGATGTTCCATGGAATGCTGGAATGCTGGAATGGTTTGGGTGGGAAAGACCTTAAATCCCATTCCGATCCAATCCTGAAACCTTCCCTGATCCCGAGGTGATTTAAACTTTCCTTGGACACTGCCAGGGATCCAGGAATTCTCTGGGAATTCTGGCCCAGCCAGGAATTCCTTCCCAAAATCCCCAAATCCCAAAATCCCGACCTTCTGGCCATGGTGGGAGCCATTCCCTGTCCTGGCTTTCCAGGCCCTTTTCCCAAATCCCTCTCCAGCTCTCCTGGATTGAATCCATCCCCATCCCAATTCCTCTCTGGGAAGGAATTTCAGGATCCAGGGGCTTCACTGGGAATTCAGGACTCCAGGAAGGGTCTCCCTTCTCTTTTCCATCCCCGAATTCCATGAAAACCCTTCGGGATGGACCCTGAGTGTCCTGGATTCCAGAATCCCAGAATGGTTTGGGATAGGAGCCATGGAACTTCAATCCCAAAATCCCAGGGTGATCCAAACCTTGGCCATGGACACTGCCAGGGATTCTCTGGGAATTCCAGCCCAGCCAGGAATTCCTTCCCAAGATCCCACAATCCCAAAGCTCCCCTTTCCCACTGGAAGCCATTCCCTGGCTCCTGCCCCTCCAGGCCTTGCCCAAATTCCAGCCCTCTGGTTCCATCCTCCTCCCATGTCCTGTTCCCACATCCCAGCTGGAAAAGGGATGTGCAGGATCAGGCACAACTGGAGGATGCCAGGATCAGGGAAAGGATCCTGCTCCCCCAAAAAAGGAACAAAAAGGGATCGATTTGTCCCCATTCCCCAGAAACAGGGAAATGAGGAAAACATTCCTGGCTGGGATCCCTTTGCCATCCCTGGAAGTACCCAAGGCCAGATGGACAGGGCTTGGAGCACCCTGGGATAGAGGAAGGTGGCAGGATTGGAATGGGGTGGGATTGAAGGTCCTTTCACACCCAAACCGTTCCAGGATTCCCTGAATCTGTGCACAGCGGGATGGGAGGGGAGGGTCAGTGGCATTCTGGGCCATCCCAGGACCCAAATCCAGAGGATCCAAACACGGAGATGAAGGATCCAAATCCAGAGGTAGAGAATTCAAATCCAGAGGTGGAGAATCCATATCCAGAGGATCCAAACCCTGGAGATGAGGAATACAATCCCAGAGGTGGAGGACCCAAATCCAGAGGTGCAGAACCCAAACCCAGAGTGAAGGACCCAAACCCAGAGTGCAGAACCCAAATCCAGAGGTGAAGGACCCAAATCCAGAGGTGGAAGATCCAAACCCGGAGTGCAGAACCCAAACCCAGAGATGCAGAACCCAAACCCAGAGGTGAAGGACTAAAATTCAGAGTGAAGGACCCAAACCCAGACTGCAGAACCCAAACCCAGAGGTGCAGGACCCAAACCAAGAGGTGGAAGATCAAAACCCAGAGGTGAAGGACCCAAATCCAGAGGTGTAGACCCCAGATCCAAAGTGAAGGACCCAAACCCAGAGTGAAGGACCCAACCCAGAGGTCAAGGACCCAAACCCAGAGTGAAGGACCCAACCCAGAGGTCAAGGACCCAAACCCAGAGTGAAGGATCCAAATCCAGAGGTGCAGAACCCAAACCCAGAGGTGCAGAACCCAAACCCAGAGGTGCAGAACCCAAACCCAGAGGTGCAGAACCCAAACCCAGAGGCGGAGTATCCCTGTGGGATATCCGACCATGGCATCACTTCCCTTGCCCAGGTCACTTCCCAAATCCACACCAGCATCCAGAGGCTCCTGGATTTTGCCCATTTCCCCCCCTCAGCTCCTCTCCCACCACTGGGACAGAGCCGGATCCAAACCTGGACCAAGTTTGGCCCCATTTCCCCTCCCCCAGCTCCCTGGGCTGTCCCAAAATCCCCATTTTCCCAGGAACCCTTCCCCCAGGAGCATTTTCCGCAGGATTTATCCCGGTGTGCAGGCCCAGCCCGGCGGAGCTGTTTACAATCCCTAATTGGATTTCGGGAAGCGCCTGCGGCCGTCTCTGTTTTCCATCAGGCACCTGCCGGCCCTAATGGGCCTCTCCCTCCCATTCCGTGTCCCTGGATTTCCTGGAAAACCATCAAAGGCAGCCCCTGCCTCCGGCTGCTGCCGGCTCCAGGGATGGGAGCAGGATCCGGGAGGGATGAGGGATGAGCTGGGATACAGGAGGTGCAGGATTCCTTGGAATCAGGGAACGGTTTGGTTGGGAATCAAGGAAAGGTTTGGGTGGGAATCATGAAATGGTGGGAATCATGGAATGGTTGGGGTGGGAATCACAGAATGGTTTTTGTGGGAATCATGGAATGGTTTTGGTGGGAATCACAGAATGGTTTGGGTGGGAAACAGGGAATGGTTTGAGGGGAAAACATGGAATGGTTTGGTGGGAATCACTGAATGGTTTGGATGGGAATCATGGAATGGTTTGGGCGGGAATTGCGGAATGGTTTGGTGGGAATGACAGAATGGTTTGGGTGGGAATCATGGAATGGTTTGGGTGGGAATTACAGAATGGTTTGGGTGAGAATTAGGGGATGATTTTCGTGGGAATCACGGAATGGTTTGAGTGGGAATCATAAAATGGTGGGAATCATGGAATCGTTGGTGGGAACCACAGAATGGTTTTGGTGGGAATTACAGAATGGTTTGAGTGGGAATCAGGGAATGGTCTGGGTGAGAATTAGGGAATGGTTTTGGTGGGAATTATGAAATGGTTTGAGTGGGAATCATGGAATAATTTGGGTGGGAATCATGGAATAATTTGGGTGGGAATCACGGAATAGTTTGGGTGGGAATTGCGGAATGGTTTGGGTGAGAAGGCACCTCAAAGCCCATCCATCCCACCCCTCTCCATGGGCAGGGACACTTCCCACTATCCCAGATTTTCCCACATTTCTGCCTGTGCGTCTCCTCCAGGTGGGGACAGGCTGATCCCTGTGGGAAATGTGTTTTCCATGGATTTTCCTCACCACTTTTCCCCTTCTTTTCCACCTCTCCAGGTGGAATGGAAGGGGTGGAAGTTGCTCCAAACTCTGCTCCAGGCTTTGGAAATGGGATTTTCCACGGCTGGAATCAAGGAGGAACAAGCAGGGATGGGTGGGATCTTGGGAAGGAATTCCTGGTTGTAAGGGTTGGGAAGGGCTGGACTGGAATTCCCAGAGAATCCCTGGGAGTGTCCAAGGAAAGGTTGGAGCTCCCTGGGATCGTGGAAGTGTCGGGATTGGAATGGGATGGGATTTGAAATCCCTTCCCACTCAAACCAGGGTGGAATTCCATGAAATCCCATGGATGGGGATGAATCCATGATGGGGATGGATTTGGGGCCAGATGCACCCGACTGGGACATCCAGGAATGTGCTGATGGAGGCAGGAAAACATCCCACAGAGGGCTTGGTTCCAGGAGAATGTTCCAGAATCCTTCCCAAACACTCCAGGAGGGCCCTTCCCAGCCTGGTGTTGTCCCTTAGGCACAAAAATCCTGGGATTTTGAAGAACCTCCTGTTCATTCCCCATCTCCTTCCACCCTCATGGAAAACCATTCCCGGGATCCAGGGGATTCCACAGATCTCCATGGAGAGCAGGGTGGGACATTCCAGGGGAACACAGAAAATCCGGGATTGGGAGGATCCCAAGGGATTGGGACGATACCCCTGCCATCTCGGGTTGGGGACAAGGACACCGGGGAGGTCCTTGTGGCATTCTCATTGATCCGGAGGAGCCGGAGAGCCTCATCCCTGACCACAACCTGGCCCCGAGGGCTCGGAAGAGGAAAACGTCAATATTGGAACATTCCCAACGGCAGCCCTGCCCTTCCCAAGGTCACGGACACCGCCCGGGGACAGCAGAGTGTCCCCAAGGGCCACCGCCCACTGCCTTTTCCCAAAAAAACACCCCTTGAACTCCTGGAGAACCGGGATCTGCCCCGTCCATCCCGGTTCATGGGATGGGGAAGGGAGGTGTGGTGGGATGGGAATTCCCAGATTCCCACCGCGGAGCACCAGGGAAGAGCGGCCACATCCAGCCTTGGTGGCAATCCTGGGATTCAGGCTGGGAAAATCCTACTGGGAGAAGTTTTGGACGTGGGGATTGGCTTCAGGAACAGCAGAGAAGGCGGGGAAAAGCGGAGAGGGAAATCCATGGAAAAAAATCTCTCCCAGAGGCCTCGTCCAGGGGGATCGGTCATTCCCACTCCTGGAGGAGAAGCACGGATGGAAATGAGGGAAAATCCGGTTGGGATAGTGGAAAATGTCCCTGTCCATGGACTGGAGGGGCTTTGAGGTCCCTTCCCACCAAAAATGCCAAGATTCCCTCAGGGAGGAGCCTTGATAAATCAGTTTGATCCAGGAAAAGGAGGGAGAGAGCCAGGAATTTTCCTCTGGAACCTCTCCAGGCTCATTCCCAGCAGGAATTCCCTGCTTTTTCCATCTGCACTGGGGGGGGATCCCGAAGATTTTTCGCGGAAGAGCCTGGGTGGGGAATCTCCCCATGGCTTCTCCATCCCGGTACCATTCCCTGGATTCCGTTGATATCTGGGATATTCCCGCTGTCCCAAGGCTGGGATCAGTGTCCCATTCCCAGCCCTCCTCTGGCTGCTCCCAGTGGGATTTGTAACCATGGGAAAAGCCCTGGGAAGGGCAGGGAAAACAGGGAACAGCTCCAGATCCCGTTGTTCCCAGCTGTGGATCTGGGCTGGCACTGTCGGGTTTGCCTGGGAATGCGGCGGATCTGGGAACGCGACAGATCCGGGAATGTTCCATTCCCTCCTCCCCTGTCAGGGTTGATTTGTGCTGGAAATAAGATTTTCCCTGATTTTCCTTGATTTCCTCCCTTCCTGTCACATCCTGTGGCTTTTCCAGTCTCGCTCCCAGGGTTGTTGCGTCCTGGTTCCAGCAGCTCCCGGGCTCAGCCTCGGATTCCCGGAATTCCGAGACGCTCCCGGATCCTGACTCACCAGGGCCTTTGCTTTCCTGGCTTCCCTTGATTTTCCAGGAAAATCCAACCTGCAGGAGCAGCTGGGAGGATTTGGAATTTTTTGTGGAGGGAAGAGGCAGGGCCAGGCTGGTCCTGCTGTTTCCAAAGGGAAAAAATTGAGGAATGGGAAGGGATTTTCCCTGTGTCCTGGTGGTGGAAAAATTCCAGGCTCCAAAGGCAGGAAAGGAGGGGAAAGTTCAGGAAAATCTTTCCAGAAGGAGAAACAAGGTCAGGGAAGGGAGAGGTTATCCAGGATTCCTGAGGGATGAAAATCCCAATTTTCCATGGGAGATCCATGACATTCCAGGCTTGTCATGGAATTTGGGAACATCCCAAAGTTATCCTGACACCGATTCCCAGACATCTGGATTCCAGACCAGGATCATCCCCAAAATTTGGGATGTTTGATGATTCCCTGATTATCCAATTCCTTCCTTCGGTCTGGTATTGACCCCTGGAGTGATCCCAGCTGGAATTCAGGCAGGATCCTGGGGAATCCACAACCACTTCCAGGTGCTGGAAACCAACAGGAAAAACTCTTGGAAAAACAGGAAAAATTTCCAAATGGGTCCTGCTGGGTAATTCCAGCTCACCTTGGGTTTGCTCGGAGCCACACGGATCCGGAGCCAGTCCCTCATCCCGTGTTTCCAGGGATCGTGGTTTGCTTTTAACTGGGAGATTTCCCTCTGGAATACAAATCCACTTCCCTCAGTATCCTTGAATAATCCCTTTTTCCTTCATTTTTCCCCATTTTTTTAGGGAAAAAAACCCCAATTCTGCCTCTGAATCCTCTTGTGATTCTCAGGTTCATCCCTGAGCAGGACAAGGAATTCCCGCTCCCAATTCCAGAATTCCCTGGCTGTGAATCACCTGGGCCACGTCCCCCCTGCCCTGCTTGGAGTCCAAATTCCAGGAGTGCTCCTGGATCCTGTGCCTGTTTTTTTTCCTGGAATTCTCCCGCTTATTCCCGTCGGACACGAGGAGTTCCTCTCATCCCCTTTTCCAGGCTTTTTCCCAGGGATTCTGTGCAATCCTTGGCTGCTGCCAGAGCAGGGGGGGAGCAGTGCCAAGGCCTGGCCCCGTGCCCGGTTTTGGGGAAAAAAAAGATGGATTGGGGCTTTGCCCTTTGTTCCCGGGAATTCCAGAGCTGGAGCTGCTGACGCAGGGCCTGGAGCACGGAACCATTCCCGAAAATGGATCTCGTGGAGCTGGGGTGGGAAAAAGGACGGGATTCAGCCCATGGAGGATCCACTGGGAATGGGAAGGGGTCGGATCCAGCTCTGCCGGGAGCAGAGATCCTGGGACACGGATTCCAAAGGTGGAGGGAAGACGTGGGAGGCCAGGCTGGGATGAAGAGGGATAAGCTGGGCTGGGAAGGGAGGAACAGGGAATTCCCAGAGCAGGGAGCCATCAGATCATGGAATGGTTTGGGTGGGAAAGGACCTCAAACCCCATCCCAGTCCAGCCCTGACACCTCCCACTATTCCAGGGCGATCCAAGATTTCCTTGGACACTGCCAGGGATCCAAGGATTCTCTGGGAATTCCAGCCGAGCTCCTACCCACCATCCCAGCCAGGAATTCCTGCCCAAAATCCCAAAATCCCAAACCTCTGTCCATGGTGGGAGCCATTCCCTGTCCTGCCATTCCAGGCCCTTTTCCCAAATCCCTCTCCAGCTCTCCTGGATTGGATCCGGCCCCATCCCGACTCCTGCTTGAGAAGGAATTTCAGGATCCAGGGGTTTCACTGTGAATTCAGGACTCCAGGATGGGTCTCCCTTCCCTTTTCTATCCCCGAATTCCAGCAAAATATCTTGGAATGGATCCTGAGTGTCCTTGATCCCAGAATAGTTTGGGTTGGGATCCATGGACCTTCAATCCCATCCCAGGGACACCTCCCAGGATCCCAGAGTGATCCAAATCCACCCTGGGACACTGCAAGGGATTCTCTGGGAATTCCAGCCCAGCCAGGAATCCCTTCCCAAGATCCCACCATCCCAAGCTCCCCTTTCCCACTGGAAGCCATTCCCTGCCTCCTGCCCCTCCAGCCCTTGCCCAAATTCCAGCTCTCCTGGAGCCCCTTTGGGATGGGGAAGCGGCTCCAAGGATTCCCTGGATCCTTCCCTGATCCAGCTGCACATTCCCAGCTCTCACAGCCTGGATCCAGGCTCACTCCTTCCTAGCAGGGTTGGGATCAGCTGATCCCAGGATCAATCCATGGATAGGGACTGGGATCCCACTGGAGCTGATCCCTGGGGATCCTTGGAGATGTTGCTCCACATTTTGGAGCTTCCCAGAGGAATTCCTTGGGCCTGACGGCTGTGGACAGTTCTGCCCTCTGGAATTCTGCCCTCTGGAAGCACCACCCGGGCTCTCCTCCTTCCCAGGAGCTGCCGATCCTCCTGGGAATTCTCTGTGTCCTGCACAACATCTCAACATCCCGGCAGGATCCAGCTGCCCATCCCAAGGGTCCTTCCCAGATTTCCTCACAGAATTCCCATTTAAAATCCTCCATGTCCTGATCCAGTCTGGTCACGGCAGGGATTGGCTGGGATAGGGATAGGGTCCAAAATCCCAGGAATTACGTGGAGACATGTCCTGCCCCATTCCCAACCCTGATCCCACCGGGATTTTCTCTCCCAACTGTACCAGCCCAGTCCCAGGGTGGGATGGAGCCGGGAATGGTCATTCCCAGTGGGAGAGGAACTTACAGGCTGGGATCCAGCTGGTGCCAATCCTGGTGCCAGCTCGGGATGGGGGCAGAAACTCCAGAAATCCCTGGAGGATCCAGGATTGGATTTGGAGCTAGGATATGGGGAAGGAATCCTTCCCTGGAAGGCTGGGATGGAATTCCCAGGGAATTTGTGGCTGGCCCTGGATCCCTGGAAGTGTCCAAGGCCAGGTTGGAGTCATCTGGGAATGTGGGAGGTGTCCCTGCCCATGGAATGGGATTTAAGGTCCTTTCTCACCCAAACCATTCCAGGACCCCCCAAAATTCCGTATTTTCCTCCCTCCCCATGACCTCTAACCAAGCAGCACTCCCTGAAATGTTTGGGGTTTAAGGAAACCTGGGGTGGTTTGGGATCTGCCCCAGGAATCCCTGGAGGATCCAGGATTGGATTTGGAGCTGGGATATCAGGAAGGAATCCTTCCCTGGGAGGTTGGGATGGAATTCCCAGGGAATTTGTGGCCGGCCCTGGATCACTGGAATTGCCCAAGGCCAGGCTGGAGTGATCTGGGAATGTGGGAGTTGTCCCTGCCCATGGATTGGGATTTAAGGTCCTTTCCCACCCAAACCATTCCAGGACCCCCCCCACAATTCCATGATTTCCTCTATCTCCAGGTCATCCAACAGAGCAGCACTCCCTGAAATGTTTGGGATTTAAGGACACCCCCGGATGCTTTGGGATCTGCCCCCATTCCCAGTGCCAGGGAGCTTTTCCGGGCCGTGCCAGGCTGACGTAAATCCCGACAAGCTGGAAGATCTCCCGGGATTTGGGACTGGCCGAGGTGGAGCGGAGCCGGGAGCGGCTGCCAAGGTCCATCCTCGAGCCAAGGCAGCGGCTCCAGCACCGGGAATGATCCCTGAACCTTGGGAATGCTCTGTGGGAATGCCGTGGGATCCACAGGGATGGATCCAGCCAAACTCAGGACACGGGGAAAGGACCCCAGGGAAGGTCTGGGTGTATATTGCAAAATATTTCTCCTCTGGAAGAGGGGATGGATGTTGGAGTGGTGGAGTCAGAATCCATGGAATTGCTTAAAAAATGAGTGGATGTGGCACTTTTCCATAGGAATTTGGTCAAAGTTTGGATTTGATGAGCCTGGAGGTCTTTTCCAAGCTTTTCCAGCCTGGGAATGGGAGGGAATTCCCAGAGGAATTCTGGCTCAGGTTGGTTTGTGGGGAGAAGGAGAGTGAGGAAATTTGGGATCCCAACAGAATTCCAGAGTGGGATTTGCTGGATGGATCTTCTCCTGTGCCACCCTGAGATCCCAACCACTCCTGCCGTGGATGATCCCTGTGGGATCAGCCCACAGAGCTTATCCTGGATGTGGGAATGGTGATGGAATGGAATAGAGGAGGGTGGGAATACGGGAATGTGGCAGGAAAACAGGATGAGCCAGATGCTCTTTCCAGCCCAGCCCATCCCTCTGGAAATAAACTATTCCCACAGGATATTGAATTCCCACAGGAGTATCTGAATTCCCAGGAGGCACCTGACCCCCACCAGGGAAATGAGGGAAAAAAAAGGATTTTCCTCTTCCAAAAGGATTTGCCTCTTCCCACCAATCCAGCCAGAATTCCTTCCTTGTGGGGATGAGGATTTGGATCCCATTTCCGGAACAGTTCCCTTTGTTTTCAGAGCCACCTTAACTCCTTCCCAAGCTCCCAAAATTCCCACTGGAAGCCATTCCCTGGCTCCTGCCCCTCCAGCGACTCCAAGGATTCCCTGGATCCTTCCCTGATCCCAAAGGGGCTCCAGGAGAGCTGGAATTTGGGCAAGGGCTGGAGGGGCAGGAGGCAGGGAATGGCTTCCAGTGGGAAATGGGAGCTTGGGATTGTGGGATCTTGGGAAGGGATTCCTGGCTGGGCTGGAATTCCCAGAGAATCCCTGGGAGCGTCCAAGGAAAGGTTGGAGCACCCTGGGATCGGGGAAGGTTTCAGGATTGGGCTGGGATGGGATTTGAGGCCCCTTCTCACCCAAATCTCTCCTTTGATCCTGAAATCCTCACTGCTCCAGCTCTGGGAATTCTGCACCTACAGAGCCAAGGGAAAACATTCCTCCCCCATCCCGGTTATCTCCTGGAGGCAGAGCTCTCCCTCTGAGGGCTGTGTCCTGAAAAACCGGGAAAAACATTGGATTTTCCTTGTTTTGACTGCACAGCTCCGTATTTACATTGCTCCGGCTGCCTCCGCATTCCCAGCTCCTGCTTTTTTGGGACAGGGAGAGGATGGGCTGAGATACATTCCCAGCTCCTAAAAAAGCGGAGTGGAAGGGAATTCCTGATGAACCTGAGCTGCTGATGGATGTGGAGATCTCCAGGAGGGAAAAACCCCTGGAAAAGGGAGGATTTTGGAGCTGCTCCTCTGAATCCAAAATTCCTGTGGGAATATCCTGTGGGGTCAGCAGGGGTCACAAATGGATGTTGCAATGCAGGTTTTTCCCAGGAATAAAGATATAAAAAATAATTTTCCTGGCTAATTGTTTTTAAAAGTGGATTATTCCATCCCTGAATTCCTCATCCGTGGGGTCTCCTTATCCCTGGGAGCCTTGGGAAGGCCCTGTTCACATAAAAACCCCGGAGCAGGGATTCGTGGGGTGGGTTTGATCCCTCCTGGGTTCCAGCCAGGCCGGCTCTGCTCCCTCTTCCCTGGAAAACGGCTCAGGAAGGGCTGGATCCCAAATCCTTCAGCACAGGAACTCCCCCAGAGCGGGCAGGGATGGGCTGGGAGCAGCTGGGAAGAAATTCCCAGCAGGAATCCCAAAAAAGCTCTTTTTGGGACAGGATTTGCTGTGTGGATATGGAGGATCTGAGATCTGGGATGTGGGATTTGGGATCCAGGATTTGGGATCATTCCCACTCCTTTTCCCTCGGAGATTTCCCCCATGAACTTCCAGGATGTTCTCCAGCTTCCCAGAGATTCCCAAGGCCTGCATTTCCTGCATTCTCTGCATTTCCTGCATTCTCTGCATTCCATAGGATCGGGATCAGGATCCCCCGGGCCAAATTCCCACTGTGATCCATGGGATCCAGCCCTGAGTGAAATCTAGGATGGAGCCCCTTTCCCAAGATTCCCAGCAGGATGTGGGTATTTGATCTGGGCCATCCATTGATTCTGGGTGTCGGAATTGTCCAAACAGGAGCTGGGACGTTCTGCTCCGGTCTGGATCCATCTCTGTTCTCCAGGAAAATCCTGGAGCGGGAGGATTTTGGATCCCACGCAGGGAATCCCTTTTCTTGTTAATTCCAGGGATCATCCCTCAGATCCAGGATCAGATTCCCTTTCCAGCTGGAGAATCTGAGTTTCCTCACAGATGATTTTTTGGGAGCGCAGCGCACCTGGAATTTTGGGGATTTTCCAAAGCTTTGCATTTATCCACATTATTCCAACAGCTCAGAAATCCAGGCCCCAAATGACCCGGAGTGAGAATTCCTGGGATTTGCTGCATCCAGCCTGGGGCTCCCCCAAACGCCTGAGTGCTCCCAGAAACAAAAATGAGGGAAAAGCAAACAAAAACTTCCAGGAATGATAAAAAACCCTGATCCCAAAAAACCCTGCTCCCATCCCTGGGGTCAGGATGGGAGCTCGGTGTTCCCGATGTGGGAATAACTTCCAGCGCTCCAAGGTATTTATAGCATCCAGCTCATGAGTTTTTAATTAAAATTCCATTTCCTTGTGCTCCAGATGGCACGGACGGCCAGCTCCGTGTTTTCCTTGGGTTTTGTCGGGATCGGGCGGCTCCGGCCGGGATGGGGTCGTTTGGGAGGGGTTTTTATGGGATAGGGGCGTTCTGAGGGCCGGGATTGGGATTCCCAGTGGGATTTGGGGGATGGAGGGGCGGCTGCCGCTGGCCCAGAAGTGTCAGATCCGCAGGGATCGCATCCCGAGGGAAGGGAGGGCGGGAAGGGCTCCACGTCAGGAAAAATCACATCAAGAAAAGCAAAGCTTTCAGCGGAGCTAAATCGGGATGGCTGCAGAGAGCGGGAACAGCGGGAACAGTGGGGACACCGGGAACAGAGGGAAAAACAGGGACAGTGGGAACAGCGGGGACAGTGGGAAAAGCAGGGACAGTGGGGACAGCGGGGACAGCAGGCACAGGATGAATCCCGGCTGCCTCCCTGGAACTGGGACATTCCAAATATCCCAGTGGGATGGATCCCAGTTACCTCCCTGGGACTGGGACATTCCATTGGGATGGATCTTGGATACCTCCCTGGGACTGGGACATTCCACTGGGATGGATCCTGGGTGCCCGCCTGGGATGGGGACATTCCAAATATCCCATTGGGATGGATCCCAGCTCCCTCCCTGGAATGGGGACATTCCAAATATCCCACAGGGATTGATCCTGGCCGCCCCTCTGGCACTGGGACATTCCACTGGGATGGATCCTGGCTGCCCCCCTGGGATGGGGACATTCCAAATGTCCCACTGGGATGAATCCTAGCTCCCTCCCTGGGTTAGGGACACTACAAATATCCCACTGGGATGGATCCCAGCTGTATCTCCAATATTGGGACATCCCAAATATCCCACTGGAATGGATCCTGGCTGCCCCCTGGGATGGGGACATTCCAAATATCCCATTGGGATGGATCCTGGCTGCCCCTCTGGGATTGGGACATTCCACTGGGATGGATCCTGGCTGCATCCTTGAAACTGGGACATTCCACTGGGATGGATCCCGGCTGCCTCCATGGGATTGGGATATTCCAAATATCCCACGGGGATGGATCCCAGCTGCCCCCCTGGGATGGGGACATTCCACTGGGATGGATCCCAATGAGGACATTCCAGATATCCCACTGGGATGGATGCCAATGGAGACATTCCAAACATCCCACTGGGACAGATCCCAATGGGGACAGTCCAAGTGTCCCACTAGGATGGATCCTGGCTGCCCCCCTGGAATTGGGACATTCCAAATATCCCACCGGGATGAGCAGCAGGGATTTGCAGGATCAGTTTTCCAGCTGGGATCTCAGGGATGTTCCCTTTCCCACCCCATTCCTGCTGCACCCAGAGATTCCAGGAGCTCCCCAAAATCTGGAAAGTGACTCCACCAAAAAAGGACTTTTCACAGCCAAGGAAAATTCCCAGTTCCTGGAGGTGGGGCTGCTGGGATGGAGGAAAAGCAAATTCCTGGTTCAGGGAATTCCTGACCTGCAGAACTGCTCCTGGTCTGGGATCCAACATCCCAAGGATGTGGAGCTGCTGGAGAGAGGCCAGAGGAGAGCACAGAGCTGCTGCAGGGCTGGGAGAGCTGGGAATGTTCACTGGGATCAGGGAAGGATCCAGGGAATCCTTGGATCGTTTTCCAGAGGGAAAGGAGAGCTGGAATTTGGGCAAGGGCTGGAGGGGCAGGAGGCAGGGAATGGCTTCCAGTGGGAAAGGGGAGCTTGGGATTGTGGGATCTTGGGAAGGGATTCCTGGCTGGGCTGGAATTCCCAGAGAATCACTGGCAGTGTCCCAGGGTGGATTTGGATCATCCTGTGATGGTGGGAAGTGTCCCTGGGATGGGATTGAAGGTCCAGGGATCCCATCCCAAACCATTCCGGGATCAAGGACACTCAGGATCCAACCTGAGAGATTTTTATGGAGTTCAGGGATGGGAAAGGGAAGGGAGACCCTTCCTGGAGTCCTGAATTCCCAGGAAAATTCCAGGATCCCAAAATTCCTTCTCAAGCAGGAATCAGGATGGGTCTGGATCCAATGGCAGGCTGGGAGAGCTGGGAATGTGCAGCTGGATCAGGGAAGGATCCAGGGAATCCTTGGAGCCTTTTCCAGAGGGAAATTTGCGATTCCAGAGCTGGAATTTGGGATTTGGGATGAAGGCTGGAGGGGCAGGAGGTAGGGAATGTCTTCCAGTGGGAAAGGGGAACTTGGGATTGTGGGATCTTGGGAAGGGAATTCCTGGCTGGGCCGGGATTCCCAGAGAATCCCTGGCAGTGTCCCAGGAAAGTTTGGATGACCCTGGGATTGTTGGGTTGGAATGGGGTGGGATTGAAGCTCCACAAATCCCATCCAAGCCATCCTGGAATTCCTTCTTGGAATTCCTCAGCACATTCCAGGGAAAGCCTTGCCCGTCCTGCTCTGGCAGTGGAATTTTTCCTACTGGGATTTTCCAAAGGTTTTCCAGCCTCTGGCATTCCCTGATCCCCACCAGGATCGTTCATGGCCGGTCCCATCCTGCTTTTCCACCAGGAAGCACCAAATCCCTGCTCCCGGGATTTAGGGAAAGAAAGGGATTCAGGGAAGGGATTTAGGGGAAGGAGAGGAATTCAGGAAAGGAAAGAGATTCAGGGAATGGATTTAGAGAAGGAAAGGGATTTAGGGAAAGAATTTAGGGGATGGATTTAGGGAAGGGATTCAGGGAAGGAATTAATGGAAGAGATTAAGGGAACGGATTTAGGGAAGGGATTCAGGGAAGGGATTCAGGGAAGGGAAGGGAAGGGAAGGGAAGGGAAGGGACGGGAAGGGAAGGGAAGGGAAGGGAAGGGAAGGGAAGGGAAG
>JAWWEX010000182.1:111731280-111747169 GCA_035583215.1 Arremon brunneinucha | reverse complement strand
TTGATCCCCTAAAGCCGGGATTTGGGACGCCCTAAAACCACGATTTGGGATCCCCTAAAACCGGGATTTGGGATCCCGTGAAGCCGGGATTTGGGATCTGGATCTGGGATGAGGGAAAGGGGAATGGGAACCCCTAAATTCGGGATTTGGGAATCCCAGCCCGGGATGAGGGAAGGGAGGATGGGACCCCTAAAACCAGGGTTTGGGATCCCCTAAAACCAGGATTTGGGGTCCCCTAAAGCCGGGTTTGGGGTCCCCCTAAAGCTGGGTTTGGGGTCCCCCTAAAACTGGGATTAGGGATCCGGATCCGGGATGAGGGAAGGGGGAATGGGAACCCCTAAATCCGGGATTTGGGATCCCCTAAAACCAGGATTTGGGAATACCAGCTTGGGATGAGGGAAGGGAGGATGCGATCCCCTAAAACCAGGGTTTGGGATCCCCCAAAACCATTTGGGATCCCCCAAAGCCGGGATTTGGGATCCCTTAAAACCAGGATTGGGAGTCCCCCAAAGCCAGGATTGGGGACACCCTAAAACCGGGATGGGATCCCCTAAAACCGGGATTTGGGATCCGGATCTGGTGTGAGGGAAAAGGAAATGGGAACCCCTAAATTTGGGATTTGGGATCCCCTGAATTCGAGATTTGGGAATCCCAGCCTGGGATGAGGGAAGAGGGGATGGGATCCCCTAAATCTGGGATTGGGGATCCCCCGAAGCTGGGATTTGGGAATCCCCTAAAGCCAAGATTTGGGATCCCCTAAATTGGGGATTTGGGATCCCCTAAAGCCAAGATTTGGGATCCGGGGCTCGGAGCGTTCCCAGTTCCCGCTGGGCTGTCCCAGAATTCCCGGAATTCCCAGTATTCCCAGTTCAGGAGGCACAGGGACCTTTATTGAGCCGCGACAGCGCGGGGACACCTCGGGGACACCCCCAGGCCCAGCCGGGACCCCCCGGATTCCCGAAAAATTCCCCAAAAAATTCCCGGGGGCGGGGACCGGCCCCGAGCTGGGAGGGACAGCGGGGACATCGAGGGGACAGTGGGGACACCGCGGGGGTGGCACTGGGGTCCCTGTCCCCGTCCTGGGGTGACATTGGGGACCCCTTGTCCCAGTTCCTGTCCTTGTCCCCGTGTCCCCTCCCGGGGGTGGCACTGCCGTCCCCCCGTCCCTGTCCCGCTGTCGCTGCCCCTGTCACCCTGTGTGACACACGGCCGTGTCCCTGTGTCGCTGTCCCCGTCCCGGAGGTGGCACTGCTGTCCCCTTGTCGCTGTCCTGTCGCTGTCCCTCTTCTGGAGGTGGCACTGCTGTCCCCCGTCCCTGTCCCCATCACGGTGCCGGAGGTGGCATTGCTGTCCCCTGCCCCTGTCCTCCTCTCCGTGTCCCTGTCCGTGTCCCTGTGTCCCTGTCCTGGAGGTGGCACTGCTGCCCTGTCGCTGTTCCCTGTCCGTGTCGCTGTCCCCCTGTCCCTGTGTCGCCGTCCCCATCACGGCCCTGGAGGTGCCACTGCTGTCCCCTTGTCTCTGTCCGTGTCCCCTGTCCCTGTGTCGCTGTCCCCCTGTCCCTGTGTCGCCGTCCCCATCACGGTCCTGGAGGTGGCATTGCTGTCCCCCTGTCCCTGTCGTCCTCTCCGTGTCCCTGTCCGTGTCCCTGTGTCCCTGTACCCTGTCCTGGAGGTGGCACTGCTGTCCCCCTGTCCCTCTCTGTGTCCTTGTCCCCTCCCCCTGTCTGTGTCCCCCTGTCGCTGTCCCGGTCAGGATCCCGGTGTCTCCGGGGCTCCCCTCTCTCCGGGCTGTCCCCACTGTCCCCTGTCCCCAGTCATGGTCCCGGCGGTCCGGGCGGTCCCGGTGGCCCGGGCGGTCCCGGCAGTCCCGGCGTTCCCGGCTCTCCCCGGGCTCCCGCGCTGTCCCCGGTTCCCCGGCAGTCCCGGTCTCCCCGCGGGCTCCCGGTGGTCCCGGTCCCCCCTGTCCCTGTCCTGGTCAGAGTCCGGGCAGCCCCGGTGGCCCCGCTGGCCCGGGCGGTCCCGGTGGCCCCGGTGCTCCCGGCAGTCCCGGTATTCCTGCTGTCCCCGCTGTCCCCGGTTCCCCGGCTGTCCCGGTCTCCCCGCGGGCTCCGGGCTGTCCCTCTGTCCCCGGTCCCCCCTGGGCTCCCGGGGCTCCGCTCCCGCCCGGTGTCCCCGGTTCCCCGCGGGCTCCGGGCGGGCCCATCCCGCCCTTGGCGCCCTTGGGCCCGGGGATCCCCGGCGCTCCGCTCGGGCCCGGTTCTCCGCGCGGCCCGGCCGCTCCGGGCGCTCCCGGCGGCGCTCCCGGCGCTCCCGGCGCTCCCCAATGCCCGCGGCCGCCCCCGGGGCCCGCAGCTCCCGGAGCGCCCCCGCGCCCGGTGTCGCCCTTGGGGCCGCGCGGCCCCGGCAGCCCCGGAACGCCTGGAACGACAAAGAGGGAATGAGGGGAGTGGGGATGGTCCGGGAAAAACGGGAATGCCACACGAGAATGGTCACGGGAAAAACGGGAATGGCACGCGGGGTGTGGGGATGGTCACGGGAAAAACGGGAATGGCACACGGGGAATGGGAATGGTCACGGGAAAAACGGGAATGCCACACGAGAATGGTCACGGGAAAAACGGGAATGGCACACGGGGAATGGGAGTGGTCCCGGGGAAACCGGGAATTTCACCCGGGAATGGCGCCGGGAATTTCACCCGGGAATGCTCTGATCCGGGGGAAACGGGGAATTCCATCCTGGGAATGGGAATGCTCCCAGGAAAAACGGGAATGGCACCCCAGAGTGGAAATGCTCCCGGGAAAACCGGGAATTCCACACGAGGAATGATCTGATCCCAGGAAAACTGGGAGTTCCCATCCAGGGAATGGAGAATGCTCCAGTCCCAGGAAAACAGGGAATTTCATCTGGGGAATGCTCCAGTGCTGGGAAATTTGGGAAAACTGGGAATTTCATCCAGGGAATGCTCCGCTCCCGGGAGAACCAGGAATTTCATCCAGGAAATGCCCCAGGAAAACCAGGAATTCCACCCAGGGGGATCGGGAAGAGCCACTGGCTCCGTGCTGGGGGGACAGGGGGCAGTGACACCGGAGGGAGTCGGGACATTCCCAAATCCCAAAATCCCACGCTCATCCAGAGGGGGCAGCGCCCTCTGTCCCTGGGATCCGCATCCAGGGGGTGATCCCGGTGCTATCCCAAACTTCTGGGTTTGGATCCTCCTCCATCCAGCTCGGGATGAGGATTCCCAAAATCCCACCCCTCATCCAGGGAAGGGTCACCTGTCCCTGGGACAGCCCCAAAACCACGGGATAATTTTGGCACCATCCTTGACCTCAGAGTGGGGGTTTGGATCCTCCAGCAGATTTGGGATCAGGATTCCCAAAATCCCACCCCATCCCAAGAAGGGTCACCTCCGTGCTGTCCCTGCGACAGCCCCACACCCATGGGGTTGATCCCGGTCCCATCCCAGACCTCAGGGTTTGGATTCTCCAGCTGATTTGGGATTAGGATTCCATGAATTCCACCCCATCCCAAGAAGAGTCCCCTCCCTCTAGGACAGCCTCACATCCATGGGATGATCCCAGACCATCCCAGACCTCGGAATGGGGCTTTAGATCCTCCTCCAGGTGATTTGGGATCAGAATTCCCAAAATGCCACCCCTCATCCAGGGAAAGGTCATCTCCCTCCAGGACAGCCCCACATTCATGGAATGATTCTGGCATCGTCCTTGACCTAAGATGGGGGGTTTGGGTCTTCCTCCGGCTGATTTGGGATCAGAATTCCCAAAATCCCACTCCTCATGCAGGGAAGGGTCACCTGTCCCTGGGACAGCCCCACACCCATGGGATGACCCCAGCCCATCCCAGAAGGATTCCTTAGGATCATTCCTTAGGATCAAGATTCCCAAAATCCCACCCCATCCCAAGAAGGGTCCCCTCGCTGCTGTCCTGGGCACAGCCCCAAACACACGGAATGATCCTGGCCCATCCCAGACCTCAGGGTTTGGATCCTCCGGCTGATTTGGGATTAGGATTCCAAAAATCCCACCCCATTCCAAGAAGAGTCCCCTCCCTGCTATCCCACGGACAGCCCCGCATCCATGGAATGATCCCAGCCCATCCCAGACCTCAGGGATTGGATCTTGCTCCACATTCCTTGGGATCAGGATTCCCGAAATGCCACCGCATCCCAAGAACAGTCACCTCCCACTAGGACAGCCCCAAACCCATGGGATGATCCCGGTGCCATCCCAGACCTCAGGGTTTGGATCCTCCGCCGGAAGATTTGGGATCAGGGTTCCCGAAATCCCACCCCTCATCCAGGGTAGGGTCACCTCTCCCTGGGACAGCCCCAAAACCACGGGATAATTTTGGCACCATCCTTGGGCTCAGAGTGGGGGTTTGGATCCTCTTCCAGCAGATTTGGGATCAGGATTCCCAAAATGCCACTCCATCCCAAGAAGAAATCCCACCCTATCCCAGGGACAGCCCCACATCCATGGAACACTCCCAGCCCATCCCAGACCTTGCCCAGGATCATTCCCAGGGATCAGGACCCCCCCAATCCCACTCCATCCCAGGAAAATCCACATTCCCTCCCCGGCTCCGTGCTGACCTCGGAGCTCGCCGGCATTCCGCAGCATCTCCCCGTGCCGCGCATCCACCGCCCTCATCTCCTGCACGGCCAGGCTCAGGTTCCTCACGCCCAGCTCCAGCCGCATTCCCAGGATCCCGGATCGCTCCCGCAGCTCCTCCGTTCCCGCCCGGATCGCCGCCGCGTCCCCGCGCATCTCCCGCAGCTCCCGGCCTTGCCCGCGCAGCTCCCGCCCGCAGGAATCGCGCGCGGCCTCGAGGAAGCTCAACGTGGCGCGCACGTGCGCCTCCGTGCCGCCCGCGCCCGCCTCGACGCTCCGCAGCTCCTCCCGCAGCGATTCCAGCCGGGATCGCAGCTCCCGCAGCCGCTCCTGCCCGCGCTGCCGCTCCCGGGCGCGGCGCCGCCGCAGCTCCTGCGCGCTGTCCCGCTGCTCCTCCAGCTGCACCGCGGCCCTGTCCAGCCGCAGCTGCAGCGCCAGCAAATGCACCGCCAGCTCCTGCAGCCCCTCGGCATTCCGGGAGGTTTCCCGCATGGCCGGGCCCAGCCCCGCCTGGAAGCTCCGGAGCTGATCCGCGCTCCGGGATGAATCCGCGCGGAGCGTCCCGAGGAGCCGCGCCAGGCTCTGCCCCTCGGCCGACGCCGCCCGCAGCGCCGGCGCCTCCTCGGCCGCGTTCTCCTGGAGCTCACGGAGACGCCAGGAATTCTGCGCCGGGCTGGAATTCAGCAGCTCCACCGCTGCTCCAAGCTGGGATTCCCGCCAGGCCAGATCCCGCAGGGAATTCCGCAGGCGGGCGGTGCTGCCCTGGCATTCCCCAGCCCAATCCCGCAGCCGCTCCAGGCTCCGGCCGATGCTCCCCAGGGAACCGGAGCAGATTTCCAGCCCCATGGAGAGGTCGGAGCCGGCGCTGGCCAGGCGGGCCTGGCTCCGGGCAGTTTGCTCCAGCTGGAATTCCTGTGCCTGGAGCGTCTCCCGGAGCTCCGACAGCTCCTGATGCAGCTCCGAGAGCTCCCGGCCCAGCGCCGCCGTGTCCCAGAACACGGAGCCGTTCCCGGAGCTGCTTCTCCTGCCTGAGACGGGGACAGGATCTGGATGTTATCCTGTTATCCCGCTCTTCTGTTATCCTGTTACCCCATTATCCTGCCACCCCTTTATCTCTTTACCCCGTTATCCCATTATCCTGTTATGCTGTTATTAGCCTGTTGTTATCCCGTTATCCCATTACCCCTTATGCCATTATCCTGTTATCCTACTGTTATCCTGTTGTTATCCTGTTACCCCGTTATCCCATCATCCCCCTATTCCATTATCCCACTACCCCGTTATCACATTATCACATTACCCTGTTATCCCATTGTCCTGCCATCCCATTATCCCTATTATCCCATTGTTATCCTGTTATTATCCCATTATCCCGTTATCCCTTATCCTGTTGTTATCCCGTTGTTATCCCGTTGTTATCCCATTGTTATCTCATTGTTATCCCATTGTTATCCCATTGTTATCCCATTGTTATCCCATTGTTATCCCATTGTTATCCCGTCTTCCCACAATCCCGTTATCCCATTACCTCATTATCCCGTTATCCCCATTATCCCATCTTTATCCCGTTGTTATCCCAATATCCCTTTGTTATCCCATTGTCTTTTCATTATCCCCTTGCCATCTTGTCGTTATCCCATTGTTATCCCGTTGTTATCCCATTGTTGTCCCATCATTATCCCATTGCTATCCTGTTCTTATCCCACTGTTATCCCGTTGTTATCTCGTTGTTATCACATTGTTATCCCGTTGCTATCCCGTCATTATCGCGTTGCCATCCCATTGTTATCGCATCGTTATCCTGTTGTTATCCTGTTGCTATTCTGTTCTTATCCCACCGTTATCCCATCATTATCCCATTATCCCGTTGTTATCCCATTGTTATCCGATTACCCTCTTGTTATCCCATTGCTATTCCATTGCTATCCTGTTGTTATCCCATTGTTATCCCGTTGTTATCACAAATCCTTTGGAATTCCAGGATTCCATGATCCCGGAAATGGGCACTGGGGAAATTCCAGCCTGATCCCACCCAAATCCCTTCCCACCCAAATCCTTTGGAATTCCAGGATGCCATCACCCCAGAGATGGGCACTGTGGAAATTCCAGCCTGATCCCACCCAAATCCCTTCCCACCCCAATCCTTGGGAATTCCAGGATTCCATGATCCTGGAGCTGGGCACTGGGACAATTCCAGCCTGATCCCACCCCAATCCTTTGGAATTCCAGGATTCCGTGATCCTGGCGCTGGGCACTGGGAGATCTTCTCCAAAGCCCCACCCCACCAACCCCACCCTCGGGATCTGCCCAAAATCCCGGGAAAAAAAAGCGGGGAGCTGGAAAAGGCGGGATCCCTGGGAAAGGGGGAATCCTTGGAATTCTGGAAATCTCTGGAAAAGGGGGGAATCCCTGGAAGAGATCCTTGGAAAAAGGGGGAAATCTCTGGAAAAGGGGGGAATCCCTTGGAAAAGCTCACCCAATCCCTGGAAAAGGGGAATCCCGGGAAAAGGGGAATTAATCCCTGGAAATCTCACCCCTTGCCTGGAGCTCCTGGTGCAGGGAGAGGATCCCGCGCTCCCACGAGGCCTGGGCTGAGCTGATCTCCGCGGAGATGGAATCGACCCTCCGGAACGCTGCCCGGGAATGCGGGAATGTGGGAATGCCGCGGGATCGGGATGGGCATTCCCGGGGCTGGGATCTGCCAGAGATCCTCCAGGACTGATCCCTTGGGAATGGCAGATCCCTGGGGATCACCTGGGAAGGGTTGGGGTCCAACCCCCTCGGGAATTCCATCCCTTGGGAATCTGGGATCCCTGGGATCCCCCTGGGAATTGCAGGAATCCAACATCCTCCAGGATTGATCCTTTGGGAATTGCCGTCCCTGGGATCCGCCTGGGAATCTCTGGGATCTCCCCTCCAGGTGATTCCCACGGTGCCCATGGATCAATCCCCCCCATCCCGGGATAATTCCCGAGGGATCCCAGGGGCTCTGGGAGTCCCACCCCGATCGTATTCCCGGAACCCCCGATGGCAATCCCGACCCCAACTCTGACCCTGATCCCAATCCCAATCCCAATCCTGATTGCTATCCCAACCCCGACCATGACCCCACTCCCAATCACAACCCCAGTCCCAATTCCAACCTGAATCTGATCCCAACTCCAATCCTGACCCTAATCCCAATTCTGATCCCAATCCCACTCACCCAGCGCTCCCAGCGTGGCCATGGCGGCCAGGATCAACCCAAACAGGATCCTGACCCCAGTCGCAATCCCAACCCCAATCCCATTCCCAATCCCATTCCCAACTCCAATCTCTACATCAAACCCAATCCCAATTCCAATCCCTTTCCCAATCCCAATCCTGATCCTGCTCATCCAGCGTGGCCACAGCGGCCAGGATCAGCCCAGCCATCCCGAACAGGATCCTGATCCCAATCCCGAACACAATCCTGATCCTGATCCCAATCCCAAACCCAATCCTGACCCCGATCCCGATCCCACTCACCCAGCACTCCCAGGATCAGCCCAGCCATCCCGAACAGGATCCTGATCCCGATCCTGAACCCAATCCCGATCCCGATCCTGAACCCAATCCCAATCCTGATCCCAATCCCACTCACCCAGCGCTCCCAGGATCAGCCCAGCCATCCTGAACATGATCCTGATCTCAATCCCAACCCCAATCCCGACCCCATTCCCGTTCCTGATCCCACTCACCCAGCGCTCCCAGTGTGGCCACAGCTACCAGGATCAGCCCAAACATGATCCCAATCCCAATCCAGACCCCGATCCCGATCCTGATCCCGCTCACCCAGCACTCCCAGCGTGGCCACGGCAGCCAGGATCAGCCCGGCCATCCCAAACAGGATCCTGATCCCAACCCCAATCCTGATCCTGATCCCAATCCTGATCCCAACCCCAATCCTGATCACAATCCTGACCCCAATCCCGATGCCATTCCCCACGCCACTCACCCAGTGCTCCCAGTGTGGCCACGGTGGCCAGGATCATCCCAAACAGGATCCTGATCCCAATCCCAACCCCGATCCCAACGCCAATCCCCATCCCAATCCCAATCCCATTCCTGATCCCAATCCCGATCCCAATCCCATCCCCATTCCCAATCCCATTCCTAACCTCGATCCCGCTCATCCAGCATTTCCAGTGTGGCCATGGCCGCCAGGATCATCCTGGCCATCCCGAACAGGATCCTAATTGTGATCCCCAATCCCAATCCCATTCCCGACTCAATCCCGCTCACCCAGTGCTCCCAGCGTGGCCACGGCTGCCAGGATCATCCCGGCCATCCCGAACAGGATCCTAATCGTGATCCCAATCCCAATCCTGTTCCCAATCCCGATCCCAATCCCACTCACCCAGCGTTCCCAGCATGGCCACAGCAGCCAGGATCAGCCCGGCCATCCCGAATAGGATCCCGATCCCAATCCCGATCCTGACCCTAATCCTAACCCCAATCCCCATCCCCAGTCCCAATCTCAATCCCGTTCCCAATCCCAATCTCAATCCCATTCCCAATCCCGATCCCATTCCCGATCCCGCTCACCCAGCGTTCCCAGCGTGGCCACGGCCGCCAGGATCATCGCGGCCATCCCGAACAGGATCCGCACGGCCGTGCCCAGCCCGGGATCCCCGCGGCACCGGGACTGGGAACGGGAATGGGAATGGCCTGGAAGGGATCCCGGTGTTGGGATGGGCCTCTCCCAATGGCCCTGACCCCAAACCCCGGCCCCAAACCCCGGCCCCAAACCTGACCCCAAACCCCAAACCCGACCCCAAACCCTGACCCCAAACCCCGACCCCAAACCCCAACCCCCGACCCTGAACCTGACCCCAAACCCCTGCACTCACTGCCCCCTTTGGGGCCGAAGGGCAGCCGCGCCTCCTCCTCTTCCTCCTCCTCCTCGGCTGCCGCGGCCTCTGCGGGAACAGAGAGCGGGGTCACGGACACCGGATCCCATCCCTGATCCCTGCGATCCCAAATCCCACCCAGATCCCATCCCTGATCCCTGCGATCCCAAATCCCACCCAGATCCCGTCCTGGATTCCTGGGATCCCAAATCCCATCCTGATGATCCTTGCGATCCCAAATCCCATCCCGAGGATCCCTGGGATCTTAAATCCCACTCCAAGGATCCGTGAGATCCCAAATCCCATTCCAGGGACCCCTGAGAGTCCAGATCCTATCCAGGAATCCCTGAGATCCTGAAGCCCATCTTGGGATCCCTGAGATCCCAAATCTCATCCCAGGTTCCTGAGATCCCAAATCCTGTTCCCAGGATCCCTGAGCTCCAAGATCCCATTCCAGAGATCCCTGAGATCCCAAATCCCATTCCGGGATCCCTGATATTCCAAATCCTATCCCAAGGATCCCTGAGAGCCCAGATCCCATTCCAGAGATCCCTGAGATCCCAAATCCTGTTCTAGGGATCCCTGGGAGCCCAAATCCCATCCCCCTCTTCCCCCAATGGATTTTTGGGATATCCCCAGTGGGAATTTAGGATTCCCCCCTGGGTGGGGTTTTGGAATCTCCTTCCCGCCCACGGATTTTTGGGATTCCTCCAAGTGGGTTTTGGGATTCTCCCTGGGTGGGTTTTTGGGATTCTCCCCAGGTGTTTTTGGGATCCCCTCCCAGTGGGATTTTTGGGATTCTCCCGGGTGGGTTTTGGGATTCCCAAGTGGGATTTTGGGATTGTCCCCGGGTGGGTTTTTGGAATCCCCTCCCGGCGGGATTTTGGGATTCTCACAGCTAGGTTTCTGGATTCCAGGGTGGGATTTTAGGATTCCCGAGTGGGATTTTGGGATTCTCCTCGGCTGGGATTTTGGGATTCCTGGGTAGGTTTTTGGGATCCCCCCCCCCCCAGTGGGATTTTGGGATCCCCCCCCAGTGGGATTTTGGGATCCCCTCCCGGCGAGATTTCGGGATTCTCCCAGCTAGGTTTTGGGATTCCTGGTGGGATTTTGGGATCCCCTCCAATGGGATTTTGGAGATTCTCCCCCAGTGGGTTTTGGGATCCCCTCACGGTGAAATTTTGGGATTCTCCCCAGGTGCATTTTTGGGATCCCCTCCCAGTGGGATTTTGGGATTCTCCTGGCTAGGTTTTGGGATTCCCAGATGGGATTTTGGGATTCCCGAGTGGGATTTTGGGATTCTCCCCCCTGGAGGGATTTTAGGGATCCCCTCTTGGTGGGATTTTGGGAATTCCCCCATCCCGGTGGGATTTTGGGTTCCCATGCGATGGGATTTTGGGATCCCCTCCCAGTGGGATTTTGGGATTCTCCCGGCCAGGTTTTGGGATTCTCCCCCCACGGGGTTTTGGGATCCTCCCTCAGAGGGATTTTGGGATTCTCCCGGGTGCGTTTTTGAGATTCCCTCCTGTGAGTTTTTGGGATCCCCTCCAATTTTGGGGGAGGGGATTTGGGATTTTGGGAACCCCTTCCAGTGGCATTTTGGGATTCCCGGGTGGGATTTTGGGATTTCCGGATGCGATTTTGGGATCCCCCCCGGCTGGGATTTCGGGTGCTCACCTCTCATGTTCCCCGGGCCGGGCTCAGCGCCCCCAATTCCCGGAATTCCGACCCCGGAGCAGCTCCGGGAGCGGCGCCCCCGCTCCGGCCCCGCGGCCCCGAAACCGCCCCGGGGGCAGCGGGCGGGATTCCCGGCGGGAGCGAGCGGGGAAAAACGGGAAAAACCGGGAAAAACGGGAAAGAGCGGGGAAAACGGGGAAAAGGGAAGAGCGGGGAAAGCCGGGAATAGCGGGAAGGAAAAACGGGAATAGCGGGAATAACGGGAAAAGTTGAAAAAGGCGGAAAAAGTGGGAATAACGGGAAAAGGAGGAAAAGAGAGAGAAGAGGGAAAAGGTGGAAAAGAGGGAAAAAAGGGAAAAGTGGGAAAGGCAGGAAGAGCAGGAGGAGCGCGCCCCGGCCGGGCTGGACAGCGGCCACCAAAAACCGGGATTTGGGATCGGGGCTGGAAAAGGAGCGGCCGATCCCGAGCCCGCCCCCAGGGAGGGGAAAGGGGCGGGATCGGGAATGGGGTCGGGAACGGGGGCTGGGATTGGGGGCGGGAATTGGGGATGGAATTGGGGTCTGATCCCTGGATTTGGGATCTGATCCCTGGATTTGGGGCAGGGATGGGGGATGGATTTCGGGTCTGATCCCTGGATTTGGGGCAGGGACCTGATCCCTGGATTTGTAGTGGGAATAGGGGATGGGATCTGATCCCTGGATTTGGAGCGGGAATAGGGGATGGGTTTGGGGCAGACACTGGAAAATGGGGATGCCGGGAATGGCCCCTGGATTTGGGGATCTCATGTGGGAAACAGACCTGGGATGGGATTCCTGTTCTGGGATGGGATTCCTGGGTTTGAGACAGGGATCTGGGATGGGATTCCCGGGTTTGGGATGGGATTCCGGGTCTGGGATGGGATTCCTGATCTGGGATGGGATTCCTGGGTTTGAGACAGGGATCTGGGATGGGATTCCTGGGTTTGGGATGGGATTCCTGGTCTGGGATGGCATTCAGAGATCTGGGATGGGATTCCTGGATCTCAGGTGGGATTCCTGAATCTGGGATGGGATCCCTGAGCTGGGATGAGATTCCTGGGTTTGAGATGGAATTCCTGGGTCTGGGACAGGGATCTGGGATGGGACTCCTGGATCTGGGATGGGATTCGTGGATCTGGGATGGGATTCTGGATCTGGGATGGGATTCCTGAACTGGGATGGGATTCAGGGATCTGGAATGAGATTCCTGGACCTGAGACAGGGATCTAGGATGGGATTCCTGGGTTTGGGACGGGATTCCTTATCTGGGACACAGATCTGGGATGGGATTCCTGATCTGGATCAGGGATCCGGGATGGGATTCCTGGATCTGGAACAGGGATCCGGGATGGGATTCCTGGGTTTGGGACAGGGATCAGGGATGAGATTCCTGGATCAGGGATGGGATTCCTGGGTTTGGGATGGGATTCCTGGACCTGGGATGAGATTCCTGAGTCCGGGATGGGATTCTTGGACCTGGGACGGGGATCTGGGATGGAATTCCTGGGTTTGGGAAGGGATTCCTGATTATGGATGGGATTCCTGAGCTGGGATGGGATTTCTGGGTTTGGGGTGCAATTCCTGGGTCTGGCATGGGATTCATGGGTTTGGGATGGGATTCCTGGATCTGGGACAGGGATCCGGGATGGGATTCCTGGATCTGGGACAGGGATCAGGGATGAGATTCCTGGATCCGGGATGGGATTCCTGGGTTTGGGGCAGGATCTCTGAGCTGGGATGGGATTCAGGGATCTGGGCCTGGATCAGGGATCCTGGGAACATTCCCTGGATCCGGGGCCGGGTCCTCCCTGGATCCCAGGGCGGTCCCGGTGATCCCAGGGCAGGGCTGGGATTCCCACGGGATCGGGGCCATCCCGAGGTCCCTCAGCCCCCCCATCCCATTCCCAGGGAATTTAAAAATTCCCAGGAATCTGAGGGAGCAGAGCCCCCCTCGGGCTGTGTCCTCAGCTCATTCCCAGATTTTGGGGATCCCGGGATCTTCCTCCTCCTCCTCATCATCCCCATCCCTGGGAATTCCCAGCCCCTGGAGCTGATCCCAAATCCTGCTCCGGGATTTCCCGGCTGGTGGATCCCAGTTTGGGATTCCTGGGATTTCAACCCCTCAGGGCTCTTTTCCCATCCCAGTTTTTCCAGAATTCCGGGGTTTTAGGGGTCAGAGGGGCCCAGGGAGCCTGAAATGGGAAAAATGGGAAAGGAGGGTCCGGAACCTTTGGAAGGAGCCTCGGGAAAAGCCCCTGGAAAAATTCAAATTGGGATTTGAATTGGAAATAAAATTGGGATTCAATTTGGGATTTTAATTGGAATTCAGATTGGGATTTTAACTGGAATTCAGATTGGGACTTTAACTGGTATTTTAACTGGAATTCATGTTGGGATTTTAGTTGGAATTAAAATTGGGATTTTGATTGTGATTTTAATTGGAATTCAAATTGTGATTTCAATTGGAATTCAGATTGGGACTTTAACTGGGATTTTAATTGGAATTAAGATTGGGATTTTAACTGGAATTCAAATCGAGATTCAGCCCCCAAAACTCCCTGGATCTGGGGGTGGATTCCATAGAAACTCCCCCTGGAATGTGAGGGGGAGGAAGGGCCTTGGGGCTGTGGAGATTGCCCAGAGAATTCCCGAAGAATTCCCGCTTATCTTCAAGGATTTAACCCCATCCTGCCCGGAGCCGGCGGGAACGGGAACGGGAACGGGAGAAGGAAGAAAAGTCAAGGCTGGAGTTTAAACTCGTTTTTAATGAAAGCAACAAGGGGTAGAAACGGAGGGAAAACATTCCGGGGGAAAACATTCCATAAAAAACATTCCGGGGGAAAAACATCCCAGGGGGAAAATATCCCAGGGGAAACATTTCAGGGGAAAAACTCCAGTGAAAACCTTCCATAAAAAACATTCCGGGGGGAAGAACATTCCATAACAAACATTCCGGGGGAAAAACATCCCAGGGGAAAAACATCCCAGGGGAAACATTCCAGGGAAAACATTCCAGGGAAAAAAACTTCAGTGAAAACATTCCATAAGAAAACATTCTATGGGAAAAATTCCAGTGAAAACATTCCGTAAGAAAACATTCCAGGGAAAACATTTCCCTGCCAGTGGAGCAGGAGGTTGAGCCAGGCTTAGTCCGGCCTGAAATCTATCCCGGGCCTAAACGTGCCCCAGTCCTGGCTTAAAGCTTCACCAGTCCTAAAAGGTCCCGAATCCAGCCTAAAACCTGTCCCAGTCCTGCCCAAAACCTCCTCAATCCAGCCTAAAACTTCCCAGCCTGGCCTAAAAGCTCCTCAGTCCAGCCTAAAAGCTTCACCAGCTCTAAAACCTCGCTCAGTCCCACCTAAAACCTCTCCCAGGCCTAAAAGTCCTTCAGTCCCGACTTAAATCATCACCAGTTGTAAAAGGTCCCAATTCTCACCTAAAATCCAACCCAGCCTGGCTTAAAAGAGCCCCAGTCCTGTCTAAAACCTCTCCCAGGCCTAAAGCTCTGCTCAGCCCTGCCCAACAGCCCAGCCCCACGCAAAAGCCTCTCAGTCCCGCCTAAAACCTTCACCAGGCCTAAAAGCTCTCCCTGTCGAGCCTAAAATATCTCAAAGTCCAGCTTAAAACCTCTCCCAGTTGAGCCTAAAAGCTCTCCCAGCCCTGCTTAAACCTCTCCCAGCCCTAAACCCAGCCCATGTCCCACCTAAATCCCCCAGCACAGCCCAACCTCCCCCAGCCCCTCACAGTGGGGCCCGGATCTGGCGCATCCCAATCCTGGATCCCAGATCCCAATCCTGGATCCCAGATCCCAATCCTGGCTCCTGGATCCCAATCCTGGGTCCCAATCCTAGATCCCAGATCCCAATCCTACCTCCTGGATCCCAGACCCCAATCCTGGATCCCAAATCCCAACCTCAATCCCAGATCCCAGCTCCCACCCCTGATCCCAGCTCCTGGATCTTGGTTCCTGATCCCAAATCTGGCTCCCAATCCTGCGTCCCAGATCCCAAATCCCAATCCCAGCTCCCAATGCAGAATCCAGGATCTCAATCCCAATCCCAGCTTACAGATCCTCATCCTGGATCCCAGATCCTGATCCTGGCTTTGGATCCCAATCCTGGATCCTGATCCCAATCCTGGCTCCTGGATCCTGAGCTCAGATCCCAGTCCTGGCTCCCAGTCCCGGATCCCAGCTCCCAGTCCTGGCTCCTGATCCCAGCTCCCAGTTCTGGCTTTGGATCCCAGTCCCAGCTCCCAGATCCCAATCCTAACTCCCACATCCTGCTCTCAATCCCAGCTCCCAGATCTTGGTTCTCGATCCCAATCCCAGATCCCAATCCTGGCTCCTGGATCCTGATCCCAATCCCAAATCCCAATCCCAGCTCTCTAATTCCGATCCTGGATCCAGATCCCAATCCCAGCTCCCAGATGCCAACCCTAACTCCCAGATCCCGATCCTAATCCCAGATCTTGGTTCCTGATCCCAATCCCAGATCCGAGATCCCGATCCTAACTCTGATGCCGAATTTTGCCCCAAAAGGCGATAATAAGCTGCCCAGAGACTGAATTTGAGGTCTATGGACAGAAGGTATTTATTGGCAACGCGTTGGAGAAATCACTAAATGGATTTCTAACTTGTGTACAGCAAAAGCAGGTTTTTATACAATTTTGAACAAGGATTACATCATTAATT
>JAWWEX010000182.1:111719187-111731180 GCA_035583215.1 Arremon brunneinucha | reverse complement strand
CTTTCTTCGAATATTTTACATTCCATGTTTTAACTCATTATTTTCTTGAAGGCTATCCATTTTGGGGCTTCAACTCCCAGATTTGGATCCCAATCCCAGCCCCCTGATCTTGGTTCCCAATCCCAATCCCAGATCCCGATGCCAGCTCCTACCAGAGCGCTTCCTGCACCTGTTGCCGGTATCCCTCCAGGATCTCCATCGCGTTCAGCCACAAGAGCTCGTTCTCCTTCCCATTCCCATTCCCACTCCCATTCCCACTCCCATTCCCATTCCCATTCCCATTCCCATCCCCACTCCCACCGCACTCCCCCTTCCAATCCGAATTCCTGCAGCGCACCTCCAGCGGCAGCCCGGGGATGCAGAGCAGCGCTCCCAGCTCCTCCTCCCGCACCCACTGGGCCGCGAATCCCGCCCGGATCAGCGGCAGCGCGGCCGCCCAGCCCTTCCCGAGCGCCTGCGCCACCCTGGCCACCCCCGGTGCCGCTCCCTCCGCCGGCTCCGCGGGCTCCAGGCGCCCGTGCCAGCCCAGCAGGGGCGGCCGCCGCAGCAGCCCCCACAGCCAGGCGGGTTTGGGCTCCAGCAGCACCGTGCCCACGCTCCCGAAGCGCCCGAACACCTCGTGGAGCAGCGCCTGGCGCACCTCGGGCTGCGCGGGCTCCCGCAGCGGGAAGGCGTCGAGCCAGCCCGAGAGCTCGTCCTGCACCAGCAGCAGCGCCCGGAACCCCTCGGGGCTCTCCGGGAGCCCCGTGCAGAGGCTGAGCCGCAGCCGGGACCAGGGGCCCCACTCGCGCTGCGGGGCCGGGTCGGGGTTGGGGTCGGGAATGGGATTCCCATCCTGGCACCGGGGGCAGCGCCGCACCCAGCGCGCCACATCCTCGTGGGCGTTCCCCCAGGACCGCATGCGCTGCACGCGGCGCAGCGTTTCCTGCACGCCGTCGTGGCACCGGCGGTGGCACTGCGCCACGATCTCCTGCCGCTCGTACGCCGACGGCTCCCAATCCTTCCAGCTCTCCACGGGGTTCTCGGCCATGGCTCTGGCTCTGGCTGTCGCCTCCTCCATCCATCTCCCCTCGTCCGGCGCCACGTTGCCGTGCCATCCCACCTGGCGGACCTGCAGCATTCCCGGGAAGGAGCGGAGCCGGCGCAGCACCGCGGGCATCGTGCCCTGGCTGTAGCGCCAGCTCCGCTCAAGCTGCTTCAGCCTCGGCGCCAGCCGGGGCCAGCTGGAATAGAGGAACAGCGGGTGGCAGCTCCGGTGCCGCTCCTGCAGCTCCTGCAGCGCCTCCAGCAACGCCGCCTCCTCCTCGCAGCCCTGCCGCAGCCCCAGCAGCCACCGGTCCTCCAGGTTCACGGCAGCAAAGGCCACGGACTGTTTTCCGGACGATCCCTTCTCCACGGCCAGGAACCAGACGTTGGCTTTGGGAATGTCGGCAGGCAGCTGCCAGAGCGCCGGGGCCAGCGGGATCGACACCAATCGGGGTTCCTGCAGCCCCGGGGCCAGCGGGATCGGCGCGGTTTGGGATTCCTGCCGCTCCGGGCCCATGGTGGTCACCAGCAGCCTCCATCGCTCCGGGAGCTCGGGGTCGCAGGTGTAGCCCTCGAGCAGCGGCTCGCTCCGGAGCAGGTAACGCCCGGCGGGGCCCTGGATGAGGATTCGAGCCGGCCCCACGAGGTTCCGGAAGGCCTCAACAGCCCAGACGGCCGCCAGGCACGCGGCGTCCTGCGGGGCCCAGCTCTGGCCACTGAGTTTGTGGGAGCAGTGCCGCACCGGGAGCAGCTCTCCCTCCTTCTCCTGCAGCAGCACGGCTCCCACCGAGCACTCGTGCACCGACAGCCGGATCACGAAGGGCTGGGATTTATTTGGGAAAAGCAGGGTGGGTGCCGCCTTCAGAGCCTCCTTCAGCCGCTGCAGCTGCTCCCAGCCTGCCTGTTGCCATTCCCGCTGCCACTTCCATTCCCGCTCCCCTTGCCACTTCTCCGGCACCGCCAGGACCTGCAGCGGCATCGCCAGCTCCAAGTAGTCGGCGATGAATTCCTTCAGATCGTTGAACTTGCCGAGGACGGAGCGGAGCCGGGCGGGATGCCAGGGCTCAGGAGCGTCGCAGTCCTGGCAGATCTGGTTCAGCTTCTCCTGGAGCACGCGGCGCCCCGCGGCGCTCAGGGTCAGGCCCAGGTAATTCACCTCGCGCTGCACCAGCTGCGTCTTCTCGTGGTTCACTTTGAAGCCGGCGCTCTGGATCAGCTGCAGCACGCGGCGGGTGCGGAACCGCAGCTGCCGCCGGCGCTTGGCGGTGATCAGGATGTCGTCGGAGTAGTGGAAGACGCCGCGGGCGGTGTCGGGGCTCAGCTGGCTCAGCATGGCGGCCACGCGGCGGTGCAGGATGGAGCCGGTGCCGTGGAACGTCGGCGGCAGCCGCGTGAACAGGTACTGCTGGCCCCGGAAGGTGAAGGCGAAGCGGTGCCGGCAGCTGGGGGCCAGCGGGATGGCGAGGCAGGCGTTGGACAGGTCCAGCACGGAGAAGAAGCGGCTGCGGGGGTTGATGGAGGTCAGGAGCCTGTCCCGGTCCAGCAGCTCCTGGGGCTTCACGGGGGTGGCGGCGTTGAGGGCGCGGCAGTCCAGGGTCAGGCAGACGCCGCGCCCGTGCGGTTTTTGGTAGAGAATCAAGGGATTGTTGGATTCGGAGGTGCCCTTCTCCACAATTTCCTGGTCCAGGTACTCCTGCAGCAGCTCCGCCATCTGCTCCTCCTCGTCCGGGCGCAGCCGGCGCTGCCGCTGGAAGGGCACCGGGGCCCCGTCCAGCTGCACCTCCTCGGCCACGCGCCCGCAGTCCAGCCGGGAGCGCGCCCACACCTCCGGGAACCTCAGCTCCAGGCGGCTGGGAGCCTGCACGCCGTTCATGGCAGCCTGATCCTGATCCTGCTCCTGCTCCAAGCCAGAGTCCTCCTCCGCGCTCTCGGCATTCCCGCTGGCCCTCAGCATTCCGATGAAGCAATTTCCGCTGGGAACGTCGCAGTCTGGGCTGGCTCCAGAGCCCTGCTGCCAGCCCGAGTTTGAGCTCGAGCCCGAGCTTGAGCCTGAGTCTAAGCCTGAGCCTGAGCCTGAGCCTGAGCCCGAGCTTGAGCCGGAGCCCAAGTCCTCCTCTGTGCTCTCGGTGCTCCCGCTGGCTCTCAGCTTTCTGAGGAGGCTTCCATAATTCCCGCTGGGAATGTCGGGGTCCGGGCTGGCTCCAGAGCTCCGCTCCCGCCGGGCGCTGTGGGCCCCCCCCGGCCCCTCGGGGTAGCTGCAGAGGGGCGTCTCCGCAATGCGCCGCGCCAGCCCGGCCGCCAGCTCCGCCGTGGGCTTCCCTTCCCAGTTCGCCATGTCCTCTCCCAGCTGGAGCAGCCTCTGCCGGAGCCACTCCCTGCGCTCCGCTCCCGACAGAGCCTCCGTCCGTCTGTCCCTTCCGGGGGTGGTGGCAGCGGCAGTGACCGTCCCCCGGCTCCAGGAATTGCTGCTGGGCTCTCCCTCCTCATCCTCCCCTCTGACCACCGAGAACGTGGGAATGCTCACGGGCTGATTCGTCCCTTCCCTGGGCACATTCCCGTTCCGGAGGGCACTGTCCTTGTCCGTGTCCCTCCCCCGGCTCTGGGAATTGCTCCAGGAATTGCTGCTGGGCTCTCCCTTCTCATCCTCCCCTCTGACAACCGAGACTGTGGGAATGCACACGGGCTGATCCGTCCCTTCCCTGGGCACATTCCCGTTCCGGAGGGCACTGTCCTGGTCCATGTCCCAGCTCTGGAAATTGCTGCTGGGCTCTCCCTCCTCATCCTCCCTGTTCCCAGCCCGGGGTGGGAGCGGGGCCCGACGCCGAGGCCGATCCGTCCGTTCCCTGGGCACATTCCCGTTGTGGGTGGCACTGTCCTTGTTCGTGTCCCTCTCCTGGCTCCGGGAATTGCTGCTGGGCTTTCCCTCCTCATCCTCCCTGTTCCCAGCCTGGGGTGGGAGCGGGGCCCGACGCCGAGGCCCATCCGTCCGTTCCCTGGGCACATTCCCGTTCCTGGCCTGGCGTGGGACACCCGGCTCGTCCCCAGAGTCCTTCCCGAGGGCTTGGGTCCCTCTGGGGCTGTTCCCCACCTGCGGCTGCTCCTGCCGGGCTCCGCCGCTCCCCGGCCCTTTCCCGTTCACCTGCGCGCACCCGGGCCCGGCTCCCGCCTCTCCCGGTATCCCGGCGTCTCTCCCGGTGCGCCCGGCTCCCGGGGAATGCCGCGTCCCGCGTCCCGGTGTGCCCGGCTCCTGGGGAACGCCGCATCCCGGTGTGCCCTGCTCGGGCCGCCGGTGCCGGGACTGGGTGGAAAACTCCTGCGGGAGAGCTCCGCGATCCGCGGCCCCGGGGGCATCCTTGGGGCGCCTCCTCCTCCACTGGGGCCGGAAGCAGAACATGGCCCCGGAGAGCGGGACGGGAACGGCGCCTCCTCCCCTCGCCGGGGCTGCGGGCAGTGCCAAAAGTGGCCCGGGAGCGCCAAACGCGTCCTGGGAGTGCCAAAAGTGGCCCGGGAATTCCGGCAGTCCCGGGGATGTCCTGGAGATGTCCTGGGGGTGTCCCGGAAATTTTCTCAGTCTCAAAGGTGTCCAGGAAATTTTCTCAGTCCCAAAGGTGTCCCGGGAATCCCAAAAGTGTCCTGGGAATTCCAAAAGTGTCCCGGGAATTTTCTCAGTCCCGAGGGTGTCCCGGGAATTTTCTCAGTCCCAAGGGTGTCCCGGGAATGCCGCGAGCGCCGCGATGTCCCGGGATTCCCGCCAGGGCCGCGATGTCCCCGCGGTGTCGCAGCCGCCGCCGCCCGACGGTTCCGTGCCCGGGGGAGGAAGAGGAAGTCGGGCACGAGGAGGAGGAGGGGAGGAGGATGAGGAGGAAGGTGCGCGCTCTTTCCGGGGCCACCGCGGTCACCGCCCGAGCCTCTCCCGCTCCGGTGATTCCCGGCCGCGATTCCCGATCCCAGGGAACGTCGGAGCTGCGGGAACAGCGGGACGCAAATTTTAGTGAATTTAGAGAGACACAAACTGTAATGAATTCAGAGAGACACAAACTTTAGTGAACTTAGAGAGACACAAACTTTAGTGAATTCAGAGAAACACAAACTTTAGTGAATTCAGAGAGACACAAACTTTAGTGAATTCAGAGAGACACAAACTTTAATGAATTCAGAGAGACACAAACTGTAATGAATTCAGAGAAACACAAACTTTAGTGAATTTAGAGAGACAAACTTTAGTGAATTTAGAGAAACACAAACTTTAGTGAACTTAGAGAGACACAAACTTTAATGAATTCAGAGATTTTAGAGAAGATTTTAGTTAGGGATCAGCTTTGCTGGAGTTAATTAAAATAAATAGGCAGGCCTTGATGAACTTAAGAGTAGTTAACTAATAATTGATTGCTTGTTAGCACCACGTTGGGTTAGCTGGGTTTATAGTGGAGAATTAAGAAACTGATAAATAGCTTTTGATTGATAAATAGAAACGGATAAATAGAAATGAATAAATAGAAATCGATACATAGAAATCGATACATAGAAATTGATGAATATAGGACAATTGTATGAACTTAAGACAAATTCCTCTGTTCTGACACCAACTGAAGACAGGAGTGGGAGTTCTACGAAGGGTTAATTTGTCGTGTTTGCATTGAAAAGGTCAGAACGAAGAAAACTTCATTTACTTCCTCATTTTGGGACCCCTCCCCATGGAAGGGAACACGGACCCATTTTGAGGAACAAACTGCGCATGCTTAACGACTTTTGAACTAATTACCAACGTGATGAATATTTGTATTTTGGGTGTTCAACACCCAAATACGGATAAAATAAGGGCTCTGTGATCCCCTGTAAATTGCGGGGTGTATTTTTTGGAGCTATCCCACAATAAACATAAATAAACAGGTATTTTCTAACTCTAAACGGTCAGGTTTTGTCTGTCACAGCTGGATATCGGTAAGGGATCGATATCGATATCGATATTTTTAATAAATCAGCAGAGCCGGGAGTGCCCCTCCCCCCCGGAATGGCCGCCCCTCCCCCATCCCGGCTGCACCCCAAATTTCCCCTCCCCTCCCCCCCAAAGCGGGGCCGGGACCCCCCAAATGGGGGCGGCGACCCCCGGGATGCGGGAAGGGAAAAGGAACCCCCGGGAGAAGGCGCGTCCCGCACGGCGCGGGGAAAACCCGGCCCGACATGTTCTGACATGTCCGGACATGGCCCCACATGTCGCGACATGGCCCCCGCGGAGCGCGACCCGGGAGGGACCGGCCCGGCGCAATCCCGGGATCCCTCCCCGCATTCCCGGGGTCCCTTTCCTGGGATCCCCCCGCATTCCCAGAGTCCCGTTCCCATTCCCGGGGTCCCGTCCCGGTCCCGGGGTCCCCCCGCATACCCGGGGTACCTTTCTCATTCCCGGGGTACCTTTCTCATTCCCGGGGTCCCGTCCCGATCCCGGAGTCCTCCCCGCATTCCCGGGGTCCCCTTCCTGGGATCCCCCATCATTCCCAGAGTCCCGTTCCCATTCCCGGGGTCCCGTTCCCATTCCCGGGATCCCCCCACATTCCCGGATTTCCCCCTTATTCCCGGGGTCCCGCTCCGATACCGGGATCCCCCCCGCACTCCCGGGGTCCCGTTCTCCCATTCCGGGGGCCCCGCAGCCCCCCAAGCGTCCCGCTCATATTTCCTGGGTCCCGTTCCCATTCCTGGATGCCGCTCCCATTCCCGGGGTCCCGTCCCGATCCCGGGGTCGCCCCCCGCATTCCCGGGATTCTCCCACATTCCCGGATCCCCGCACGCACTCCCGGGACCTCGCTCCCATTCCCGGGGTCCCGTCCCGATCCCGGGATCCCCCCCAATCCCGGGGTCTCGCTCGCATTCCCGGGACCCCGCAACCCCCCAAGTGTCCCGCACGCATTCCCGGGGTCCCTCCTGCATTCCCGGGACCTCGCTCGCATTTCCTGGATCCCGCAGCCCCCCGAGTCTCCCGCATGCATTCTCGGGATCCCCTCAAATTCCCGGGATCCCACTCCCATTCCCGGGTCCCGTTCCCATTCCCGGGGTCCCGTTCCCATTCCCGGGTCCCGTTCCCATTCCCGGGGTCCCGTTCCCATTCCCGGGGTCCTGCCCCGATCCCGGGGTCCTTCCCGCATTTCCGGGATCCCCCCACATTCCCGGGGTCCCGCGGCCCCCCGAGTGTCCCGCACGCATTCCCGGGGTCCCGCCCCCATTCCCGGGTGTCCGGCTCCCATTCCCGGAATTCCCCCTCCCACTCCCGGATCCCGCTCCCATTCCCGGGGTCTCGTTCCCACTCCCGGGGTCTCGTTCCCACTCCTGGGGTCCCGCACACATTCCCGGGATCCTCGCACATTCCCGGAACTCCCCCTCCCATTCCCGGATCCCGCAGCTCCCCGAGTGTCCCGTACCCGCTCCGGGGTCCGCGGCCGGGCCGGGGGTCCCCGATCCCGGTCCCGATCTCGATCCCGGTGCCGATCCCGGTCCCGATCCCGATCCCGATCCCGATCCCGATCCCGATCCCGGTCCCGGTGCCGATCCTGATCCTGATCCCGGTCCCGATCCCGATCCCGATCCCGGTCCCGGTCTCAATCCCGGTGCCGATCCCGATCCCGGTCCCGGTGCCGATCCCGGTCTCGATCCTGATCCTGATCCCGATCCCGGTGCCGATCCCGATCCCGGTCCCGATCCCGGTCCCGATCCGGGTCCGAGTCCCCGCGGGACGGGGGCGGTCCCGGCCCCGCCCCGCCCCCGTCCCGCTGTCCCGGTTCCCGGTTCCCATTGTTCTCCGGGAATGACGGACGGATCGGGCGGGACCCGGCGGGCCGTGCCTCAGTTTCCCCTGGAATATTGCAGCTCCAGGAATTTGGGGCGGGAATCTGGGGGGATCCCAGGATTGGGGGGGCTGTGCCTCAGTTTCCCCAGGAATGTTGCAGGAACCAGCGGGGATTTGAGGGATCCCGGGATGAAGGGGGTTTCGTGCCTCAGTTTCCCCCAGGAATGTGCGATTCTAGGAATTTGAGATGGGAATTTTGAGCAGGAACTTGGGGGATCCCAATGTAATATGTGACGGAAAGTAATTCATGCTTGGGCGGAAAATGTATAAAATAAAAATTGTAAAATAAATTAAATATCCAGAGAAAATCCAACGGGCCTCTGACCACGGACAGTTGCTGTGATATGTAATGTAAAATAATTCTTACTTAGGGGTGTGATATATAACGTAAAGTAATCCATTCTTAGGTGGAAAATGTATAAAAAAATATTGTAAAATAAATTAAACATGTAATGAAAATCCAAAGAGCCTCAGACCGCGGACAGCCCATGGACCGATTGCCTCGCTGAAGCTGCTGTAACATATAATGTAAAATAATTCATACTTATGGATGTAATATATAATGGAAAATAATTCATGCTTAGGTGGAAAATACATAAAATAAAAAATTGTAAAATAAATTTAACATCCAGCGAGCCTCTGACCATGAGCAACCCAGAGACAGATTAGCACACAGAAGTTGCTGTGATATATAATGTCAAATCATTAATTCTTAAGCGGAAAATGTATAAAAATAAAAAATTATAAAATAAATTCAATATCCAACGGGCCTCTGGCCACGGACAGCCCAGAGACAGATTGCCACACTGAAGTTGAGGTAATATATAATGTGAAATAATTCGTACTTAGGGGTGTAATATATAATGTGAAATAATTCATGCTTAGGTGGAAAATGTATAAAAATAAAATTTGTACAATAAGTTAAACATGTAATGAAAATCTAAAGAGCCTCGGACCGCGGACAGCCCGCAGACAGATTGCCTCACCAATGTTGCTGTGATATGTAATGTAAAATAATTCATACTTAGGTGTGAAATGCATAAAAATAAAAATTGTAAAATAAATTTAATATCCAATGGGCCTCTGGCCACGGACATCCCGCAGACAGATTGCCACACTGAAGTTGCTGTGATATATAATGTAAAATAATTCATACTTAGGGGTGTGATATGTGATGTAAAGTAATTCATGCTTAGGCGGAAAATGTATAAAAGAAAAATTGTAAAAGAAATTAAACATGTAATGAAAACCCAAAGAGCCTCAGACCGCGGACAGCCCATGGACCGATTGCCTCGCTGAAGCTGCTGTAACATATAATGTAAAATAATTCATACTTGGATGGGAAAATATATAAAATAAATTTTTTTATTTTATTTATATTTATTTATTTATTTATTTATTTATATTTATATATATATAAAAAAATAAAAAAAAATATAAAAATTGCAAAATGAATTTAACATCCAACGGGCCTCTGACCACGGACTGCCCACTGACAGATTGCCACACCGAAGTTGCTGTGATCTATAATGTCAAGTAATTCATGCTTAGGCGGGAAATCTATAAAATAAAAATGGTAAAATAAAGTAAATATCCAACGGGCCTCTGAGCATGGATAGCCCGCAGACAGATTAACACGCTGGAATTACAAAACCTGGTGGCGGCAGGAGGAAAATTCTTTATTTAATAATGAAAGGCCGTGGCTGGAGAAGGGATGCGCTTCCCCCAGAGCCATCGGGGAACACCCCAGGGTGATCAGTACCTGATAAACAGCATCAATCGAGATAAGCGGAGTCCTCAAGGAACACAAATCTGAATACTCCGCTTCTCCTGCACAACGAAAGGAACTTCCCACATGTGTGGGGTTACAAAAGAAATCGGGGCACCCCCGCCTCGGGCGCAAAAATCGGAATAAACCAGCCCCGATGGAAACGGCATTGGCGAGCGGAGGGGATTGGATGCGATAGAGGCCGGATCTGGGTTCACCCAGAGCTGATCCATGCTCGACACCGTCTCTTTGATTTTGACTTTTCAGAACTGAATTTTTAGTCACCAAAATAAAATCTTTCGCATTTATTAATTCGGATTTCTCGTTAATAATTTATTACATGAACAGAGGGAGATCCGATGCCGTAGAGGTCAGATCAGGGTTCACTCAGCGTCCATCCCGGGCTCGACGCTGCCTCTTTGGTGTTTTTGAGAGCTGAATTTTTAGTCACAAAAATAAAATATTTCGCATTTATTAATTTGGATTTCTCGTTGATAATTTGTAACATGAACAAAGGGAGACCTGATGCCATAGGGTTCGGATCTGGATTCACCCAGCGCCAACCCTGGGCTGCTCACTGCTCTTTGAATGCTTTTGAGAACTGAATTTTCAGTCACAAAAATAAAATATTCCGCATTTATTGATTTGGATTTCTGATTGATAATTTATAGAATGAACAGAGGGAGATCCGATGCGATAGAGGCCGGATCTGGGTTCACCCAGTGCTGATCCATGCTCGACACTGTCACTTTGATTTTGACTTTTGAGAACTGAATTTTTGGTCACCAAAATAAAATCTTTCGCATTTATTAATTCGGATTTCTTGTTGATAATTTATAACATGAACAGAGGAGCATTCAATGTGATAGAGGCCGGATCTGTGTCCACCCAGTGCTGATCCCAACGCTGTCTCTTTGGCTGTAGGTTTTCAGAACTGAATTTTAGTCACAAAAATAAAATCTTTTGCATTTATTAATTTGGATTTCTGATTGCTAATTTATAACATGAACAGAGGGGATCCCATGCAGTAGAGGCTGGATCTGGGCTCATCCAGAGCCGATCCCGGGCTCCACGCTGTCCCTTTGATTGTGACTTTTGAGAACCGAATTTTCAGTCAAGAAAATAACATCTTTCACATTTATTAATTTGGCTTTCTGATTGATAATTTATGACATGAACAAGAGGGGGATTCGATGCGATAGAGGCCGGATCTGGGTTCACCCGGTGCCGATCTCGTGTTTGACGCTGTCTCTTTGGCTGTGGGTTTTGAGAACCAAATTTTTAATCACAAAAATAAAATCTTTCACATTTATTAATTTGAATTTCTGTTGATGATTTATAACACGGACAGAGGGAGATCCAATGTGATAGAGGCTGGATCAGGGTTCACCCAGCGCCCATCCCAGGCTCCACGCTGCCCCTTTGGCTGGGGCTTTTCAGAACCGAGTTCGGGTTTTGAGAACTGAATTTTTAGTCACAAAAATAAAATGTTTCACATTTATTAATTTGGATTTCTGATTGATAATTTATAACATGAACACATGGGGAATTGATGCGATAGAGGATCCAGGATCACCCAGCGCCGATTCCTGGCTCGGTGCTGTCTCTTTGGCTGTGGTGGCTTTGAGGTTCTGGGGTTTGGGTTTTGTATCTTTTTAGTCACAAAAATAAAATCTTTCTAATTTGTTAATTCAGATTTCTGGCTGATCATGTATAACACCCAGGAATGTGGCAGCTCCAGGAAGGAGAAGGAATTTGGGGTGGGAATTTGGAGGGGGGCATGGGGGTGATAAATGGATAGGATTTGTGCCAACTAAATTGTAACTAAATCGATAATTTAGAATATTAATATATATATTTATATATATTATTATATCTATTAATATAAGTATTTTTATCTATATTATCTATAGGTAAAACGATTCTATATTATATATAATATAGATATAATTATATATGGATATATATTTTATACGAATAAGAAAAATATATATTTATATTCCAAAATATATTGTAATATTATATATAAATAATTTTTTGATATTGCTTGTTATAAAGTAGAAAATAAAAAGTAGATGTGATTAGTGTGATAAATGGACATGATTTATGCTGAGTGAATTGTAACTATATCAATATTTTAGAAAAAAAATATTATATATGTATATAATTATTTACATATTACAATAGATCTTTTATAAATATTATAGTTATTTTATATATGGATTAAAATATACATTATGTATAATAGAATTATAGATATATATCCAATATATATTAGAAAAATAATATATAATATAATGTAATGTAATGTAATGTAATGTAATGTAATGTAATGTAATGTAATGTAATGTAATGTAATATAAT
>JAWWEX010000182.1:111688358-111700551 GCA_035583215.1 Arremon brunneinucha | reverse complement strand
CGGGGTTCCTTTTTAAGGCTAAAAGGTTGTTCACGCTGATATTTTTATCTGCTCCTTCAAAGGAATTAGGGGCAAAAACGGGGGAAAATGGGAAAAAACAGGATAAAAATGGATAAAAACGAATAAACCATGGTCACTGAGCTCAGTTTGCAGCCTGCGGGAAACGGGGTGAAAACAGGGAAAAATGGGCAAAAATGGATAAAATGGGGTAAAGCACTGTCTCTGAGCTCAGCTTGCAGCCTGAAAATGGGGCAAAAATGGGCAAAAATGGTCAAAAATGGATAAAACTTCTAAAAATGGGGTAAACCACCGTCACCGAGCTCAGCTTGCAGCCTGAAAACGGGGTGAAAACAGGGGAAAATGGGAAAAAATGGATAAAAATGAGGTATAATGGGGTAAACCACGGCCACTGAGCTCAGCTTGCAGCCTGGAAACAGGGTGAAAACGGGGGAAAATGGGCAAAAATCGATAAAAACGGATAAACCACGGTCACTGAGCTCAGCTTGCAGCCTGCAGGAAATGGGGTAAAAACAGGAGAAAACGGGAAAAATGATCAAAAATGGGATCAAATGGGGTAAACCACGGTCACCGAGCTCAGCTTGCAGCCTGAAAACGGGGCAAAACCAGGCAAAAATGGGAAAAAATGATCAAAAATGGGATTGAAAGGGGTAAAGCAGGGTCACCGAGCTCAGCTTGCAGCCTGCAGGAAATGGGATGAAAATGGGGGAAAATGGGAAAGAATTGATAAAATGGGGGAAACCACCATCACCTAGGTCAGCTTGCAGCCTGAAAATGGGGTGAAAACCGCAAAAATGGGAAAAATTTGGATAAAAACAGCTAAAAATGGGGTAAAATGGGGTAAAGCACGGACACCGAGCTCAGCTTGCAGCCTGCAGGAAATGGGGGAAAACGGGGTAAAAACTGGGAAAAATGGGGAGGAAATGAGGAAAATGTAGGGAAAACCAGAAAAAGTCCAGGTTTCCCTGGGGTTTTTCCAGGATTTCCTGGGATTTCCCAGGGTTTTGCCTGGGTTTTCTGGGGTTATCCCAAGATTTTCCGGGGTTTTCAGGAATGCCCCAGCGGGTTCCCCTGGGTTTCCTGAGGTTTTTTCTGGGATTTCCCAATGTTTTTCCCAGATTTTCCTGGGTTTCTTTTTGGGGTTTCCCCATTTCTTCCCAGGATTTCTCCATTTTTCTCCAGGATTTCCCCATTTTTTCCCATTTTTCCCATTTTTTTCCCATTTTTCCCGGGTACCTTGGATGCTGTTGGCCTTCACCAGGTGGGCGCAGTCGCTCAGCACCTCCTTGGGGATGTCGTCCATGGTCTGGCCCTGCAGGGAATTCCCAAATTCCCAACTCATCCCACTTTCACATCCCCTTTTCCCCAGGTTTCCTGAGGAATATCCCAACTTTTCCCAAGGTTTCCCAAGGGATATCCCAATTTTCCCAAGAGTTTTCCTGATTCTCCCAAGGTTTCCTGAGGAATCCCCCAATTTTCCCAAGACTTTTCCCGAGGTTTCCCCTGGGACATCCTGGCTTTTCGTGTGGTTTTCCAGGGTGTATCCAACTTTTCCCGAGATTTTTCCCATTTTTCCCAAGGTTTCACGAGGAATACCCCCATTTTTCCAAAGGTTTTTCCCAAGTTTTCCTTGGGGATAATCCCTCTTCTTGCAGGGCTTTTCCCTGATTTTCCTGGGGTTTTTCCCAAGGTTTTTCCAGAGATTTTTCCCTGAGTCAGTTCTGTATTTTTCCTGAGTTTTTCCCACTGTTTTTCCCGTGGTTTCCTAGAGGACATCCAGGTTTTCCCGAGATTTTTCCCAAGTTTTTCCCAAGGTTTCCCTGAGGTTTTCCCAAGGTGTCCCCAAGGCTTTTCCAAGGTTTATCCTGCGGTTTCCCAGAGGATATCCCGATTTTCCCCACGGTTTTTGCAAAGTTATCCCAAGGATTTCCCGCTGTTTTTCCCAAGGTTTCCCCGAGTTTTTCCTGAGATTTTTCCCAAGTTTTTCCTGAGGTTTCCCCGAGGTTTTCCCAGGATTTTCCCGAATTTTTCCCAAGATTTTCCCGAGTTTCTCCCTGGAATTACCTGGTGCAGCCGCAGGTAGACGTGGGCTGAGGAGAGTTTATCCACATGGAACCTGCGGGAACAGCAGGAAAACTGATCCAGGAATTCCAGGAATTCTGGGAATTGCAACCCAGGAATTGCAGGAATTGCAACCCAGAGCCAGCCCGGGAATTCTGAGCCGGCAATTCCGGGAATTCCAGCCCGGAGCCAGCCTGGGAATTCTGAGCTGGGAATTTTGGGAATTCCGGGAATTTCGACCAGGAATCAGCCCGGGAATGCTGAGCTGGGAATTCCAGGAAAAAATGGGATCCAAAAAGGTTCAGAGGAACAAACAGGATCAGGGAAAAATGGGATGCAGGGAAACGAACGGGATCCAGGGAAAAATGGGATTCAAACGGGATCAGGGAAACAACCGGGACCCAACTGGGATCCATGGAAGAAATGGGATCCAGGGAGACAAAAAGGATCCAAGGGCAAATGGGATTAGGGGAAAATGGGATCCAGATGGGATCAGAGGAACAAAGGGGATCCAGGGAAAAATGGGATCCAAATGGAATCCAGGGGAATCCAGTGGGATCCAAGCAGGATCCAGGGGAACAAACAGGATCCAGGGAAAAATGGGATGTGGGGAAACAAACAGGATCCAGGGGAATCTGGGATCCAGGGAAAAATGGGATCCAAATGGGACCAGGGGGAACAAATGGGATCCAGGAGACAAAGAGGATCCAGGGAAATCCACTGGGATCCAAATGGGATCCAGGGGAAGAAATGGGATCTGGGAAAACAAACAGGATCCAAATGGGATCCAGGGGAATCCAATGGGATCCAGGGGGACAAACAGGATCCAGGGGAATCTGGGATCCATGGGGAGAAACAGGATCCAAACAGAATCAGGGAAACAGATGGGATCCGGGGAAATCCAATGGGAACCAGGGGAACAAACGGGATCCAAATGGGATCCATGGGAACAAACAGGATCCAGGGAAAAATGAGATGCAAACGGGATGGGGGAAACAAATGGGATCCAGGGGGAAATGGGATCCACAGGGACAAACGGGATCCAAACAGAATCAGGGAAACAAACGGGATCCGGGGAACAGAGAGGATCAGGGGGAAATGGGATCCAGGGAAATAAAATGGGATCCAAACAGGATCAAGGAAACAAACGGGATCCAGGGGAACAACCGGGATCCAAATGGGATCCAAATGGGATCCAAACAGGATCAGAGGAACAAAAAGGATCCAGGGGACAAATGGGATCAGGGAAAAATGGGATTCAAATGGGAAGAGGGAAAAATGGGATCCACGGGAAAAATGGGATCAGGGAAACAAACGGGATCCAGGGGAATCCAATGGGATCCAAATGGGACCCAGGGGACAAACGGGATCCAGGGGAACAAATGGGATTTGGGAAAACAAACGGGATCCAAATGGGATCAGGGAAGCAAATGGGATCCAGGGGAACAGCTGGGACCCAAATGGGATCCATGGGAAGAAACGGGAACACAAATGGGATCCAGGAAACAAACAGGATCCAGGGGGAAATGGGATCCAAATGGGATCAGGGAAACAAACGGGATCCAGGGAAACAAACGGGATCCAGATGGGATCAGAGGAACAAAGGCGATCCAGGGGAACAAATGGGATCCACAGGAACAAACAGGATCCAAACGGGATCAGGGAAACAAATGGGATCCAGGGGACAAACAAGATCCAGAGAAATCCAATGGGATCCAGGGAAAAAACAGAATCCAGGGGAAAATGGGATCCAAATGGGATCAGGGGAAAATGGGATCCAGGGGAACAAATGGGGTCCAAATGGGATCAGGGATCCAAATGGGATCAGGGAAAAACAGGATCCAGGAAAAAATGGGACCCAAACAGGACCAAGGAAACAAACAGGATCCAGGGGAATCCAATGGGATCCAGGGGAACAACCGAGATCCAAAGGAACAAACAGGATCAGAGGAAAAAAAAGGATCCAGGGGACAAACGGGATCAGGGAAAAATGGGATTTAGGGGACAAAGAGGATCCAGGGAAAACCATTGGGATCCAGGGGAACAAATGGGATCCAAATGGGATCCAGGGGAACAAACAGGATCCGGGGAAATGGGATCCAGGGGGAGATGAGATCCAGGGAACCATTGGGATCCAGGGGACAAATGGGATTCAAATGGGATCAGGGAAGAATGGGATCCAGGGGAACAAACGGGATCCAGGGAAATCCAATGGGACCCAAACAGGACCAAGGAAACAAACAGGATCCAGGGAAATCCATTGGGATCCAGGGGAACAACCGAGATCCAAATGGGATCCAGGGGAACAAACAGGATCAGAGGAACAAAAAGGATCCAGGGGACAAATGGGATCAGGGAAAAATGGGATCCAGGGGGAAATGGGATGTAGGGAAACAAACGGGATCAGGGAAACGAATGGGATCTAGGGGACAAACAGGATCTATGGGACAAACAGGATCCAGGGAAAACCATTGGGATCCAGGGGACAAATGGGATCCAAATGGGATCCATGGGAACAAACAGGATCCGGGGGAAATGGGATCCAGGGAAATCCAATGGGATCCAGGGGACAAGTGGGATCCAGATGGGATCAGAGGAACAAAGGGGATCAAGGGGGAAACAGGATCCAGGGGAAAAATGGGATCTGGGAAAACAAACAGGATCCAGACGGGACCAGGGAAGCAAATGGGATCCAGGGAACAAACAGGATCCGGGGGAAACGGGATTCAAATGGGATCAGGGAAAAATGAGATCCAGGGGGAAAAATGGGATCTGGGGAAATGGGATCCAAGGGAACAAATGGGATCAAGAGGAACAAAAAGGATTCAGGAAACAAAAGGAATCAGGGAAAAATGGGATCCAGGGGAATCCAGTGGGATCGGGGAAACAAACAGGACCCAAATGGGATCCATGGGAAGAAATGGGATCCCAGGGGAATCCAGGATCCAGGGAAACAATTGGAATCCAAGGGAACAAACGGGATCCAGGAGAACAAACGGGATCCATGGGAATCCAGGATCCCTGATCCCACCACCCCCAGTCCCTGCAGCCCCCCCGGATCCCCATTCCCGATTTCCCGGTGGAATTCCAGATCCCGGCGCTCACCACACGTCCTCGGGCCACCCGTACTTGATCAGGTCCTCGTCTGCGGGAACGGGAACGGGGTCAGCCCCAAATCCCGGGATTCCAACCCAAATCCCAGAATTCCCACCCCAAATCCTGCCCCAAAATCCTGGGATTCCCACCCCAAATCCAGCCCTAAAATCCCAGATTCCCACCCCAAATCCCAGGATTCAAGCCTCAAATCCATCCCCTCAATCCCAGCCCCAAATCCAGGATCCCTGCCCCAAATCCAGCCCTAAAATCCCACATTCCAGCCCAGATTCCTGCCCCAAATCCCAGAATTCCTGCCCCAAATCCCAGAATTCAGACCCAAATCCACCCCTAAAATCCCAGAATTCCCGCTCCAAAATCCCAGAACTTCCACCCCAAATCCCAGACTCCCACCCCAAATCCCAGGATTCCCATCCCAAACCCAGCCACAAAATTCCCCAAAAAATCCCTGAAATTCTCAAAATAATCCCTGATACTCCCAAAATAACCCTGGAATTTAAAAAAAAAAATCCTAAAATTAAAAAAAAACCACCAAAATTCTGAAAAAAACTCCCCAAAGAATTTCAAAATTTCCTGGAATAAATCCCAAAATTCCCAAAAAACTCCCAAAATAATTCCCAAAATTCCCCAAAATGAAAAAAAAAATAAATCCCCAAATACATGAAATTCCCTAAATAATTCCAAAACTGCCCCAAGAAATTCCCAAAAATTCCCAGAATTCCCGGTGGGTCACTCACTCTCGTACTTGTCCTTGCCCATGTAGATGGTGTAGACAGCGGCAGCAGCTGCAGGAAAACCAGGAATGGATTCATGAAAAATGGGAATAGAGCCATGGGAAACCCAGGGAAAGGATTAATGGAAAACCTGGGAATGGATCCATGGAAACCCAGGAATGGATCCATAGAAAGCCCATGGAAAACCCGGGAATGGATCCATGGAAAATGGGATTGGATCCACTGAAAACCTGGGAATGGATTAATGGAAACCTGGGAATGGACTCATGGAAAACCTGGGATTGGATCCATGAAAACAGGGAATGGATCCATGGGAAACCGGAAAAAACCTGGGAATGGATCAATGGAAAACTCAGGAACAGATCCATGGAAAACCTGGAATGGATCAATGAAAACTGGGACTGGATCCATGGAAAACCCGAGAAAAATCCAGGAATGGATCCATGGAAAACCTGAAATGGACCAATGAAAACCCGGAACGGATCCATGGAAAACTTTAGAATGGATCCAGGCAAAACCCGGGAAAAACCCGGGAATGGATCCATGGAAAACCCGGGACTGGATGCATGGAAAACCTGGGAATGGATCTGTGGAAACCCAGGATTGGATCCATGGAAAACTGAGGAACGGATCTATGGAAAACCTGGGAATGGATCCATGAAAACTGGTACGGGATCCATGGAAAAGCTGGGAAAAACCTAGGATTGGATCCATGGAAAACCTGTGAATGGATCCATAGAAAACCCGGGAATAGATCCATGGAAAACTCAGGAATGGATCCATGGAGAACTGGGAAAAAAACCTGGAATGGATCCATGGAAAATCGGAAATGAATCCACAGAAAATCAGGAATGGATCCACGGAAATCTGGAATGGACCCATGGAAAACTCAGGAGTGGATCCATGGAAAACCAGAATGGATCCATGAAAACTGAGACTGGATCCATGGAAAACCTGGGAAAAACCTGGGACTGGATCCATGGAAAACCTGGGAATGGATCCATGCAAAACCCAGGAAAAACCTGGGAATGGACCAGGGAAACCCAGGAATGGATCCATAGAAAACTCGGGAATAGATTAATGGAAAACCAGGAGTGGATCAATGGAAAACCTGGGAATGGATCCATGGAAAACTTGGGACTAGATCAATGAAAACCATAGAATGGATCCATGGAAAACTCAGGAACGGATCCATGGAAAACCCGGGAACGGATCCCTGGAAAACCTGGGAATGGAACCACAGAAAACCTGGGAATGGATCCATGGGAAATCCCTGGAATGGATTAATGGAAAATCTGGAGTGCATCCACAGAAAACCCAGGAGTGGATCCATAGAAAACCTGGGAATGGATTAATGGAAAACTCAGGAATGGATCCAGGGAAAACTGGGAAAAAAACCTGGAATGGATCCATGGAAAACCGGCAACGGATCCATGGAAAACTCAGGAACAGATCCATGGAAACCTGGGAATGGATCCATGAAAAACCCAGGACTGAATCCATGGAAAACCCAGGAAAAACCCAGGAAAGGATCCATGGAAAACCCGGAATGGATCCATGGGAAACCCGGGAATGGATTAATGGGAAACCCGGGGAAAACCCGGGATTGGATCCATGGAAAACCCAGGAATGGATCAATGAAAACCATGGAATGGATCCATGAGAACCCACAGGAATGGATCCATGGAAACCCGGGAACAGATCCATGGAAAACCTGGGACTGGATCTCTGGAAACTCGGGATTGGATCCTCAGAAACCCCCATGGAAAACGATCCAGGAACGGATCCATGGAAAACTCAGGAAAAACCCCCAAAATCCAGCAGAATTTCTGGATTCCTGGGAATTTTTTTCCCAGGTGTTTTGGGGAGCCCAAATTCCCTCCCTGGGCTTTTCCAGGGAAATCTGGGAATTCCTGTGGGGTTGGATGCCTGGGAATTCCGGCACATTCTGGCCGGAATTCTCAAAATTCCCAAATTCCTCCCAAAATTCCCAAATTCCACCCTGCTCCTGCCTTTTATTTTGGAATGTTTGCATCATAAAATTCCCAAAATCCCAAAAAATCCTCATGGGAAAGTGGGAATTGAAAATAGTCCCGGATTGGGCTGGAAAACGCAGGAAAAATCCAGGAAAAATGAAGGAAAATCCAGGAAAATTGCAGGAAAATCCAGGAAAAGTCGCCCCCTGAAATTCGGCCCCAAATTAGGAATTCAAGGAGAATTCCCGGATTTTGTGGAGCCATTCCCGGTTTTCCCCGGGAATTCCCGGCAGGAACATTCCCGGGATTTGTTTTCCCGCGGGAATTCCGGAGCTCGCGGGAAAATCCCGTGGGAAAACCTCGGGAAAAGGAGAAATCCCGGGAATTGCGGGGATTCCAGGGGGAATGCAGGAAAAGGGCGGGAATTGGGGAGCAGGGCGGGAATTGCAGCGGGAATTGGCGGGAAAAGGGGATTGGGGCGGGGATTCCCCGAGAATTCCCGGGAATTCCCTCTCTCACCGTTGGAGGTGAAGTAGAACACCATGGCTGCGGCGGCGCGGGCGCTGCGCTGATCCCGCTGCTCCCGGCTCTCCCGGTTATCCCGGGTTTATCCCGGTTTTCCCGATTTATCCCGTTTTTATCCCGGTTTTTCCCGGGCCCGTCCCGGGGCTCCGCCGCCTCCTCCGCAGGGAAGGCCCGGCAGGGAAGGGGCCGTGCGTAATGCCGTCAGAGCTGCGTGCGGAGAATGCGCATGCGCAGAGCAGATATGGAGTGCTCGGTAACGGGAGCTGCGCGTGTGCGGGCGGCCATGACACTGTACGGAAATCTCACTGCGCGTCCGCACACTGGCCGTAATACTGCTCATAGACGTCACTGCGCATGCGCCGGGCGGCCATGACACTGTACGGAAAATAGAACGGAGTGTGAGAGCGCGGCCATGATAGCGTACGGAAAATGGAACTGCGCGTGCGCAAAGCGGCCATGACACAGTACGGAAAACAGAACGGCGTCTGTGAGGGCGGCCATGACACCGTACGGAAAATCTCACTGCACATGCGCAGATCAACCGTACAAGAGCATGCCAGCGAGCTGCGCATGCGCAGTGCCGTGGGGGTATGTCTTTTGTTTTTTCCTTTTCTTTCCTTTTTTTTCTCGCCTTGGTTTTTTCCTCTCTTTCCTTCACTGCCTCCTCTTTTCCCCTTTCCTTTTCCTCTTCCCATTTCCCCTTTTCCTTTCTTTCTCTTTTCCTTTTTTCTTTCTCCTTCCCGCTATTTTCACCCCCTTCCCTTTCCCCCTTTTCCCTTTCCTTTTTTCACCCCTTTCCTCTTCCCCCTCCTTTTCCCTCTCTTCCCCATTTTTTTTCCTTTTTTTATCCCCGAAAATGGGGGGGATTCAACAATTTGAACCGAATGAAGAACATCCCAGGCAAGGGATTGATCACCACCAGGGAACCAAACCCTCCCAGCTGGGCCATATCAGAGCAATAAAGGAGAATTTATGTGGAGTTTTGGTGGATAAAATGTGAAAGATCCACTCAAGAGCCGCCCTTTCTCCTTTTACCCGTTTTTTCCCCTTTTCCTATGCTGGCCACTGGGGCTTGGAGCACCCCGGGGCGGTGGAAGGGATGCCCGCCCACAGCAGCTCCCCGGTGCCCTAATTAACACAAGAATCCTTAATTAGCGCCTCGTTACCCGCCCATTAACTCCCAACCTTACCGCATTCCTTCCCTTCCCTCAGAATCTTCCGCGCCCGGGACGCGCAGTAGCGAGACTACAACTCCCATGAGACCCCGCGCGCCGCAGAGCGAGGAAGAGCCGCTGTGTTCTCGCAAGGTACGCTGGGAGTTATAGTCTAATGGCGGGCCGGCGCGGAGAGCCGCGCTCTCTGATTGGCTGCAAAGCGGCGGGGGCGGGCACAACCCGGAGCCGCGCGCTGTTCAACCAATGGCGAGGGAGCACAGCTGGATGACGCGGCGCTCAGCCAATGGGAGCGCAGGGCGGGCGGTTCGAAGGCGCGAGGCTGAAGGCGGGAAGCAGCCATGGCGGAGGCGGCGCTGAGGTGAGGAAGCGGCTCCGAGGGGGCTCTGAGGGGGCTGTGGAGAGGCTCTGAGGGGACTCTGGGGGAGCTCTGAGGGGGCTCTCTGAGGGAGCTCTGAGGCGGGAGCTGCGAGGAGGCTCTGAGGGGGCTCTGATGGAGCTCCGAGGGGGCTCTGATGGAGCTCCGAGGGGACTCTGATGGAACTCTGAGGGGGCTTTGATGGAGCTCTGAGGGGGCTCTGATGGAGCTCTGAGGGAGGCTCCGTGGAGGCTTTGAGGGGACTCTGAGGGAGCTCCAAGGGACTTTGAGGGGCTCTGAGAGAACTCCGAGAGGGCTTTGCGGGATCTCCGAGCATCTTTGATGGGGGCTTTGAGGAGGATCAGAGGGGCTCCGAGGGAGCTCAGAGCGAGCTCCGAGTGAGCTCCAAGGGGCTCTGATGGAGCACTGAGCAGCTTTGAGGGGGCTCTGACGGAGCTGTTGTTTTGCGGGGACAAACAAAACCCCACAGCTTTGTGAAAGTTTGTTTATTACCTCCGCTATGTTTATTATTACAGCGCCGGATGCTTGTGGTGATTACTGTCCTTAAAAGACATGCATGCCTCTGGAATTCCAGATCCTTTTTTATCCCGCTCTTAAATACTTCAGCGTGCAATTTTACAATAGGTTCATGCATATTCATTTTTGCAAATTTCGGGTGACATTTGCCGCTAGTTCTTCTTTATCGGAAACAATTCCTAGGTCAGGTTGACCTGCTCTCATAGCAGGTTTTTGTCTCTCTGTCTCTCCCCCTTTATCTCTGTCCTTTGGCTGAAGCAGTTTCTCTAAGCCTGGACTTTTTACGAGAACAGGCAGTCAGACTAAACAGCTATATTTTCAAACTAGATGTACACTTCACCTAAATCCAAATGGATTTCTGCTCTGGAGAATTTCTACTCTGCCTCACTGTGAGGGAACTCTGAGGAGCTCTGGGGCGGCTCTGATGGAGCTCCAGGGGAACTCCGAGGGGATGTGAGCGGGCTCTGATGGGGCTCTGAGGGAGCTCTGAGGGAATGTGAGTGGGCTCCAAGGGGCTCTGATGGAGCTCCAGGGGAGCTCTGAGGGGATGTGAGTGGGCTCCAAGGGGCTCTGAGGGCGCTCCGAGGGGGCTTTGCGGGAACTCCGAGGGGTTCTGAGGGAGGAGTGGGACATGAGTGGGCTCCGAGGGACTCTGAGTGGACTCTGAGGGAGCTCCGAGGCGGCTTTGCGGGAGCTCTCAGGAGGCTCTGAGGGCGCTCTCAGGGGGCTCCGAGCAGCTCTGATGGAGGTTTTGAGGAGGATCCGAGGAAGCTCCAAGGGGCTCTGATGGAGCTGTGAGGGAGCTCGAGAGGCTGTGAGGAAGCACTCAGGGGCCTCTAATGGAGATCTGAGGGGGCTCTGAGGAGGATCAGAGGGAGCTCCAAGGGGCTCTGAGGGAGCTCTGAAGGGAGATCTGGGAGAGCTCCGAGGAAGCTCCGAGGGGATCTGAGTGGGCTCCAAGGGGCTCTGTGGAGAGTTCCGAGGGGGCTTTGCGGGAACTCTGAGGAGGCTCTGAGGGGTTATGAGGGGGCTCTGAGGAGGATCAGAGGGAGCTCCAAGGGGCTCTGAGGCAGCGGTGAGGGGACTCTGACTGAGGTCCAAGGGGCTCTGAGTAGCTCTGAGTGGTCTCTGAGGGAGCTCCGAGGGGCCTTTGCGGGAACTCTGAGGAGGCTCCGAAGCGCTCTTAGGAGGATCAGAGGGGCTCAGAGAGAGTTCCGAGGAGGCTTTGCGGGAACTGAGGATGCGGCTCTGAGGTGAACTGAGAGGGCTCTGAGGGGTTCTGAGGAGCTCGGGAGGGGCTCCAAGGGGGCTCTGAGGTCTCCAGGCCAGCATTTGGGGCCGGCTTTGAGGAGCTCTGGGGGCTCTGATGAGCTTTGAGGAAGCGTGGTGGGGGTCCGAGGGCTCTGGGCCGGGATTTGGAGCTCGGAGCGGGGCTCAGATGGAGCTCCGAGGGGGGTCTCTGATGGAGCTCCGGGGCGTGGGGGGGGGCTCGGATGGAGCTCCGAGGAGGGCTCGGATGGAGCTCTGAGGGGAAGCTCCGAGGGGGGCTCAGATGAAACTCCAAAGTGGACTGTGATGGAGCTCCGAGGGGGGCTCAGATGAAGCTCCGATGTGGCTCGGATGGAGCTCCGATGTGGCTCGGATGGAGCTCCGAGGGGGGGCTCAGATGGAGCTCCGAGGGGGGCTCGGATGGAGCTC
>JAWWEX010000182.1:111677236-111688258 GCA_035583215.1 Arremon brunneinucha | reverse complement strand
GTCTGGGTAACATTCTTTGCTCTGACCAATGTGTGCGAGGGGGGGCGGGGGAAGGAAGGGGAGGGAGAGGAATGGAGCTCCAGGGGAGCTCGGATGGAGCTCCGAGGGTTCTGGGCTGGGACTGGGGCTCTGAGGGGAACCGGAACCCCCAGCTGGGGATTTGGGGTTTTGGGGATTTTTTGGGGTTTGGGGTTTGGTTTTTTTGGGGGATTTGGTTTTGGGAATTTAGGGATTTTGGGATTGGGATTTCCCTGGAATTCCCTCCCAAGCCCTGAACTCCCTCCTGGATCCGCAGCAGCTCCGGAACGCCCCGGAAACGGAGCCGGGAGCCCGACAGGTGAGACCCCAAAAAAATCCCCTAAAAATCCACCCAGAACCCCAAATATCCCAAAATCCCAACAACCTGAAACCCAAAAACCCCCAAATCCCCAAAAAACCCTGAAATTCCCAAAATGTACCCCCATAATCCCAAAAACTCAAAAAACCTCCAAAAATCCCCCCAAAAAATCCCATAAATCACAAAAATTCCCAAGATCCCCAAAAATCTCAAAAAATGCAACAAAACCTCCAAAATCCCAAAATGATCAAAATCCCAAAACCCCCAAGTTCCATAAATCTCAAAAATATCCAAACTCCCAAATCCCCCCAAAATCCCCCAAAAAATCCCCCAAACCCCCTAAAATTTCTAAAAATGCCCAAAATCACAAAAAATCCCCCCAAAAAGCCTCAAAAGTCACAGAAATTTCCAAAAACTCCCAAAACTCAAAATCCCCCAAAATCCCCAAAATTTGAAAATCCCCAAAAAAACCCCAAAATGCACAAAAATGCCCAAAAACTCCCAAAATTTCCAGAAATCCTAAAAATTCCAAAATATCCAAAAATCCCCAAAAATACAAAAATCCCCAAAAATCTCCAAACCCCAAAATTTGGCAAATTCCCAAAATCCCTCAGAATGCCCCAAAAATCACAGAAATTTCCAAAATCCCCAAAAATTCCCAAAATCCCCAAAATTCAGAAATTCCTCAAAAATCTCCAAATCCCAAAATTTCCAAAATCCCGATGAAGTCCAAAAAACCAAAAATGTCCAAAAATTCCCCAAAATTACAATTAAAAAATCCCAAAAAATCCACAAATTTCCCCCAAATCCCTGAAATTTCCAAATCCCCAAAATTCCCAAGAACTCCAAATTCTCCAAAATCCCAAAACTTGCCAAAATCCCAAAATTTCCAAAATCCCAAAAATATCTCAAAATCCCAAGGAATCCCGTAAAACCAAAAAATGTCCAAAAATCCCCCCAAAAAATCCAAAAAAATTCCCAATTTTTCCCAAAACCCTGAAATTTCCAAATCCCCGAAAGTCCCAAAATTCCCAAAAAATTTGAAATTCCCAATTTTTTTTTTCCAGCTCCTCGGAATTCCGGACCCCGCTGCACAAACGGCCCCGAGCTGCTCCTGGATCTGCATCCCAGAATTCCCAAAATTCCCAAAATTCCGAGCAGGAGACGCGGGAGAAACCGGCGCCGTCCCGGAAACTGCAGCTCCCGGCGGGAAATCCGGGAATTCCAGCGGGAAATTCGGGAATTTTATCAGAAAATTCGGGAATTCCGGCGGGAAATTCGGGAATTCCGGCGGGAAATTCGGGAATTCCGTCAGGAAATTCGGGAATTCCCAGGAGTTCCCACTTTTCCGTGGGGGTTTTCTATGGGCACAGGAATTACCTGGATCCCCTGGAGAGGAAACGGCTGCGGGAGCTGCTGGGGGAGGGGAAAATCCCGGAAAAATCCCGGAATTCCGGGAATTCCAGAGCTGGGAATTTGGGATTTGGGAGGTTTGGCGGGAAATCCCACAGGAAATCCGGGAATTCTGGTGGGAAATTTGGGAATTCTGGCGGGAAATCGGGGAATTCCAAGAAGAATCACAACAGGTCCAAGGGGAAAAGCAGCGGGAATTCCTGGAATTCCAACGTTGGGAATTCCCGGAAATCCGGGATTGGGAATTCCAAGATTTCCAATGTTGGGAATTCCCGGATTTCAGGGATTGGGAATTCCAAGATTTCAGGGATTGGTGGGAATTCCCGGATTTCCAATGTTGGGAATTCCCAAGATTGTAAACTTGGGATTTCCCAGAATTCTGGGATTTCTGGGCTTGGGAATTCCCAGATTTCTGAGGTTGACAACTCCAAGATTGGCGTGAATTCCCAAATTTCCAAGGCTGAGAATTCCCAGGATTCCAAGCTCAAGAATTCCCAGATTTCTCAGGCTGGGAACTCTGGGCTCGAGAATTCCCAGATTTCTGGGATTGGTGGAAATTCCCAGAATTTTAACATCAAGAATCCCCAGAATTCCAACATTGGCAATTCTCAAGTTTCCAAGTTTGGGAATTCTGGGATTTCAGGGATTGGTGAGAATTCCCAAATTTCCAGGGCTGAGAATTCCCGGATTTCCAGGGTCAAGAATTCCCAGATTTCTGGGGCTGAAAATTCCCAGATTTCCAAGGCTGAGAATTCCCAGATTTCTGCGATTGGTGAACATTCCCAGATTTCCAAGCCTGAGAATTCTGGAATTCCCAACATTGAGAATTCCCAGATTGCTGGGGTTGGGAATTCTGGGATTGGTGGGAATTCCCAAATTTCCAACGCTGACAATTCCCAGATTTCCAAGGCCGAGAATTCCCAGATTTCTGGGGCTGGGAATTCCCAGATTTCCAAACTCGAGGATTCCCAGATTTCTGGGGTTGGGAATTCCGGGAATTCCGGGAATTCCGGGAATTGCCAGCCCAAGGAATTCCGGGTGCTCCAGGCCAGGGTGCGGCCGCGTTTGCGGCTCCCCCGGGGCGGCGCCTTCTTCCGCAGCGGGAGCAGATCCCGGAAAAATCCGGGAAAATCCCAAAAATCCCCCGGGGAGAATCCGCAGGAAGCGGCGCGGAACCTTCCGGAAACGGCCGGGAAGGAAAACCGGGAAAATCCCGGGAAAAACGAACGGGAACGGAGCGGGAAGGAGGTGAGTGGGGGGCGGGGGGGGATTCTGGGAATTTTGGGAATTTTTGGGAGTTTTCTTGGGAATTTCTGGCGTGGTTTTTAAGGAATTTCCTTGGGAATTTCCGTGGGAATTCCAGAGCGTTTCTGGGAATTTTGGTGAATTTTCAAGGATTTTTTGGGGATATTCTGGGGATTTCCTTGGAATTCCCTTGGGAATTTCCCTGGGAATTTTCAGGGAATTCCCTTGGGAATTTCCCTGGGAGTTTTGGTGAATTTTCAAGGATTTTTCAGGGAATTCCTGGGGATTTTTGGGAATTCTTGGTAATTTCTGGGAACCTCAGGGAAATTCCCTGCAATTTTCTTGAGAATTTCCATTGGAATTTCAGAGAATTTCCTTAGGAATTTTGGGAGATTTCTGGGAATTTTATTGGAATTTTTTTGAGAATTTCTGGGAATTTTCTTGGGAATTTCCCTGGGAATTTTCAGGGAATTTCCTGGTGAATTTCTGGGGATTTTGGGGCATTTTCAGGGAATTCCTGGGGATCTTTGGGAATTCTTGGTAATATCTGGGGATTTTTTTTTTTTTCTTGGGGATTTCTGGGAACTTCAGGGAATTTCCTTGGAATTTTATTGGGATTTTCCATTGGGATTTCAGACAATTCTCTTGGGAATTTCCTTGGGAATTTCTGGGATTTTTTAGGAATTCCCTTGAAATTTTAGGGGATTTTTGGGGGATCTCAGGGAATTCCCTTGGAATTTCAGAGGATTTTTGGGAATTTCCTGGGCATTTATGGCAATTCCACGGAATTTTTGGGGAATTTCTGGGAATTTCCTTGGGAATTCTGGGAGTTTTCTTGGGAATTTCTGGCATTTTTTAGGAATTTTCTTGGGAATTTCCCTGGGAATTTTCAGAGAATTTCCTTGTGAATTTCTGGGAATTTTGGGGGATTTTCAGTGAATTCTTGGTAATTTCTGGGAATTTGGGGTCATTTCCGGGATTTTTTTTTGGGAATTTCTGGGAACTTCTGGGAATTTCCTTGGAATTTGCTTGGGAATTTCCATGGGAATTTCAGAGCATTTCTGGGAATTTTGGTGAATTTTCAAGGATTTTCAGGGAATTTCTGGGGATTTTTGGGAATTCTTGCTAATTTCTGGGAACTTCAGGGAAATTCCTTCCAACTTTCTTGGAAATTTCCTTTGGAATTTCAGAGAAATTCCTTCAGAATTTTGGGGAATTTCTGGGAATTTTCTTCGAATTTCCTTGGGAATTCCCATTGGGTTGTCAGAGAATTTCCTTGGGAATTTCTGGGAATTTTGGGGAATTTCCTTCCCACGTCAAGGGATTTCTGGGAATTTCGGGGGATTTTGGGAAGTTCCTGGGAATTTCGGGGAACTTTTGGGAATTTCACAGAATTTTTGGGAATTTCCCTGAGAGTTCCTTGGAACGTCAGAGAATTTCAGGGAATTTCTGGGAATTTCAGGGGACTTTGGGGAATTCCCAGGAATTCCCTCGGAATTTCAAGAACTGTCAGGGAATTCCATAGAACTTTGGGAATCTTTTTGGAATTTCAGGGAATTTTTTGGGACTTTTTGATATTTTTGGGAATCTCCCTTTTCCATCCCCAGATTCCCTCAAAACCCCCAGGAACGAACCCAGAATTCCAGGAAAATCCTTGGATTTCCCAACATCCCCAAATTCCCAGGCTGATCCAAGATTTCCTTGGGCAGTTCCCAGAATTCCTGAAAACCCCAGAATTCCATGGAAAACCCCCAGAATTCCCATTTTTCCTGCAATTCCCTCGTTTCCAGGAACCCTCTGGAACGAGCTCGGATTCCCGGGATGCCCCGGCCCAGCAGGAATTGGGTGAGTGGGGAAAACCTCGGGAAAACCTCGGGAAAACTTTGGGAAAACCTTGGGAATTCTGCCCTGGAATTCCCAGCATTCCCACTGGCAATCCCTGAGCTCACAATTCCGTTTTTTTTTCCGGATTTTTCCTGGATTTTTCCGGAATTTTCCCGTTTTTTTCCAGGCTCTCCGTGCCCGGCCGGGCTCTTCCCGATTTTCCTGCCCAGCAGGAGGAGGTGAGATCCCATTTTCCCACTTTTTTCCCCTTTTCCCCCCCATGGTTTTCCCTGATTTTTCCCCTGATTTTTTCCCTGGTTTTTCCCATTTTTCCCCTGATTTTTTCCCACTTTTCCCATTTGTTTTTCCCATGGTTTTCCCTGACTTTTCCCCTGGTTTTTTCCCTGATTTTTCCCATTTTTCCCCTGACTTTTTCCCACTTTTCCCATTTATTTTTCCCATTGCTTTTCCCATTGTTTTCCCTGATTTTTCCCCTGATTTTTTCCCTGATTCTTCCCATTTTTTCCCCGATTTTTTCCCACTTTTCCCATTTGCTTTTCCCATTTGTTTTTCCCATTGGTTTTCCAGGCCCCTGGAGGAGCTCCCGGCTCCGTTCGGTCCCTCTGGAAAAGCTCCCAGGAAATCCCGGGAATCCTCGTGGGATCAGCTCATCATTGTGAGAGACAGCAGGAAAACGGGAATTCCGGGAATTCCAGAACATTCCATGGGCTGGGAAATCCGGGAATTCCATGGGAACGTCCCCTAGGGTGGAAAACTGTGGGAATTCCGGGGTTCTGGAACTTTCCGTGGGCTGGGAAATCCGGGAACTCTGGAATTTGGGAGGAGAAATCTGGGAATTCCCTGGAAATGGTAATTCAGGAATCCCAGAGTTCCAGAACTTTCCGTGGGATTGGGAAGTCCAGGAATTCCCTGGGAATGGTCCCTGGGAGGGGAAATCTGGGAATTCTGGTGTTCTGGAACCTTCCATGGGCTGGGAGTTCGGGAATGTTCCATGGGATGGGGAAATCTGGGAATTCTGGAACCTTCCCTGTGAGGGGAAATCTGGGAATGGTTCCTGGGATGGGAATTCCAAGAATCCTGGAGTTCTGGAACGTTCCATGGGCTGGGAAATCTGGGAATTCCTTAGGAACATTCCCTGGGTGGAAAAAATCTGGGAATTCTGGGGTTCTGGAACCTTCCACGGGCTGGGAAATCTGGGAATTCTGAGATTTGGGAATATTCTCTGGGATGAGAAATTTGGGAATTCCCTGGGAGGGGAAATCTGGGAATGTGGGAATGGGAACGCCAGGAATTCCAGAACCTTCCGTGGGAGGGGGGATTCAGGAATTCTGGATTTTTGGGAACGTTCCCTGGGATGGGAATTTGGGAATTCCCTGGGAAAGGTGCTGGGAGAATCCCGGGGGTTGCTGGGACAGGGTGGGAAAATCCCAGTGGGGATTTGGGGGAATTGGGATTTCCCAGCTGGGATTGGGATTGGAATTGGGATTCCCAGTTCCTGTTCTGGGAGTGGGAATTGGGAATTCTGGGATCTTTGGGAACCCTTGCAGAGCTTTGAGACCATTCCCGGTTTTCTGGGCTCATTCCTGGACTGTGAGATCCTGGCCCTTCCCCGTTCCCCATTGCCGGAATTCCCGGTGTTCACTCCCAGAACTCCCACATTCCCAGCATTCCCAGAATTCCCAGAATTCCCATTTTTCCCATCAGGATGAAGGGCAGGAGGGGCTGGGTCCCCGGCTGCGCGGATCCTGCGGGATGCTCTTCCCTTCTCCCATTCCCGGCGTTCCCTGTGCTCATTCCCAGTTATCCCATTCCCGATTTTCCCACATACCCGGCATTCCCAGTGTTCATTCCTGGTTATCCCAGGATTCCCACATTCCCAGAATTCCCGTTTTTCCCGTTTTTCCCTCCCACAGGACGCGGGTCAGCACTCCCTGGCTCCCCGGCAGTGCGGATCCTGTGGATGCTCTTCCATTCCCCATTCCCCGTGTTCATTCCCAGAACTCCCATTCCCGATTGCCCCACATTCCTGACATTCCCAGTGTGCATTCCTGGTTATCCCAGAACTCCCGGTGTTCGTTCCCCATTCCCAGAATTCCCATTTTTCCCCCATTCCCACAGGACGCGGGCCAGCGCCTGGTGGGTCTGCAGCAGTGCGGATCCTGCGGGATGCTCTTCCCTTCTCCCCATTCCCATTCCCAACATTCCCTGTGTGCATTCCCGGTTATCCCAGGATTATTCCCCCATTCCCAGAATTCCCATTTTTCCCGGTTTTTTCCCCATTTCCAGGACGCGGGCCAGCACTCCCTGGGCCCACGGCAGTGCGGATCCTGCGGGATGCTCTTCCCTTCTCCCATTCCCAGCATTCCCCATTCCCATTCCCGGCATTCCCAGTGCGCATTCCCGGTTATCCCAGGATTATTCCCCCATTCCCAGAATTCCCAAATTCCCATTTTCCCTCTCTCAGGACGCGGGCCAGCACTCCCTGGGTCCCCGGCAGTGCGGATCCTGCGGGATGCTCCTCCATTCCCCATTGCCTGTTCCCGGCGTTTCCTGTGTTCATTCCCGGCATTCCCTGTGTGCATTCCCGGTTATCCCAGAATTCCCATAATCCCAGAATTCCCATTTTTCCCGGTTTTTCCCCATTTCCAGAACGCGGGCCAGCACTCCCTGGGTCCCCGGCAGTGCGGATCCTGCGGGATGCTCTTCCATTCCCCTTTCCCTGTGTTCATTCCCGGTTATCCCAGGATTCCCGGTGTTCATTCCCCATTCCCAGAATTCCCATTTTTCCCGGTTTTTCCCCATTTCCAGGACGCGGGCCAGCACTCCCTGGGTCCCCGGCAGTGCGGATCCTGCGGGATGCTCTTCGCTCCCGGCGTTCCCGAGGATCGGCTGCAGCACCTGCGGCACCACCGGAGAACGCGCCAGGCCCTGACGCACACGGTCTGCCAGCGGGAATTCCGTGGGGACGTTCCGTGGGAATGCTGGGAATTCCAGGGGAATGATGGGAGTGGAGATTCCAGGGGAATGATGGGAGTGGGAATTCCACGAGAATGGGAGTGGGAATTCCAAGGGAATGGGAGTGGGAATGATGGGAATGATAGGAATGGGAGTGGGGATGGGAATGGGGGTTCCAGGTATTCCAGGGGAATGGTGGGAATGGGAATGGTGGGAATGGGAATGGTGGGAATGGGGGAATGGGAACTGGAAATAGGGAATGGGGGAATTGGGATGGGGAAATGGGAATGGGAATGGGGGATGTGGGAATGATGGGAATTTGAGAACGGCAGGAACTGTGGGAATGGGATTGGCAGAATGGGAATGAGGGACAGGAGGAATGGGGGAATTCTGAGAAGGTGGGAATTCCGGGAATGAGGGGATGGGAATGGGGGAACGATGGGAATGGGAAATACTGGGAACGATGGGAATTCTGGGAATGGCAGGAATGCAGGGATTGGGGCAGGGGGAATGGTGGGAACGTGAGAGTGCTGGGAACGATGGGAACGCAGGAATACTGGGAACAGGGAATAGGGGAATGTTGGGAATGGCAGGAGAAATTCCTGCCCGGGATTCCTCCTTGGGATTCCTTCAAGGAATTCCCTCTTGGGATTCTTCTCTGGGATTCCATCTTGGGATTCCATCTTGGGATATACACATTCCCCAATCATGGAATCCTGGGAATCCCCCAATCCTGAGGGGATTCCCAGGATTCCCCCAATCCTGGATCCCCCAATCCTGAGGGGATTCCCAGGATTCCCCCAATCCTGGATCCCCCAGTCCTGAGGTGATTCCCGGGATTTTCCCTCGGCAGGGCTGGAAGCAGGAGCGCGTGGTGGCGGAATTCTGGGATGGGAAAATCCTCCTGATCCTCCCCGAGGATCCCAAATACGCCCTCAGGAAGGTACCGGCTGTTCCTGGGGTTTCCTTTGGGAATGGCAGCTGGAATCCCAAATCCCAACGGGGTCTCATCCCAAAATCCCAACGGGGCCTGATCCTGAAATCCCAATGGGATCTGATTCTGAAATCCCAAATCCTCAACGGGAGCTGATCCCGAAATCCCAAATCCCAATGGGAGCCGATGCCTAAATCCCGAATCCCGATGCGGTCTGATTCCTAAATCCCAGCAGGGTCTGATCCCAAATCCCAGCAGGGTCTGATCCCAAAACCCCAAATCCCAATGGGATCTGATCCCTAAATCCCAACGGGAGCTGATCCTGAAATCCCAGTGGAATTTGATCCCTAAATCCCACCAGGAGCTGATCCCGAAATCCCACCAGAAGCTGATCCCAAATTCCCAAATCCCAACGGGGTCCGATTCCCAAATCCCAATGGGATCTGATCCCTAAATCCCAGCAGGACCCGATCCCTGATTCCCATCCCACAGAAATCCCTAAATCCCTGTGCAAACCCAGCGTTTCCTGGGAACAAATCCTGTTTGCATGGGAATTCCCATCCCATTTCTCTGAGAATTCCCACCCCATTTCCCCAGAAGTCCCCACCCCATTTTCCCAGGAATTCCCATCCCATTTCCCTCAGAATTCCCACCCAATTTATCCCAGAACTCCCACTCAGTTTATCCCAGAATTCCCACCCCATTTCCCCGGGAATTCCCACCCCATTTCCCCAGGAATTCCCACCCCACTCCCCAGGAATTCCCACCCCGTTTCTCTCGGAATTCCCACCCCGTTTATCCCGGAATTCCCACCCCGTTCACCCCTCCAGGCCGAGGTGGTTTTGGCCGTCGTGGATTCCGAGCTGGGTTTCCCGGAGCAGTCCCGGCTTTCCCCGGAGCATTCCCGGATTTTCCCGGCGCATTCCCGGGTGTACCTGTTTGTGAGCCCCGGGCAGAGCGTGCTGGGCTGCCTGGTGGCACAGCCCATCCGCCAGGTGGGCGATCCCCAGGGATTCCCGCGTTCCCGGCTCCCGTTCCCAATTTCCCATCCCCATTCCCAGTTCCCATTCCCAGTTCCCCATTCCCATCACCATTCCCGCTTGTCCATTCCCGGTTCCCATTCCAGTTTTTCAACCCCGTTCTCATTCCTGGTCCCCATCCCCAGTTCCCATTCTCAATCCCAATTCCCAGTTCCCATTCCCCATCCCCTATTCCCAATTCCCATTTCCAGTTCCCATCCCCATCCCCATCCCCATTCCCAGTTTTTCGACCCTATTCCCATTCCCAGTTTCCATCCCCATTCTCGTATTCCCAGTTCCCGTTTTCATTCCCGTCCCAGTTTCCGATTCCCATTCCAGTTCCCATCCCCGTTCCCAGTTCCCATTCCCAGTTCCCATCCCCATCCTTATTCCCCATTCCCAGGTCTCATCCACATTCCCAGTTCCCAATTCACATCCCCATCCCATTCCCAGTTTTTCAACCCCATCCCCACTCCCATCCTGGTTCCCATTCCCAGTTTTCCATTACCATTCCCAGTCCCCATTCCCAATTCCCACTTTGCCGGTTCCCATCCCCATTCCCGTTCCCAGATTCCCAGTTCCTGATTCCCATTCCCCCTTCCCAGTTCCCGTTCTCAGTTTCCCATCCCCATTCCCATTTTCCATTCCCAATTCCCATTATCACATTCCCAGTTTCCCAATTCTCATCCCCAGTCCCAGTTTCCCATTCCCAGTTCCTATCCCCATTCTCAGTTTCCAGTTCCCGTCCCCATTCCCAATTCCCATTCCCAGCCCCATTGCCAGTTTCCCCATTCCCAGTTTCCCTATTCCCAGTTCCCATTTCCAGTTCCCACATTTTCCATTCCCACGTTTCCATCCCCATTCCCAATTCCCATCTCCAGTTCTCAGTTCCCATCCCCATTCCCATTCCCATTCCCTGTCCCCATCCCCATTCTCAGCTTCCAGTTCTCATCCTCATTCCCAGTTTCCCATTCCCACTTTTCCATCCCCATTCCCAGTTTCCCATCCCCATTCCCATTCCCCATTCCCAGTTTCCCAATTCTCATCCCCATTCCCAGTTTCCCAATTCTCATCCCCATTCCCAGTTTCCCCATTCCCATCCCCATTCCCAGTTCCCATTCCCAGTTTCCCACTCCCAGTTCCCAATTCCCATCCCCATTCCCAGTTTCCCAATTCCCAGTTCCTATTCCCAATTCCCCATTCCCACGTTCCCATCCCCACCCCTATTCCGTTTCCCACTGCCAGTTTCCCAATTCCCATCCCCATTCCCAGTT